>CAMZMU010000020.1:60741186-61117709 GCA_947311845.1 Poa pratensis | reverse complement strand
CACGCCGGCCCGCCGCCGCGCCTCACCCCCACACCACACCTCCTCCACGCCGGCACTCTCCTCCACGGGCCAGCACACTCCTCCACCCGCACCTCCCCACCCGCACCTCCTCCACGCCGGAATCCTCCTCCACGCCGGCTGCTCCTCCTCACGGCCAGCTGCTCCTCCACGGCCAGCTCCTCCTCACAAGGTACTCCTCTGATGTATTTTTTTGTTAGTTTGTTAGTTAGGTTAGTTAGGTTAGTTAGGTTAGTTGTTTAGTTAGGTAGTTAGGTTAGTTAGGTTTAGGTTAGTTAGGTTAGTTAGGTTAGTTAGGTTAGTTAGTTAGGAGTAGAAGTGTAAAGAAAAAATGGTGGAACTAGTATAGTCGTAAAGTCATAAAGTCGTAAAAGTCGTAAACTCGTAAAGTCTAAAGTCGTAAAGTCGTAGCTTTTATATGGTTAGGGATGATTATTAGGTAAAACAGAGAGTTTTTTGCTTATATATGTCACTGTGTGCTTTTTCAGATGACGTAGCTTCCCGCCAGCACCGTCGGTCCCGCGCGTCGTTGCGGGGCTTCTTCTCCAGCTGAGGAGGGCCCGCCTCGGTGCCCCTGTTTCGTTGCCCCGCTTCCGTCGCGACCTCGACCCTCTCCGACCACCGATCACGCTTCGAGGGTATAAATCTTTCGCCTCTCTTGCTGCATAGGTTTATTTTGGTCTAGATCACCAAGTCAGTCGCGTAACCCGAGTCAGATCCCATCCGGAAGGGTTACAAATTTATAAATATGCAGGATTGTCCATCTTTGCATATTTATAACCGTAACACTTCGGGTTGTCCTGTTGGACAGTCCGAGTACGTGTAGATCGGGTCGTGTTCCATGTTCTACCCCTTCCTGAGACGGAATTTCGGCAGCACCTCCCCGTTGTTCTTCGGATGCACACCCTCTCGGCTTGACAAGCTCGAGACGTGTATTCTGAAGAACAGCGGGGAGGTGCTGTCGAAATTTCGTCTCGGGTCGGGTAGAACATGGACACGACTCGATCTACACGTACTCGGGCGGGATAGGCCCTCCTATTAGAAGTGTAGGTGAACCCTTGCATGTTGTAAAAGATAAAATTTGGCCGTAATTAATCTTGGTGTCATTGAATAAATTTATTATTACTTGGTGCATATTACGAAATGCGTTGTTCTTTGGATCCAATAAAGCAGAGGATGGCTGATAATGGGTGGATGTACAGTGGCCGTATCAGTAAGATTAAAAGAACAGAGGAGTGGGAATGGAAGACCAATATGTTAGTGAAGGAGTTAGCGCGTGGTTCAAAGCATCAGGAGTTCGTCCAAGGTGCCCATGCATTAATTGCAAGAATCGTGCCCGTCAGGGAAAGGATGAAATGACTAAGCATCTTTGGTTGTCTGGGTATATGCCTAACTACGTCACGAAGGTCGACTTTGCTCAGGTCGAACGTGACAGAGTTGAGGTGATGCGGCAGCGGATCAATGGCAATGAGTATGATGGGGTGAGAAACTTGCTAGATGATCTCCGTGATGCTGACATACCGGATTCGCCACCTCCACAGGAGGAACGGAGGAGGAACCGGAGGAACCGGTGAACCGGAGGAACCGGAGCCAACCGCGAAGGCTTTCCTTGATATGATGGCCTCGGCTAAGAAGCCTCTATACGAGGGTGCAAACATTTCTCAGCTCGATGCCATAGCTCAAATACTAAGTGACAAGTGCCAGTACTCCACCACCCGTGCAGGCTTTGAAGCCAATCTGAAAACATTTGGTAACATGTTGCCCGAAGGGCATTGTCTGCCAAAGTCCATGCACGAAACGAGGAAACTATTGGGATCGCTTAGCATGGATTATGAAAAGATAGATTGTTGTCCAAAAGGTTGCCTTCTGTTCTGGAAACAGTATGCGGATGACAAGTACTGTAGTCTTTGTGGGGCCTCTAGGTATCATGAGAAAAGCCGATGGTCAGAAGAGCAGGGAAAAAGTCGCTGTGAAGATTCTTCGGTACCTCCCATTCATAAAAAGAATCCAGCGGCTTTACTTTTCTGAGGAGACTGCCACAGATGACTTGGCACAAGAAGGGGAAGAGATACGCCGACGAGTTCGGACGGAAAAAGATGGGACATCCATCTGATGGTAAGGCATGGGAGAATTTTGATGAGAAACACCCCGATAAGGCAGCAGATGCTCGGAATGTCAGAATTGCGATAGCAACAGATGGATTCAATCCATATGGTATGTCGAGTCACTCGTACAGCTGCTGGCCCGTGTTTGTTATTCCGCTCAATCTCCCTCCCGGGGTCCTAATGCAAAGGAAGTTCATGTTTATGTCGCTGATCATTCCAGGGCCCGAATACCCGGGGAAGAATTTGAGTGTCTACATGCAACCGCTTGTGGATGATTTGCACCACTCATGGCACAATGGGACGTGGACATACGACCGAGCATCAAAGAAAAACTTCTTGATGAGAATTTGGTACCACTATTCCATGCACGACCTACCCGGGTATGCCCTATTCTGCGGATGGTGTACAGCTGGTAAGTGGCCATGCCCAGTGTGCAGAACCGACTTGAGTTCACTTGGCTAAAGTCAGGTCGCAAGTATGTCGCGTTTGACAAGCATCGACCGTTCCTCAAAAGAAGGCATCCTTACCGAGAAGACATAAAAAACTTCACGAAGGGCAAAGTCGTGCGTGAAGAAAAAGAGATACCGAAGTTCGATGGTGCAACTGTTGATGCCGAGCTACGTGCTCTCGTGCCTGCTCAGGTACCTGGCCCAAAATTTGTGGGATATGGTGTAACGCACAACTGGACTCACGTGGCAGGCTTAACGCAGCTAGAGTATTACAAGGACCTCGAACTTCCCCATAACATCGATGTGATGCACACCGAAAAGAATGTTGGAGAGATGCTCTTTCACACAGTCCTGAACATTCCTGGGAAGTCAAAGGACAATGTCAAGGCTAGAGTTGATGTTGAGAATCTCTGTGATAGGGAGAGATTACACATGCAGCCTCCTGACCGCCGTCGAAAAAATTGGTTCAAGCCGAATGCACCCTACTGCCTTGATAATATCCAAAAGAAGGAGACATTCAAGTGGCTCAAACACGACGTGATGTTCCCTGATGGTTATTGTTCCAATATAAGTAATGGAGTCAATCTTGTAAAGGGAAATGTCACTGGGCTCAAGAGTCACGACTATCATATATGGATTGAGCGGTTGATGCCGGTGATGGTTCGAGGGTATCTCCCCGATCGTATCTGGCGAGTGCTTGCGGAGTTGAGCCATTTCTTCCGCACGCTCTGTGCGAAGCAGATATGTCCCGTGATTATTGGGAAGCTGCGTGATCTTGTGCCGGAGTTGCTATGCAATTTAGAGAAGATCTTTCCGCCAGGCTTCTTTGTTCCGATGGCACATCTCGTTGTGCATCTCGCGAACGAGGCACTCTTGGGTGGACCGGTGCAGTTTCGTTGGCAGTTTTGTATTGAGAGAGAGTTCAAGTATATTCGAAACATGACTGGAAACAAAAATAGGATTGAAGCATGCATAGCTGAGGCAACAATACTTCGGGAGATGGCAGACGCCGTGACAACGTACTATCCCGATGAAGTATCCACTATGCATAACCGGTCTCTCGGTACAATGTCGACGAGCCCAAGCATGACCCCAAGCTCCTCCTCTTCCAATGTCCCGGTGGCAAGGCCGGTGGTGGTGTAAAATTGCAGTTGACCAAGGAAGAGAAGGATTGCATAATGCTCTATGTGCTTACGAACATGACGGAAGTAGTCGGTTTCATCAGGTAAAATGGTGAACAAATTACTTTGCAACTAGTAACTCGGTTTCGGTCTAATACCTATTTTCTCCTTTTAGCCAATTCCAAGATGAACAGTGGTCGGGAATGGCGGATCCCTCTCCGCGGAGCTGGACACTCTTCTGAAAAAGGGTGCTCACGGAGGAAAATTTGTGTCTTGGTTCATGGAAAAGTAATTTCTAACCTGTCCCTCTTAGCTTGCAATCTGTGACTTGTCCCTCTTATTACACGTAACTAATGCACAAAACAATTTGAACCGTACTTGTAGGGAGCTGATCGCAACGTTGAGATGACGGATGAGTTGAGATGTGTTTCCCAAGGTTTTAACCGTACCGTCATGAAGTATGAGAAGTATGATGTGAATGGGTTCCGCTTCCATACAGAGTATCACCAGAATAGTCGGCCGAATGCAAAAACTGTAAATACTGGGGTCTTCACCAAAGGATCCAGAGGAGCCGATGGAGCCGATTACGTAGATTACTACGGAAGGTTAGAAAAGGTATACGAGCTGAAGTTCAATCGTACGAACATAGAACTCAAGCTCGTTGTGTTCCAGTGCCATTGGTTCGACCCACGCACTGGACCACACGGTGGACTGAGAAGTGACCCTTCCATTGGGTTAGTTGAAGTTAAGCCTTCAACCACCTATAGCGGAGCCGATGTCTTTGTTGTGGCTCACCAAGCCAAGCAAGTTTATTATTTGCCCTACCCATGCCAGAAAGAGAACCTCAAGGGCTGGGAAGTCGTGTTCCGGGTATCGCCACATGGTAAGCTACCATGCCCTCTGCCGACGATTACAACAACATTGACCCTAAAACATACGAGGGAATTTTCTATCAAGAGCAAGAGGACTTCGGGGACTTTGCCTTACAAACGGGTGGTCTTGAGGACCTCGAGAACGATGCACACACTCGTGGTGAGTCAGTGGTGGATCTGAAGGACATAAATATGCTCTCGAAGTTACAGGCGGACAATGCCGCCGATGACGAGCCTCCACCGTGCGATGAGCCTCCAACCTACTACACACGTGATAGTGATAGTGATAGTGAGAATGAGAACCAACTAAATTATGAGAGTGATTATTCGGGGTGAGCGTCTTTTATGTCTCTATGCTTAGTATTTATTTTTCAACATGCTTCTTAATTGCATTACATCTTTATGCTTGGTGTCTACATGTTATTATGTCTTTATGCTTTAGTATTTATTTTTCAACATGCTTCGTCATTGCATTACGTCTTTATGCTTACTGTCTACATTTTATTATGTCTTTATGCTTACTTGTTTTCTCTTTCTCAATGCAGGTGATTGAACAATATGAGCCAAGGCAAGGAAAACTCCTCGTCCCTAGATTAGTAAGATGATGGTACGGAAGCCTGGAGTTACACGGAGTGGACGACCTTCCACCTCGCGTTACGCCGTGGACGAGGGTGCGCGAGTAGGACGAGGTGGAGGACGAGGTGGAGGACGAGGTGGAGTAGACGTGGCGGAGGACGAGGTGGAGTTGCCCTCCGCTTCTGGCGACGTGGCTTCCCAGTCTAGACACGAGGTGGAGGACGAGGAGGAGGACGAGGTGGAGGACGAGGTGGAGCTGGCGCCGAAGCGGCCGCGGATGCGTGGCGAAGCGGGAGTCCCCGACGAGGACATGGAGCCTAGGAGCGAGGAGGCGAAAGCCCTCATTGTTCCTCAGGGCGTTGAGTAAGTGTACTAATTTTGTAATTTTGAACATGTAATTTCATTGTGTTCATAACAATTTGGCATATGTACTAATGTTTGATTATTGTGCAGCAAATGGACATGGCCAGCACCTAAGATTCCCCGCACTCCTGGGAGCTTGCTTGGAGCTCTAATTAGGCAAAATTGGCCGGGCTTGTACACCGTCGGTCCCGACGCCGAGGCAAAGTTAGCCTATAAATGGGTGGACTATGAGGCTGCCCCTATCCGGGCTTCGAGACAGCTGCTGACGCCGTGATCACCGGGTTTTGGGTAAGACATATTTTTCGAGTTCCGTTCATAGTTTATGACTCCACCGTGCTAACTCATGACTCTCACAAATTTTTTATGCATGGTTGAAGAAGCATTTTCGGGTGGCGGACGAGCATAGAGACACGGCGGCTCGCGTATTGCGTGCTCATTGTGTGAGGTTGACACGGCAACAATTCTACAACCAAAAGCATACGTCCGCCAATACTTTCACGTATGAGAAGACGGGCAAGAGGGCCAAGAAGGAGGAGAATGTCAAGACGGCACAGAAGATGACGAGAGGAGGAATTCCTTTCGGTAAGTGAACTGTCAATGAAATTCTATATTGCTGCTAAGTTGCCATTGCATTATCTCTTCTTGAATTGCATTTTCAGGTTATGCCCGACTGGGCCGACGGCAAAGAAGCCGCATGGGATGCGTTGGTTACGAGGTGGGTCGGGGGAGACCCCGAGTTCGACGCCGTGAGCCAGCGGAACAAGGCAAACCGAGGCACCGAGGGAACACACATTGCGGGAAGCCGCAACATCTTCCGCTTCAAGGAAAAGCTGGTATATATATACATGGAACGACCTCCATTTATTTTCCCCTCATGTTTCTACTTGCTACGCATGACATTTCTTTTCGCGATGCAGGACGCCGATAGGGGGGAGGTAAGCTCTGAGTTGCAATCGTGGAAGAAGATGAAGGAGAAGAAGCGCGATCTATCGAAGCCTCAGCCCCAGCTTCCTGAGTACTACAACAATGCCAACGAGAACTTGGAGAGGTACTCCACGACGTTCCAGTCTTTTCACCCGGAGGTGGATGACCCCTTGAGCCAGGAGGTCGACGAGAGGTCGATGGTCCTCTCAGGGCATGGAAGGCCGCATGGCCGTAATCTCTTTCTTCAGAATGTGGTCAGGCCTTCCATGAGCTTCACGCAGGCAAAAGCTACCCTCCCTGACGGCAGCCCCCTTATCGCGCCTCGTCGACGGCCTCGTCGACCCACTTCCACCGATGTAAGTTTTTCTCATTTTCATCCTCTTTCCGACATTCGTTCCTGCATGGCTAAGTTGACAGTTCCATACCATATTTTCGAAATTGTAGCCCGATCTTGAGGCAGCCTACGCTGCCGCTCATGCGGAGTATCAGGTGGCCTATGCCCAGTGGCTGGAGATGAATACAGCCTACTCCTCGTATCAAAAGTCGTTCCGTGCTGTAAGTTTCAACCTTTATTTTTGTCTAATATGACAAGTCCCACTTCCCTAGTTTGAACCTTTATTTTGGCAACGTCTAACATCTAAACTATCTTGCAGTCGGTGCTGAACTTTTTCACCACTGGAGTGCGGTCCCCCTTCTATGGAGGAGCCTCCGGAGCCGGGGCCGTGTCCACGGTTTCCATCGAAGGACGAGTTCGCTCTCACCTACTACTCATCGACCCGGTAAGTTTGATGCCAAACCACTAGTTACCGCTTTTCCTTTGCCTCGCAAGTTGCTAACTCTTGCTCAAACATGTAGGGAACGGGATGCTCGTCGGAGAACCCACACTTTGGTCGTGCTTCTCCTAGTGCCTCGCCGGATTCGCGTGAGATGGTGAGGTTTGATGCTGATCCTTCGCTTGGTGCTTCGCCGGGTTCGCGTGAGTTCACACCGGTACATCCCGGTGGTCCTGATACGTCTCCAACGTATCCATAATTTCTGCTGTTCCATGCTTATATTATACCATTTGCTACATGTTTTATATACACTTCGTATCACTTTTATGCATTTTCTGGGACTAACCTATTAACAAGATGCCACAGTGCCAGTTCCCTGTTTTCTGCTGTTTTTGGTTTCAGAAAGTTACTTCTGGAAATATTCTCGGAATTGCACGAAACAAAAGGCCAGTCCCTATTTTTCCAGCACGTACACGGAGTCCGAAGGAGAGACGAAGGAGCCACGAGGTGGCCAAACCACCAGGTGGCGCGGCAGTGGGCCCAGCCGCGCCGCCTGTGGTTTGGGCCCCTCGGGGGTCCGCCGACATCGCCCCTTCGCCTATTTATTCCCCGAGACGCGAAAACCCTAAAACACCGAGCCTTTCATCCAGAACATATTCGCTGCCGCCGCCGTCGTCAACCCTAACTCGGGGGGTTCTGAAGCTCTTCCCGGCACCCTGCCGGAGAGGGGAATCATCACCGGAGGGCTCTACATCGCCATGCCCGCCTCCGGAGTGATGCGTGAGTAGTTCATCCTTGGACTATGGGTCCATAGCAGTAGCTAGATGGTTGTCTTCTCCACTTGTGCCATCATGTTTAGATCTTGTGAGCTGCCTATCATGATCAAGATCATCTTATTGTAATGCTACATGTTGTGTTTGCTGGGATCTGACTTATATTGATACCTATGTGGAGCTGAATATTATATTATCATGTCTATGTCATTTGTGATCTTGCATGCTCTCCGTTACTTGTTGAAGCCTTGGCCACGTGAATACTTGTAACTCCAAGAGGGGGTATTTATGCATGATAGTTGGGTTCAACCTCTATTTAACCTGGGATAGTGACAGCAAGTTCTAAGGTTGTAGATGTGTTGTTGCCACTAGGGGTAAAACAGCAATGCTTTATTCAAGGATGAATGTATTGTTTACATTACGCACATTACTTAATGCAATTGTCTGTTGCTTGCAACTTAATACTGGAAGGGGTACGGATGTTAACCGGAAAGTGGACTATTTAGGCATAGATGCATGCTGGATAGCGGTCTATGTACTTTGTCGTAATGCCCAAATGAATCTCATAGTAGACACCACAGCTCACACATGCATGTTATATGCACTTATCAATTGTCAATTGCCCAGCTGTAATTTGTTTACCCAGCATGTTAGTTATCTTATTGGAGAGACACCACTAGTGAACTGTGGACCCCGGTCCATTCTTTTACATCTGAAATACAATCTACTGCAATCATTGTTCTCTACTGTTTTATGCAAACAAACATCATTTTCCATTCGATACGTTTAACCCTTTGTTTTCAGCAAGCCGGTGAGATTGACAACCTCACTGTTAAGTTGGGGCAAAGTAATTTGATTGTGTTGTGCAGGTTCCACGTTGGCACCGGAATCCCTGGTGTTGCGCCGCACTACACTCCTTCACCAACACCTTCGAAGCAAACCTCGTTTTCCTACTGGTTCGATTAAACCTTGGTTTCATACTGAGGGAAAACTTACTGCTGCACTCATCATACCTTCCTCTTGGGGTTCCCAACTGACGTGTGACGTACAAGCATTGTTTCTGGCACTATTGCCGGGGAGATATTCCCTCGTCAACTAGAGCCACCAACACGTTTTCTGGCGCCGTTGCCGGGGAAAACCGAATTGCTTCTGCAAGGGGAGTCTCTCACACCCAATCTCTTTACTTTGTTATTTGTCTTGCTTAGTTTATTTTTATTTAGTCTTGTTTGCTCTTTATCAAAAACACAAAAAAATTAGTTACTTGTTTATTTCGGTTTTGTTTTGTCTCTTGTCACCATCATGTCTTGTTCCATGCCTGTTGCTATGTCACCTGAGGAATTGATCTTCACTTTTAAACAAGGGAGTGAGGAGAATTTTAAAGAAGCTTGGTCTAGAATTAATGATTCCTTTGGTAAAACTGATCCTAAAATGACTTTAAGTTTGCTTCTCACTAGCTTCTACTTTGGTCTAGCCCTTTGTTATAGATATGCTTTAGATGCTATTGTGGGAGGAGATTTCCTTCACTGTGATGGGGACCAAGCTTTTAATGCCATAAAAAAGTTGATTGCAACTTCTAGCTCAACTAATAAATTTGATTCGGCCCTTGTTAGCATCCATGCTAGATTAAACACTCTTGAGACACATATATCTTGTTTAAAGGATGGCTATAATCAAATTCGGGAATATTTTGACTATGTTCCAACAAATTTTGAACCTTCGATGTGGGTCCCTACGGTAAAGGTTGCTATTTGTGGTGAAACCTTTTATGCTCGTTGTGATATTATGTCTGAGTTTTGCCTTATGCCTAAAAGCATTTATGAAACTTTGAATCTTTGGGGACTTGCTGAAGGAGGAGAAGGAATAACTCTTACTGATAACTCTGTTATATTTCCCGAGGGGATAGCTGAGGGTGTGTTTACAACCTTTCTTGGGAGAACGGTGTCCACTGATTATCTTGTTATTGAATGTGCAGGGACAGGACAAATTACACTTGGAAGATCTCTGCTCAAATTAATGGGAGCAACCATAGATGTGGGAAAAGGCACTCTGAATCTTACCTCCACACCAAGGTGCGGCCATGTATTCCCCAAACCAAAGAGTAAGTCTAAGGGTAAGAGAGGTAGGCACATGGCCCTTGGTATTGATGTCAATGCTCCTCCACTTGAAACACTTGATTTTCACTTTCTGCGCCTAGCTGAAAGGCGTTAAAGAAAAGCGCTTATGGGAGACAACCCATCGTTTTTATTTGCTGTTATTTTTGTTTTCTTTGAGTCAAGGAGTTTTGTTACTTCTGTAGCAACTCCTTTGTATCTTTATTTTATCGCAATGTTGTGCCAAGTAAAGTTCTATATTGAAAGTTGATGCAAGATTTGGATTTCTGCGCAGTGACAGATTTTTAGCTGTCACGGATTTGAGCTTATCTCCCTGTAGAAAATTCAAAAAATTCTGAGAAAAATCACGCATATTCCTGAGATATGTACGCAACTTTCATTATTTTAGGCCAGATCCATCTGAGCAACTTAAGTGCCTCGAAAAAATTCGTCATTCCAGACTGTTCTGTTTTTGACAGATTCTGCCTTTTGTTTTGCATTCGCTCTTTTACTGTGTTTGTGTGGATTTCTTTGCTCCACAAAGCATTGGTGGCTGTAGCTAATGTCCAGAAGCTTTGGGATTGATTGTATCATTACAGAATATGAGAATTTTTGATTATGCACTAACCCTCTAATGAGAACTGTCTTGAGTTTGGTGTGAAGGAAGTTTTCAAGGATCAAGCGAGAAGGGTGATATTATGTGATCAAGAAGAGTGAAAAGCCTAAGCTTGGGGATGCCCCCGTGGTTCATCCCAACCATATTCAGAGAGACTCAAGCGTCTAAGCTTGGGGATGCCCAAGGCATCCCCTTCTTCATCAACAAACTTATCAGGTCATCTCTAGTGAAACTATATTTTAATTCTTTCACATCTTATGCGCTTTACTTGGAGCGTCTGTGTGTTTTATTTTTGTTTTTGTTTGAATAAATTCGGATCCTAGCAATCCTTGTGTGGGAGAGAGACACGCTCCGCTTTTTCATGTGAATACTCATGTTCTTCACTTATATTTGTTGAGTATTCTTAACTAGCTACTGCAGTGCTTTTAGCTCCTGTTTTTCATGCATCTCTTCGAGCTGTTAGCACTTGTTTATAAATACTCTCTTGCTGCATTATATTATCATTTGGAGAGTTTATGTTTAAATAAATTATTGGTGTTTGTTTGGAAGAAAGAAAATGCTACATGTAGTAGTTGGTATTGGAAAAGACATATGCATTCTTGTAGATCATTGTCTTGTTTCGATTTGATGCTTTGCAATTGTTTTGAGCTCTCAAGTAGATCATGTTTAAGCTCTTGCATCATGTAGTTAAAGCCTAGTAGTGGAGAACTACCGTAGAGCTTGTTGAGACTTGGGATGCATATTTGTTCTCTCTAAGGTCTAGATATTTTCTGGTAAAATGTTTGAGCAACAAGGAAGACAGTGTAGAGTCTTATAATACTTGCAATATGTTTTTATGTGATTCTTGCTGTACCGGTTTATACTTGTGTTTGCTTCAAACAACCTTGCTAGCCTAAACTCTGTACTGAGAGGGAATGCTTCTCGTGCATCCAAAACTTGAGCCAAAACCCATGCCATTTGTGTCCACCATACCTACCTACTATGTGGTATTTCCTGCCATTCCAAGTAAATATTTCATGTGCTACCTTTAAACTATTCAAAACTTTATTACTCCTTATTTGTGTCAATGTTTTATAGCTCATGAGGAAGTATGTGGTGTTTTATCTTTCAATCTTGTCATTTACTTCTGACAGACTTTCACCTGGACTAGTGGCATATACATCCGCTTATCCAATAATTTGCAAAAAGAGCTGGCAACGGGGTGCCCAGCCCCAATTAATTACAACTTTCATTAATAATTCTCTTCACATGTTTTGCCCTGATTTATCAGTAAGCAACTTAATTTTGCAAATAGACACTCCTCCATGGTATGTGAATGTTGGAAGGCACCCGAGGATTCGGTTAGCCATGGCTTGTGTAAGCAAAAGGTTGGGAGGAGTGTCATCTATAAAGAAACTAAAATACATGTGTAAACAAAAGAGAAGAGGGATGATCTACCTTGCTGGTAGAGATAACGTCCTTCATGGGAGCCGCTCTTTGAAAGTCTGGTTGACAAGGGGGTTAGAGTGCCCACTACCATTCGTTGACAACAACAAACACCTCTCAAATACTTATTTTGTGCTCTCTATATGCTTTCGAAAACTTAAAAAGCTCTAGCACATGATTTAATCCCTGCTTCCCTCTGCGAAGGGCCTATCTTTTACTTTATGTTGAGTCAGTTTACCTACTCCTTTCTATCTTAGAAGCAAACACTTGTGTCAACTTTGTGTGCATTGATTCTTACATATTTACTTATTGCACTTGTTATATTGCTTTATGTTGACAACTATCCATGAGATATACATGTTACAAGTTGAAAGCAAATGCTGAAACTTAATCATCCTTTGTGTTGCTTCAATGCCTTTTACTTTGAATCTATTGCTTTATGAGTTACCTCTTATGCAAAACTTTTTGATGCTTGTCTTGAAAGTACTATTCATGAAAAGTTTTTGCTTATATGATTCATTGTTTACTCTTTATCTATTTGTTAGCAAACTATAGATCATTGCTTTGAGTCACTTCATTCATGACATGAGCCTTGCAATATATTGATCAAGATTGTGTGAAAGCATGTCTCCTCAGAAATTATTTGTTGTTATCGTTTTACCTACTCGAGGACGAGTAGAACTAAGCTTGGGGATGCTTGATACGTCTCCAACGTATCCATAATTTCTGCTGTTCCATGCTTATATTATACCATTTGCTACATGTTTTATATACACTTCGTATCACTTTTATGCATTTTCTGGGACTAACCTATTAACAAGATGCCACAGTGCCAGTTCCCTGTTTTCTGCTGTTTTTGGTTTCAGAAAGTTACTTCTGGAAATATTCTCGGAATTGCACGAAACAAAAGGCCAGTCCCTATTTTTCCAGCACGTACACGGAGTCCGAAGGAGAGACGAAGGAGAGCCACGAGGTGGCCAAACCACCATGGCGCGGCAGTGGGCCCACCGCGCCGCCTGTGGTTTGGGCCCCTCGGGGGTCCGCCGACATCGCCCCTTCGCCTATTTATTCCCCGAGACGTGAAAACCCTAAAACACCGAGCCTTTCATCCAGAACATATTCGCTGCCGCCGCCGTCGTCAACCCTAACTCGGGGGGTTCTGAAGCTCTTCCCGGCACCCTGCCGGAGAGGGGAATCATCACCGGAGGGCTCTACATCGCCATGCCCGCCTCCGGAGTGATGCGTGAGTAGTTCATCCTTGGACTATGGGTCCATAGCAGTAGCTAGATGGTTGTCTTCTCCACTTGTGCCATCATGTTTAGATCTTGTGAGCTGCCTATCATGATCAAGATCATCTTATTGTAATGCTACATGTTGTGTTTGCTGGGATCTGACTTATATTGATACCTATGTGGAGCTGAATATTATATTATCATGTCTATGTCATTTGTGATCTTGCATGCTCTCCGTTACTTGTTGAAGCCTTGGCCACGTGAATACTTGTAACTCCAAGAGGGGGTATTTATGCATGATAGTTGGGTTCAACCTCTATTTAACCTGGGATAGTGACAGCAAGTTCTAAGGTTGTAGATGTGTTGTTGCCACTAGGGGTAAAACAGCAATGCTTTATTCAAGGATGAATGTATTGTTTACATTACGCACATTACTTAATGCAATTGTCTGTTGCTTGCAACTTAATACTGGAAGGGGTACGGATGTTAACCGGAAAGTGGACTATTTAGGCATAGATGCATGCTGGATAGCGGTCTATGTACTTTGTCGTAATGCCCAAATGAATCTCATAGTAGACACCACAGCTCACACATGCATGTTATATGCACTTATCAATTGTCAATTGCCCAGCTGTAATTTGTTTACCCAGCATGTTAGTTATCTTATTGGAGAGACACCACTAGTGAACTGTGGACCCCGGTCCATTCTTTTACATCTGAAATACAATCTACTGCAATCATTGTTCTCTACTGTTTTATGCAAACAAACATCATTTTCCATTCGATACGTTTAACCCTTTGTTTTCAGCAAGCCGGTGAGATTGACAACCTCACTGTTAAGTTGGGGCAAAGTAATTTGATTGTGTTGTGCAGGTTCCACGTTGGCACCGGAATCCCTGGTGTTGCGCCGCACTACACTCCTTCACCAACACCTTCGAAGCAAACCTCGTTTTCCTACTGGTTCGATTAAACCTTGGTTTCATACTGAGGGAAAACTTACTGCTGCACTCATCATACCTTCCTCTTGGGGTTCCCAACTGACGTGTGACGTACAAGCATTGTTTCTGGCACTATTGCCGGGGAGATATTCCCTCGTCAACCTAGAGCCACCAGGTCCTTCTCCTGGTGCTTCGCGTGGTGCTTCGACTTCTCCTGGTGCTTCGCCTTCTTCTGGTGGTTCTACTGCTGCGCCGAGCCGTCGATCGCCTGTGTTCACCCGGGGAGACATGGGGCACACCCGTCGCCGCCGCAATAGATGTAGGGCTTGATGATCTAGACATCTAGCTATGTAGCAACTTGCGAGACATTGTTGTAGTCCTATGTGTGTATCCACTATGATGATATTAGCATTGTGCTTGATGATATTGCTTTGGGATGATATATGGAGCTATGTGTGATCTTATTTGTGATGATATTGTCAGTATTTTATATTTTATTTTCTGCCATTTTTTGCTGGAAAACGAGCTGCTGCAACCAAATTGGCAAAAAAAAATCTGGGACTCACC
The DNA here is from genome assembly GCA_947311845.1 of Poa pratensis. Classification (NCBI taxonomy): domain Eukaryota; kingdom Viridiplantae; phylum Streptophyta; class Magnoliopsida; order Poales; family Poaceae; genus Poa; species Poa pratensis. The sequence continues at coordinate 61,102,867 of CAMZMU010000020.1, read as the reverse complement.
TGTGCCGACGGTATTACCGTCGGCACAGGTCTTGCGTCTGTGCCAAATGGTCAGGTCTGTGCCGACGGTACTACCGTCGGCACAGCTCCTCAGCCAGGACGTCACAGGAGACGCCCAGGAGACGCCACGTGCACACCTGTGCCGACGGTAATACCGTCGGCACAGCTTCTCAGACGAGCTCGCCCACGTGGGACCCACCGAACCTACGCCGACGGGCATTGTTTAACCGTAGGCACCTCCTATGCCGACGGGGAAACGCTGTGCCGACGGGCAAAAAACCTGTGCCTACGGGGACCTACGCCGACGGCCCTGTGCCGCACAGACCTGTGCCGACGGGGAAGGTGTCTGTGCCGACGGTAAATAACCGTCGGCACAGAGGGCGCCTGCTGTAGTGATAAGAGCATATGCTCCATGTAAAACAAATGATGTTTTTAATGTCATGAGTGTACATGTAAATCTTCATAGGAAAAACATAAGTTTCATGTAATGTCATGAGTCATATTTCTAAATATAAGATGTTTTACTGTAGCATTTTTTCACATTCATATATATCCACATGTATCTAGACACATTTTAGTGTGTATGTTCATTCATTTTAATCCGCATCTATACAGAATGTGAAACACCTAAAACATCTTATATTAATAAGCAGAGAGAGTATTTCACAATATAATATGACTATGTCTGCGACTGTACCCCCGAAAGATGGGCGTATTGCCTATTCGTGTAACAACTTGGCACGAGATATCATATTCTTCGTCTATGTGAACATGGCCACACAGGTACCTGTGGCCACATGGACGTGCCGCCCGGCCGGCCAGCTTGTTAGCACGGCGTTGCTCTAGTAATAAGGAATAAGGATATAGTGCAAGGCCTGCCATCATCGCCATGTTTCTTCCTTAAGCTTGCGCAGCGTCTTTGCTTATCTCGTTTCCATGCATCCCAACGACTCCGGGATTTTCCATGCACGGCACCAGGCCACCAGCTATACGCGTTGATCCTTTCATTGGATAACAAAGTCAACTAACAAAATACATTTGCTAAAAAAAAAAAACCAAATACACGTTAATCCTTTCGTTCAAGCCCACTTAAGCCAATGAAATTAATTAGCACATGGGACTCATCAATCAGCCACATATTTAATAAGAACCCAAGAGACGGAAATTGCTTTTGGCTCCCGAGCTCCTGTGCTCCCTCCGCTTAAAAAAAATTGAAAATCATATTTGTGAGTTTTCAAAAATTCTGAAACAAATTACGGGTGTAGCGAATAGTATATCCCACCAGCGTGTAAAATATCAACTTCAAACACTTTGTACTCCGAGCTACACAAAAATATGATAAACTTGGGACCTGAAAATATGCATACTTAGATCACACATTTGTTATTTTTGTGTAGCTCATAATACAAAGTTTTTGAAATTGATATTTTGTACATTCGTAGGATATACTATTGGCTACACACGTATTTGTTTCTGAATTTTTTGAAACTCGTAAATATGATTTTTAATTTTTTTAAACCGGATGGAGCACTGGAGCTCGGGAACCACAAATCTCTTTTAGCAAAAATATTCGTGCTAGCATGCTACCTACACAAGCTTTTTATTAATTTTACATGCGCATGCAAATATTATTTCCATGTACTTATTCATGTATCTTGTGCACGATATGTGGGACTAATATAATGTGACAAAAAAATCGCTGAACACCTAACTCGGGTTTGGTGACAATTGTTGTAAAAGAGATGTTCTTGTAAAGATGAGAACAATTTCCCCGAAATGGCTTTGTTTGGTACTAGTGTTTTTGTTGGGATTAGTGGGGATAATTGCCACAGGGATTGGGTGAAACCCCAACCTTCACCCAATTCGTCGAATCCCCATTTATCCCCAATAAATTAGGTAGGGGTAGTGGATTGAGTATTGAGAAAAATGCACTACAGCTTAGGGATTTGTGGGGAATTTGGGGATAAAACATGTCAAATATACTAGAACTAAACTGTGTTCTGGGATATGTGGGGATTTAGAAGTTTGACCCGGATAATCCCCACCATTCCCCAAAAATACACTGTACCAAACAAGGCCAAAGGTGGTGTGGTCGAACAAATTCCCTGCTCCACCGAGTGTGACCGAGAGGCATGAGTGGAGGGGGGGGGGGGGGGGGGGGGGGATTGACAAAATATGCTGTGGTTCCTACACTACAGGGAACATTTCCACGCCAGTGATACGTTGGTATCATCGGCGTGTACCACACAGAGCCATGCCGGTGATACGTGGGCCAAAAGAACCAACCACGGAGGAACTATCACCGGCGTGGAAAGTAAGATGCACGCCATTATTATACTGCGTTGTTACTGGCGTGGGACCTGGTAGGCACGCCGGTGATTATATGTCTCGGGGAGGGTAGGAGGTATCCTATGGAATCACCGGCGTGTGGATATGTGGCACACCGGTATTTTTTATTCTAATCACCGGCGTGTCATACATGCACACGCCGGTAATTTAGACGCTGCTGGACACTCCAAATTCCACCCCACACTTCTCCCCTCGTCTTTATAAATAGGACCCTTACCCCTGTTGGATATATTGCATCTGATCAGTTGGTTTGGGTAGCTTAGCTAGAGATAGCTAGAGTTATTAGGCGTTGTTTGTGTAGTGGCTTAGCTAGCTAGCTAGTATTAATTAGCAACATGTCGGTTCCTCCTTGTGATCGTGGCTTTAGAGTTATGATGTCTCATTTGGTTGTGTGGTGCTGTAAAAATGATGAAGGTGATAAGTGGAAAGGGACTCCACCCGCGCCATTCGATGAATTAATTAGTAGCAATAGCCACTTCACTAAGTTAAATAAATACTTTCAAAGAGATGGGCTTCCAGAGAGAAACCCAGAGGAAATACGCGAAGAACTTTTGAGGTTGCGTAGAAGGTGGCATAGAGTGACTGAACTCAAAATCATCGAGTCGGGCCTTCGTAACTTGCCTGTCAACCCTGGGTCAAAAAACATATATTTTTTGCCTAAGGAATATGCGTTGCACATAAAGGTAATTTTAAATTATGTCACATTAATATATAAGGTGTAGTGTCTTATTTATATATAGTTTTATGACTTGTGCTTAATTATGTTTTTTTACCGTGCAGCATTACCCTCAAGACACAGAGTTAATCAACAGAGAGATCGCTGACTTCTTGTGGATGTTGATACTATGGGGTAAAGCACCCAAGGGGCATCCGGCGACGACATGCTATGCTGATAAAATGAAGAGGGATCTTGGAGTAAAGATCGGACCCAAAACCTGGAGTGTTGGATCATGGAAGGCACAAAGATCATCGAAGAAGGCAGTCGTCGTTGATGACAGCAGTGACAATGACTTCATGCCTCCTAAACGAGTAGAGATCAGACCCAAGTCTAAGGGTGTCGTTGGAGGATCGAAGAAGGCAGGCGTCGCTGATGACAACAGTGATGATGAATTCATGCCTCCTAAACGAGCAGAGATCAGACCCAAGTCTAACGGTGTCGTTGGAGGATCGAAGAAGGCAGTCGTCGCTAATGACAACAGTGATGATGACTTCATGCCTCCTAAATGAGCAGAGATCAGACCCAAGTCTAAGGGTGTCGATGGAGGATCGAAGAAGGCAATCGTCGCTGATGACAACAGTGATGATGACTTCATGCCTCCTAATCGAGCGCATATTAGGCTAAGTTATAAGGGCAACTAGTGAAATGTAATTTAGATGTTTAGTACATGTAATATTGTTATTTTCAAATTTCTTTTAATTGTGTACTAGTATCTCAATTGATTTAACACCACCACCAACACACACCACACAAACCCTCTCCCACATCCCGTCGCCCACACACCCCGCCGCCGCCACCCACCGGTCCCCGTCCTTGACCGCGCCTCGTCTCCGTCGCTTTCGCCCACGCCGTCTCAGTCCCCGTCCTCGCCGCCCTCGCCGCGCCGTCTGATAACCCCCAAGAGCAGGGGATCACTGTAGCACCTCTCAATGTGGAAGTAAGGTATCGATCCGCAGGAGTAAGAAGGAAAAGTTATCTATTCCCTACAACTAAAGTGTCACAAGTTTTAGTTGATTATGCACTAAACAAGTTTAAGGAACAAGATGGTTGATTTAATGGATGGAAGTTTAATGCAACAAAACTAGAATGTAAAAGTGTCCCAATCCTCTTCAATCCAAGAGGACAAGACAAAGGTTTTCTCTTATAGGAACAATGGACATGGGTTCATGGGTTCACTTAATCCTCTCTCTCTCTCATCTACGGTGATTATCATGTTATAGATAAAGTACACACAATTGTCATGTTTTAATGGTAGCTTTTAATGACGGCTATATGTCCTAAAACACATAGTTGAAAGAAATACTCATTTGTGTGCTATGTCACCCCGCAAGGCTAGCATGGCTGCTGTCACTCCCACATCATACTCTTCTTTTTACCCCAGATAAAGGATGTTGGGCTGTATTTCACATGTCACTCAATACATATGCCGTGTCACATCGGCCATCCCATACCTACATACATCATACTTCATAATGGACAATATTCTAAACACTAGTGCAATGATTTATATTTCGTGTGTGTGAACACATCTCTCTCATCTACCTACACGTGGTGGTGTCAATCACCTCATGACAAGGATAAACAAGGCATTATGAATAAATCAAACCATCACATGCATCATAGAATATCTCCAAAGTATGACAAGTCATAAAAGTTCCAACACAACAGTAAATGCATAACAAATCATCTCATACCACAATATCCACCATAGGAATTATATAGATGACCGTAATCACGTTCAGCAACTCATACGGTACTAATTAGTGAAGCTCAAAGAGAGGAGAGATACATAAGTTACCACCACAAACCCAAGTCCAGGGGGTGGACTACTCCCCCTTCATCACCCCGGAGAAGATGGAGACCACCCCGGCAGCGCCCCGCCGGAGTTTTCCCCCTCCAATCTGCAGCTCCAAGTCTCTGTTTCGTGGTTTCTGTGTTTCGGCGGCGCTGCTTCCAGAGAACATCGGGGGGCTATTTTCATAGGCGTTTTTAGGTCAAGACTATGTCGGTGGAGCAAAGATCGACGGCCACGGAGCTCCGAGGGGGAAAAGAGGTGGGCCCACGCGGCCAGGTACAGTGGGCCGCGTGGGACCCTCTAATTTCCATCCTGTTGGGCTTCTGGTCTTCAATTTAAGCCCATTGCGTTCGTCTCGAAAATTCTGAACCGTGCTCTTTGGCCTTGCCCTTTTTGGAGTCCCGAAGCTCCCGGAAAGTCTGAAACACTAAAAAAGACATTTTCTGGAAAACATGGTTAATTCCAAATAAATGGGAAAACTATGAAATATTCCCAGAATCATTATAAAACATTGATATAACCCTTATATGATGCAAATATGATTGGAACAGAAGTAAAATAATGCAAAGTTCATGTATGCATTTTACATGCATCAACATCCCCAAGCTTAACCCATGCTCGTCCCGAGTATGAAGGTGATAAAATTAACATGGACTTTGCATTTTAATACTATCAATGGATATCAAAGGTGATTACTATTGCTACATAGAGTCAAATGATTCATTCTTCAAAGGAATATCAATATGCAAGATAAATTATGAAGTGATATCAAATACTCAATGTAAAGATGTTCAATGATAAATTTACAAAGTGTAACATAGAAGAAAGTACTATGGACCAAATGTATGCATAATGAAAAGTAAAAACATCCTATGGTGGTCATAGAGTACTTCTTATGAAAACTGAATATAAAAGGTGGACACTTTGGATAGATAAATAAGTAGAGGTAAAGCATGAATAAGTTTCATCTAACTTCCAAACACTTCTACTTAAGTTAATGCTTGCAATGTGGTAGTCATTGGTGTGGAGCTCTCATTACCCCTATCATAGCATCTTGAATGATTAATGTTTAAAGTGAAAGCAAATATGAGTGGTGTGCTTGACAATGTATTGGTTGAATGTCTCATGTCCCTTGAATACAAGTACCTACACCATGTGTTACTCACTTTGGTCCACAAAGTAAATTCAAACAAAGGTCATTGTAAGTAATAATAGTATCATCAAGAGCTGCACTAGGGTACCTCTTGTCCCATGACATGAACAAGCCCATGTCAAAACAAAAAGACAAACAGACAATGAACAATCTCAGCACACTTTTATTTACTATGGGTATAGCTTTTTATTATGAGGTGCATCACTGAATGAACATTATGGTTATGCTGTAAATTTCCACCATGAATGATTCATGGCTTAGATTAGCGGCCCAGGCATTTCTCTAACCATTTATACCAACTCTTTGAACTTACTAAGTATCCACATTCATTTCACTCATGATAGGCATCCATAAACAAAAGTACATGACATCAACTAAATATAAATAAGTGCAATGTTGAAAGCTTGCCATGTGACAGCACATATGGGCTAACTCTCAACCAAAACTATTGTCAAGCCCACAACTTCATAATTTTAATCACAATGGTTCATGCTTATTAAATGCAATAAAAGTAAATTGTGCATCAAGTTCGTGAGAGCTTTTAACCAATTTTTCCCATGACAATCAATAACATAAGCATTTAAATTCAGAAATGTAGATAACACAATATAACATGATAAACATACTTGGAATAGCATAAAACTAATAGGTAGATATGGTGGACTCACTGGAAAAACTTTGGTTGAAGGTGTTGGGAAACAAGCTTTTTACTTGTTGTAATTTTTGGGCTAGCAATAGGGAGAAAGTTGACCATCAAATGCATGCATAAGTGTCCATAGAACTAATCAATCCATGTTAAACCAAGTAAAGTTAAAATTCAACATCTAAACATGGTAAAAGATAGCTCTTGACAACACACTTGCAAATTAACATTCATTCAAAGCACATGAATTATGCAACTATATGTATCTTTTAAAATCAACTCAAACATCCCTATCCCAAATATTTAATAGCATCCAACATAATTCAACCCAAACTTCCAGTAGCTCTCTCATATATAAATGATAGTGGTGGTCTTATTTAACAAACCGAAATAACAAAAGCAAAAAACAGACGCTCCAAGTTTATACGATAAAGTGCTTTGATTGAAAAACAGAAGTTAGACGTGTGCAAACCGAGAGTGTGTTGGTCTAGTGAGGTTGTCTTGAAATCCCCAAGCTTATGGTCTTCACCATCCTTGGATAGCTCTTGGTGCATCTCCTCTAATCCCTGTGAAAAAACTTCAAAACACCGTTTCTCCAATTTCTTTTTCTGTGGGGCACATTAGTAGTGATAAACAAATAGATTCCTTCCTGCATATAATCCTTAGACAAAAAATTCATATGAATGTCCAGAAAGTGTATAATATTGTATGCCTACTCATAAACTCAATTGGATCAAAAAGATTCATGTTAAAAGTTCTAAACATGCATCAAACAAAATGGGACAGAATCTGTCCAGAATAGCAGCAGCAAAACATATTTTTCTACCCTACTTAACTTTGTCGGATAATTCCGAAAAAATTCATGCATATAGAGGATGAAAAGTTGCTAGTACAGTTCAAATATGAGCTCATTCGGAGTTACAGAATAAGAATTAAAAATCATACGTGCACAGATTCGTGCAGGAATAATATCTCCGAATGCTATAAGCAACTTTTTCATACCAAAATGAGTAAAACTTGGCACTTTATTAAAAATTCCAGAATCTAAACTAAATACTAAGTCTCTTGTTACAGCAAGAGGACACAAAGAAAATCACAAATAAAAATAACCGGGTTGCCTCCCGTAAAGCGCTTTCTTTATAGCCATATAGCTAGGCTTGATAGTTTTAATGATGCTCACATAGAGAAAAATATGAAACACATTTAAGTCTAACCCACTTCCTATGCATTGGGATCTTGTAAGAAAATAAATCAATAAAGCACAAAGTGACTAGCATAGGAAGGCAAAGCAAGTGCAACTTCAAGATTTTCAACAAAGTGAGAGGAGACTTAATATTATTGTGGTATATGAAGTCATGTCTCCCTCTCTCATAAAAACTTTCAGTAGCATCATTGATAAAATCTACAATATAACCATCACATGAAACATTCTTACCATGATCCATATGCATAAAAGTATCAATATTTTCCACATAATCAAAGTTCTTATTATTAATAGCAATGGAAGTAGGATCATTGTAAAGAACTCGAACATGATAGACAAGTTGTATATTAATTGGATGGTTTTGGGTGATCCTTCCATAACTATGACAAGTTTTATGAGGATGATTGTACTTATTAGCATCGTCATTTTCAGAATTAGTACCAAAGAGATTTTCAATATCAAAAGTACTATGCTTTTCCCAATCATGATCACTACTATAAGTAACAGGCATAGGATCATCATCGAAATCAGACTCATCAGCAACAACTATAATAGGAGCAACATGCTTAGGGGAAGTAAGGTATCGATCCGCAGGAGCAAGAAGGAAAAGTTATCTATTCCCTACAACTAAAGTGTCACAAGTTTTAGTTGATTATGCACTAAACAAGTTTAAGGAACAAGATGGTTGATTTAATGGATGGAAGTTTAATGCAACAAAACTAGAATGTAAAAGTGTCCCAATCCTCTTCAATGCAAGAGGACAAGACAAAGGTTTTCTCTTATAGGAACAATGGACATGGGTTCATGGGTTCACTTAATCCTCTCTCTCTCTCATCTACGGTGATTATCATGTTATAGATAAAGTACACACAATTGTCATGTTTTAATGGTAGCTTTTAATGACGGCTATATGTCCTAAAACACATAGTTGAAAGAAATACTCATTTGTGTGCTATGTCACCCCCGCAAGGCTAGCATGGCTGCTGTCACTCCCACATCATACTCTTTCTTTTTACCCCCAGATAAAGGATGTTGGGCTGTATTTCACATGTCACTCAATACATATGCCGTGTCACATCGGCCATCCCGTACCTACATACATCATACTTCATAATGGACAATATTCTAAACACTAGTGCAATGATTTATATTTCGTGTGTGTGAACACATCTCTCTCATCTACCTACACGTGGTGGTGTCAATCACCTCATGACAAGGATAACAAGGCATTATGAATAAATCAAACCATCACATGCATCATAGAATATCTCCAAAGTATGACAAGTCATAAAAGTTCCAACACAACAGTAAATGCATAACAAATCATCTCATACCACAATATCCACCATAGGAATTACATAGATGACCGTAATCATGTTCAGCAGCTCATACGGTACTAATTAGTGAAGCTCAAAGAGAGGAGAGATACATAAGTTACCACCACAAACCCAAGTCCAGGGGGTGGACTACTCCCCCTTCATCATGGAGACGGTGGAGAAGTCGTTGGAGAAGATGGAGACCACCCCGGCAGCGCCCCGCTGGAGTTTTCCCCCTCCAATCTGCAGCTCCAGGTCTCTGTTTCGTGGTTTCTGTGTTTCGGAGGCGCTGCTTCCAGAGAACGTCGGGGGGCTATTTTTATAGCCGTTTTTAGGTCAAGACTATGTCGGTGGAGCAAAGATCGACGGCCACAGAGCTCCGAGGGGGAAAAGAGATGGGCCCACGCAGCCAGGTATAGTAGGCCGTGTGGGACCTCTAATTTCCAGCCTGTTGGGCTTCTGGTCTTCAATTTAATCCCATTGCGTTCGTCTCTAAAATTCTGAACCGTGCTCTTTGGCCTTGCCCTTTTTGGAGTCCCGAAGCTCCGGAAAGTCTGAAACACTAAAAAAGACGTTTTCTGGAAAACAGGGTTAATTCCAAATAAATGGGAAAACTATGAAATATTCCCAAAATCATTATAAAACATTGATATAACCCTTATATGATGCAAATATGATTGGAATAAAAGTAAAATAATGCAAAGTTCATGTATGCATTTTACATGCATCACCGTCCCATCTCCGTCCCCGTCCTCGCCACCCTCGCCACGCCATCCCCGGCCTCGCTCGCGCCGTCCCGTCCTCACCGCCGTCGTTCGCCCGCGCCGTCTCATCGCCGGCACCACCTTGGTGAGCCTCCTGTTCTTATCTTTTTTCTTACTTGTATAATTTTCTTACTTGTATAGTTTAGATAGTTACTTGATTTTCTTACTTGTATTATCTAGATAGTTACTTGTATAATTTTCTTACTTGTAGGATTGTTTGTTATATATAGTGCCATGGTTTTGATATCCCCAATAAATTAGGTAGAGGTAGCGGATTGAGTATTGAGAAAAATGCACTACAGCTTAGGGATTTGTGGGGAATTTGGGGATAAAACATGTCAAATACACTAGAATTAAACTATGTTCTGGGATATGTGGGGATTTAGAGGTTTGACCCAGATAATCCTCACCATTCCCCAAAAATACACTGTACCAAACAAGGCCAAAAGTGGTGTGGTCGAACAAATTCCCTGCTCCACCGAGTGTGACCGAGAGGCGTGAGTGGAGGGGGACGGGGGGGGGGGGGGGTGACAAAGTATGTTGTGGTTCCTACACTACACGGAAACACCTAATAGCCAGCTTGTAATCACCGACGGGCTACCCAAAACCCACGCCGGTGATCTGCTGGGACCAAATTCATCAGCGAATTACCGGCGAGGGAAAATTTCCACTCCAGTGATACGTTGGTATCATCGGCGTGTACCACACAGAGCCACGCCGGTGATACGTGGGCCAAAAGAACCAACCACAGAGGAACTATCACCGGCGTGGAAAGTAAGATGCACGCCAGTATTATACTGCGTAGTTACTGGCGTGGGACCTGGTAGGCACGCCGGCGATTATATGTCTCGGGGAGGGTAGGAGGTATCCTATGGAATCACCGGCGTGTGGATATGTGGCACACCGGTATTTTTGATTCTAATCACCGGCGTGTCATACATGCACACGCCGGTAATTTAGACGTTGCTGGACACTCCAAATTCCCACCCCACACTTCTCCCCTCGTCTTTATAAATAGGACTCTTACCCTTGTTGGATATATTGCATCTGATCAGTTGGTTTGGGTAGCTTAGCTAAAGATAGCTAGAGTTATTAGGCGTTGTTTGTGTAGTGGCTTAGCTAGCTAGCTAGCTAGTATTAATTAGCAACATGTCGGTTCCTCCTTTTGATCGTGGCTTTAGCGGTATGATGTCTCATTTGGTTGTGTGGTGCTGTAAAAATGATGAAGGGTGATAAGTGGAAAGGGACTCCACCCGCGCCATTCGATGAATTAATTAGTAGCAATAGCCACTTCACTAAGTTAAATAAATACTTTCGAAGAGATGGGCTCCCAGAGGAAATACGCCAAGAACTTTTGAGTTTGCGTAGAAGGTGGCATAGAGTGACTGAACTCAAAATCATCGAGTCGGGCCTTCGTAACTTGCCTGTCAACCCTGAGTCAAAAAACATATATTTTTTGCCTCAGGAATATGCGTTGCACATAAAGGTAATTTAAAATTATGTCACATTAATATATAAGGTGTAGTGTCTTATTTATATATAGTTTTATGAGTTGTGCTTAATTATGTTTTTTTACCGTGCAGCATTACCCTCAAGACACAGAGTTAATCAACAGAGAGATCGCTGACTTCTTGTGGATGTTGATACTATGGGGTAAAGCACCCAAGGGGCATCCGGCGACGACATGCTATGCTGATAAAATGAAGAGGGATCTTGGAGTAAAGATCGGACCCAAAACCTGGAGTGTTGGATCATGGAAGGCACAAAGATCATCGAAGAAGGCAGTCGTCGTTGATGATAGCAGTGACGATGACTTCATGCCTCCTAAACGAGTAGAGATCAGACCCAAGTCTAAGGGTGTCGTTGGAGGATCGAAGAAGGCAGTCGTCGCTGATGACAACAGTGATGATGAATTCATGCCTCCTAAACGAGCAGAGATCAGACCCAAGTCTAAGGGTGTCGTTGGAGGATCGAAGAAGCAGTCGTCGCTGATGACAACAGTGATGATGACTTCATGCCTCCTACATGAACAGAGATCAGACCCAAGTTTAAGGGTGTCGTTGGAGGATCGAATAAGACAATCGTCGCTGATGACAACAGTGATGATTACTTCATGCCTCCTAAACGAGCGCATATTAGGCTAAGTTATAAGGGCAACTGGTGAAATGTAATTTAGATGTTTAGTACATGTAATATTGTTATTTTCAAATTTCTTTTAATTGTGTACTAGTATCTCAATTGATTTAACACCACCACCCACACACCACACAAACCCTCTCCCACATCCCGTCGCCACCCACATCCCGCAGCCGCCACCCACCGGTCCCCGTCCTTGACCGCGCCTCGTCTCCGTCGCTGTCGCCCGCACTGTCTCTGTCCCCGTCCTCGCCGCCCTCGCCACGCCGTCCCATCTCCGTCCCCGTCCTCGCCGCCCTCGCCGCGCCGTCCCCGTCCTCGCCCGCATCGTCCCATCCCCATCCCCGTCCTCACCGCCGTCGTTCGCCCGCGCCGTCTCATCGCCGGCACCACCTTGGTGAGCCTCCTGTTCTTATCTTTTTTTCTTACTTGTATAATTTTCTTACTTGTATAATTTAGATAGTTACTTGTATAATTTTCTTACTTGTATGATCTAGATAGTTACTTGTATAATTTTCTTACTTTTTGATTGTTATATATAGTGCCATGGTTTTGATATTCGTCCCCGTCGGCCCTTGTCCGGTCTATGATTCAGATGTGGTATATTATCTTTTATAACTATTTGTTTCATTTCGTGCTTATGACAATTATGCCAGCCAACTTGACATAGATATTTTTATATAGGGGGTATGTGAACCGGAAATTCCAACGACCCTCTTGTCGAGAAGTTAAATTCAGTTGAAAAAGAAAACAATTATTTAAGAAAAATTGAAAAGAATTGAAGAAGAGAAGATGAAATTGAAGCAGTATGTTGCCATGTTGTCGATAATCACAAGATCAAGTTGGATGCAATGCGCTTGAAGATTAGAAAGATTAGAAAATATGCTATTAATAAAGAGGCTTGGTATCATTATGCTGTTGGATCAATTATTACCTTAGTTGCGATTTTGATCGCATTTGTTGTTGCATTTAAATGCTTTAGATAGTTGTATGTTAGTTTCAATGTATGTTTTAGATGCTCTATATAGTTGTATGTTGTTTTATGAGAACTATGTATGAACTTTAGATAGTTGTATGTCAGTTTCAAAATATGTGTTGTCATTGCTCCAAGCTAGTGCATTTGTAAGTGTGTAGACATGAAACTTTATAATGTAATAGGATATGGCGTGTCAAGTATGCTACTCCACTTGTCGAGATGGGGTTTACAAAGGATTCAGGTTCATGATTCAGCTGCTGGAGGGTCAGTCTAGTTTACTGGTATGGATAATCGTTTGTTTTCTATACATTTGTGACTCATGTTTTCTTGAAACTATCTATCTAACATGGTTTTCCTTTTGTTTCGTTTCATAGGCTGTCCCGTGCAATATACGGCTTCAGTTAACGAGCTTGTCGGCAACATCGTCAACTTTGATGTTCACGGAACTATGTACAAGATACGTGTCAAGAAAGAAAGTTATAAGACCTACTTCTGGGGGGACCATTTGGCCGAGCTCATTGCCACGAACAAGCTGAGCGGTGGTGATCTCCTTCATTTTTGTATGGATGGACCACAACCTCGGTTCAAGCATGTCTACTTTGGCAAAGCTGGTTTCGATGATGACGCGAGTATGGAAGAGGATGACGAGACTGACGAGGAGAGTGACGAGGAGGACTATCAATTGAAGGATGTCGTCATCGCCCAAAGAGTAACTCTGAGTGACAGTGAGTGGGAGCGTCTTCTTCAAAGATACCTCCCCGAGATAGGTACATTGGAGTGCCTTTTGTGCAGCGTCTCACGAGCACTAATCTCAACTGAAATCTCATGGTACGTATGTTTCTAAATTCTCTCATCTTCCTATATTTGGTTATGTTACAATGCAGTTGTTACGGGTATGTGTGACTTAGTTGTTTTCTTGTTTCATGTGATAAATGCTATGTTCTTGCAGAAAATACCTAGGGTGATAGCGGAAAATGCTGGCATTCCGCCTACCGGTACTCTTGGTGTACGCCTTGGGAGGTTGGAAGGGTCACCACCGTTCCGTACACCACAGACAGTGACCATCGCATTGTCTTGAGCTCTCAGGCTTGAGGGAGTTCCATGCGCCACGCCATTTGGAGGTTGAGAAAGCTATCGTCATCACTCTGAGGCCCGGTCACACCCACAACTTGGACATGTTGTTGGTGCTCAACTATCTGTAGCGTTGAGATCAACAATAGTTTGAAATTTCATTTGCACTATGGAGTATAGATAAACTACTTATTTAACTTAGTTGAATAGCGCAACTCTTGGCGCCGGATACTTCCTGGAATAATTTTATTTCTGTTAATTTTGCTGATTATTGTCGTTCATATGCAGTCATTCGTTTTTTTATTCTGACAAAAAACACCACCGGCGTGCCCGTCCTCGCTAGTAATCCCAAAACGTCACTGACATGGCCTCGCACACGCCGGTGATTCGAAAAGCTCACCGGCGTGGCCTCGCACACGCCGGTGATCTGGCGTGAGGTTATCGGCGTGGGCGTTTCTCGCCGGTGATCCCAAAAACACCACGCCGGTGATTAGCTATTTCCTGGTAGTGCTACCGAGTTATGCTTCATCAGCGACGGTTTATGTTTGCACGCCAATAGTAACTCTAGCAGATACGTAAAATGGGGGAAAAACACGCACACACAAAAACATATCGTTTTTGTGTGTGGGTGACGTGGGTGAAAAAATTGGACCCTTTCGGATATTCAAATCGACGTGTGCCTAATTTTTGTTACCTATAAGCAAAAGCGAGACTCCCGTGTTATAGATTTGTATTAGGGGGTCATTTTGCGTGTACGCAAAACTTAAAAAACATGGTGGTAGGAAATTTCACTCCTTTCCCGCTCTCCCCTCCCTCCCTTGCTCATCTTCTTGTACCGCCCCAAGCGTTGCCTCTAGCTCCAGCTCCAGTCGTCGCTCGCTCCTTTTGTTGTTGTACCCGCGTGTCCTACGGCTAGATCTACATTTCCCTGGCTGATTTCTGCCACCTCGACGCCTTACCGTACCCGCATGTCCTACTGCTAGATCCACATTTCCCTGGCTGATTTCTGCCACCTGGACGCCTTACCGCGGTTGTGTTAGCTTTCTACACCGTCCCAGTACGGTCGTTTTCTCTGTGCCTTCTTAAACTCCTCCGCTTCCATGTGGCCATGCCGCTGCTCCGCTAGGCCGCCACCTCCTCACCCGTGAGTGGTACCCCCTCCCCTCCCTTGCTCTAGATGGTACCTTCGATCTGGTATTCGGATGTAGTACGTAGCTTTTTCCCTAAGAGATCCTTGTCGAATATGGGAAGTACGTGATTGGCAAGGTATTAATGACAAGTATAAAAAAGTTAAAATAAGTTTTGCTTACCGGACCAATCTCGTTTTGAAAGGGGTTTGTTCGTATGGTTTGAAATAGGACAAGGCTTAAGATTTCACCTGTAGCAGTGCATTTATGTATGGGATCAATAACATAAGATGAAACTATGTTAGTGATAAATAATTCATATGATAATAGGGATATATATGAGCAATGCGTCTTAAGTCACCACTGTCTCGTATGACACGAGCACAAATGGATACATTTGTCCACTCTGGCCATATTCCGTCTTGCGGGGTTATCTCGGTTATTAAGATTTAATAACCAAAAGCATTAAGCTTTAGGACGTCACAGTTGATCCCAAAGGATGGTTTCCAACTATTGTACTCATCTTACTCTCACCAAGTTTGTCGCACAACCTTCCACTTTCCCTTGCTTCACCTCCACCTTGATCACTCTTTGGAGTCTTGGATACCTGATAAGTCATATGAGCGAGACTTTGACAAGAGATATATATTTGAATCATATAGAACTCTTTAAACTAACATCCCATCATAGATTGCATAACTGCTATGTTAGGCCTCAGCCCCTTGCCCGAGTGGACTACTCACACATCGCGATCATATCAGCAGTATAAAACATTGTAGAAAATATTACTTGAATATGAATGATTGATAGTTCTTACAATGTTGCCAATATCGATGAGATCTAAATTACAAGTAGAGTATGGCTATGGAGATGACTACGGTGCTGGAGATTTGGCGACTCTCCTTGGTGGCTGTCCCATCTCCTTATAGTGGCAGCAGGCGGATTAGGTTTCTGGGGGGCTTCTGTTGTGAATTCGACTGGGGCCTCTCCATGAAAGCTACCTGAATTCACAGCACCGACCCAACCGACATCGGTACTAGCAACATCGCACTAAGCAAGCTGGCTGGCCGGGCGGCATGTCCATGTGGCCACAGGTACCACCTGTGTGGCCATGTTCATAGAGACGACGAATATGCTATCTCGTGCCAAGTTGTTACATGAATAGGCATTACGCTCATTATTCGGGGGTACAGTCGCATACATAGTCATATTATATGGTGAAATATGATGTACTCATGTGGGAACCAATCATAATTTTGTAAAAGAATAATGCAAATTCAGAATTCACAAATAGTACGTGCTTGTCTCACTTATATATTTTGTATACACGTGCAAAAACTATGAGGGAAGCGGAAAACTTAGGTGCGTGAACTGCGTATGTGCGGCTTTTGGTCTCCATTTTGAATTATCCCACAAATATTTTCTAGGTTGGGCCTTTTTGCGGGATCTATAGTTTTGTTGGTCCAAACACTAGTGGAAACAGGGCCATCGGTTTGGCCCTTTCGTCCCGGTTCCCTTACGAACCGGTACCAATGGGGGCACTAGTCCCGGTTCGAATGCCCAGGGCGCCGGCCAGGTCCAGTCCCGGTTCGTGGGGGACCTCTAGTCCCGGTTCGTATCACGAACCGGTACTAAAGGGTCGCTGCAGGCGGCCGCAGAGGTGGGGCCAGCGCGAGCACCCTTTAGTACCGGTTCGTATCACGAACCGGGACTAAAGATAGACCTTTAGTACCGGTTCGTATCACGAACCGGGACTAAAGTTTTTCCTATATCATCTCCCACCCCCGAGCCGGCCATGGCCATTTTTTGAGCTCGAGTTCATCAACATTTTCTCATCTATTTTCTCTCCCGAGCTCGAGTTCGTCCCCATTATTTGCCACCATTTGTCAAGATTGACGGCGCCCCATCTATCCAAGGGTTAGCACTTCCGGCGTTGCTACTTTAGCTCATTTCGTTGCTAGTTTAGCTCATTTGATTTTTCTAGTGCTAGCTAGGTGTTTGATGAAATGACTAAGTTAGGGATTTCATTTGTTTTATATGCAATTTGACCTCAAATTAAAGTATGATTTGTGGGTTTTAGTGTCGTCCCTGTCCTCACCGCCGTCGATCGCCCGCGCCGTCCCGTCACCGGCACCACCTCGGTGAGCCTCTTGTTTTTATATTTTATTTTAAAAAATTAGTTTTATGATTTACATGCATAGTTATTAGTTGTATAATTTTCTTAAATTGTTTTTTATATGTATAGTGCCATGGTTTTGATATCCGTCCCCGTCGGCCCTCGTCCGGTCTATGATTCGGATGTGGTATACTTTTATAACTATTACTTTCATTTCAGTTTATGACTAATTATGGCGACCAACTTGACATAGATATTTTTATCTAGGAGGTAGTTGAACCGAAAATTCCAACCGACACTCTTGTCGAGATGCTAAATTTATTTGAAAAATAAAATAATGATTTGAAAGCAAAATTGAAAAGAAGTGAAGATCTTCGTCTCCAATGCCTAGAAGAGAAGATGAAATTGGACTTCAAGCTTGCCGACGTCGTCGATGATCACCAGATCAAGATGGATGCAATGCGCTTGAAGATTAAAAAGATTAGAAAATATGCCATTAATCAAGAGGCTTGGTATCATTTTGCTGTTGGTTCAGTAATTACCTTAGTTGCGATTTTGATCGCATTTGTTGTTGGATTTAAAAAATTTAGATAGTTGTATGTTAGTTTCAATGTATGTTTTATGAGAACTATGTATTACATTTGGTCACTACTCTACTTTGCTTTTAATGTGATGAACTTGTATTAATTATTTTTGTCACTTATCTATTCATGATGTAGTGTAATGGTTTTTGATATACTTATATAATACAGATGAACCGACAATGGATGTACGGTGACCGACGCAGTCCCGAGTTCATTAGTGGCATGCATCATTTTCTCCATGTGGCTGAGGCAAACAAGCGGGCGAATGATTTTATTTGTTGTCCATGTAGTGCATGTAAGAATACGATGGATTACTCTTCCTCAAAAACCCTTCACATCCACCTCATTCAGTCCGGTTTCATGCCCGGCTATAATTGTTGGACCAAGCACGGAGAAAGAGGGGTTATAATGGAAGACAATGAAGAAGAAGAAGATAATGACAACTATCCTATGTTCACTGAACACGGTGGTAATACAATGGGGGAAGACGAAGCTGAAGAAGAGCCCATTGTTGATGAGCCCGATGACGATCTTCGTCGGGCCATTCTTGAGGCGAAGATAAACTGCGGAAGTGAAAATGAGAGGTTGAAGTTGGAGAGAATGTTAGAGGATAACAAATTATTGAACCCAAATTGCGAAGATGGCCAGAAAAAGCTGGGTACCACACTGGAATTGCTGGAATGGAAGGCAGAGAATGGTACTTCTGACAAGGGATTTGAAAAGTTGCTGAAAATAATAAAGAAGATGCTTCCAGGGGATAACGTATTGCCCTCTAGTGCGTAAGAAGCAAAGAAGGTTGTCTGCCCTCTAGGATTAGAGGTGCAGAAGATACATGCATGCATCAATGACTGCATCCTCTACCGCGGTGAGGAGTACGAGAATTTGAATGCATGCCCGGTATGCGGTGCATTGTGGTATAAGATCAGGCGAGATGACCCTGGTGATGTTGAGGGCGAGCCGTGCCCCAGGAAGAGGGTTCCTGCCAAGGTGATGTGGTATGCTCCTATAATACCACGGTTGAAACGTTTGTTCCAAAACAAAGAGCATGCCAAGTTGTTGCGATGGCACAAAGAAAACCGTAAGAAAGACATGATGCTGAGACACCTCGCTGATGGGCCGCAGTGGAGAAAAATCGACAGAGAGTTCCCGACATTTTCAGATGACGCAAGGAACTTATGATTTGGTCTAAGTACAGATGGCTTTAATCCTTTCGGAGAGCAGAGCTCCAGTCATAGCACCTGGCCTGTGACTCTATGTATCTATAACCTTCCTCCTTGGTGGTGCATGAAGCGGAAGTTCATTATGATGTCAGTGCTCATCCAAGGCCCGAAGCAACCCGGCAACGACATTGATGTGTACCTGAGGCCATTGGTTGAAGAACTTTTACAGTTGTGGCGTGACGAAGGTGTACCTGTGTGGGATGACCACGAACAAGAATGTGTACCTGGGGCATCGTCGATTTCTTCCAAAACAGCATCCCGTAAGAAAGAAAGGCAAGCATTTCAAAGGTGAGGCAGATCACCGGATGAAGCCTACCCGCTCTACTAGGGATGTTATATATGATATGGTCAAGCATTTAAAAGTAATCTTTGGAAAGAGTCTTGGCGGACAATCTGTTCCGAATGACGCTGACGGACACGTACCCATGTGGAAGAAGTGCTCTATATTTTGGGAGCTACCCTATTGGAAAATCCTAGAGGTTCACTCTGCAATCGACGTGATGCACGTGACGAAAAATCTTTGCGTGAACCTGCTAAACTTCTTGGGCATGTATGGTAAGACGAAAGATACAACGGAATCACGTCAGGACCAGCAACGTATGCACGAACGAGACAACCACCTGAATCCAGAGAAGTATCAAGGTCCTACCAGCTACGCTCTTACCAAAGAAGAGAAGAAGATATTTTTTGAAGTCCTGAGCAGTATCAAGGTCCCGTTTGGCTTCTCGTCGAATATAAAGGGAATAATAAACATGACAGAGCAAAAGTTCCAAAACCTAGTCGCATGACTGTCACGTGATTATGACACAATTACTTCCAGTTGCATTGAGTGGGCTTCTGCCGGACAATGTTCGAGTACCCATTGTGAAGCTATGTGCATTCCTCAATGCAATTTCTCAGAAGGTGATCAATCCAGAAACTCTACCAAGTTTACAGAAGGATGTGGTCCAATGTCTTGTCAGTTTCGAGTTGGTGTTCCCACCATCCTTCTTCAATATTATGACGCACCTCATAGTTCACCTAGTCGAAGAGATTCAGGTTCTCGGTCCTGTATTTCTACACAAGATGTTCCTCTTTGAGAGGTTCATGGGAGTCTTAAAGAAATACGTTCATAACCGTGCTAGGCTAGAAGGAAGCATCTCCAAGGGCTATGGAACAGAGGAGGTCATTAAGTTTTGTGTTGACTTTATTCCTGACCTTAAGCCGATCGGTGTTCCTCAATCGCGCCATGAGGGGAAACTGCGTGGAAAAGGCACGCTAGGAAAGAAAGCAATAATATGTATGGACGGGCATTCTTTCACTCAAGCACACTACGTAGTTCTACATAATTCCAGCTTGGTGGCTCCGTATATCGAGGAACACAAGAATATTTTACGCTTGAAATACCCGAGCAACCTAAAGATTGGATGGATGAAGAGCACATGAAGAATTTCGGCGGTTGGTTGCAAACATGTCTCATTAATGACACCACTGTTGGAGAACAGCTATACTTGTTGGCCAAGGCACCATCTTCGACTATATTGACTTTTCAAGGGTACGATATAAATGGGAATACATTTTACACGGCCGACCAAGATAAAAAGAGCACAAACCAAAACAGTGGTGTCCGCTTTGATGCAGCCAACAACAATGGGCAAAAGGATACATATTATGGTTACATAGAGCAGATATGGAAACTTGACTATGGACCTTCTTTTAAGGTCTCTTTGTTCTGGTGCAAATGGTTCAACCTGAAAGGCGGGGTACAGGTAGACCCACAGTGCGGAATGACTACAGTGGATCTCAAGAATCTTGGGTACAACACCGAACCATTCGTCCTAGCCAGTGAAGTGGCTCAGGTTTTCTATGTGAAGGACATGTCTACCAAATCGAAAAAAGAAAAGATAAGCAAGCGAATACATCATACGATGAGCCAAAGCGCCACATAGTTCTTTCAGGGAAAAGAAACATCGTGGGAGTGAAGGACAAGACAAACATGTCAGAAGATTACAATAAGTTTCAGGAAATTCCGCCCTTCACAGTGAAAACTGACCCAAGCATCGTGTTGAATGATGAAGATTGTCCATGGTTACATCGCAATCAGAAGAAAGGGACACACACGAAGAAGAAGTTTATACCACAACACTAGAGACAGATGTTGATGGTCATGTGTAATAATGTATGAAACCTTTTTATGTAACATTTTTATCCTGGTTCTATGAGACAGCGGACACATAGCTGTATCTTGCTATGACAAACAATGTTGCAGAACTGAGTTTTTTCAAATTACTTATATAAATATCATTTTTCATTTTTAAGTGTCAAAAATGACATTTTTTGTGAAGCAAGTACAACAAATATGGTGCAAAATGGCACCCATCCAATTATCACATAAAGTAGACCATATTCCACAAATATTAGTAATTTTCTCGGTTTCTACCTAATTTCGCCTATTTAAACGACTTTATGCCTATTTTCCGAAAGTAATTCAAATTTGAACTACAAGTGTGTGATAGTTTGCTCTGAATTTTTTAAAATGTTTTTAAGGTACACAAGTAGTGGTTATATCATAGAACCGTCGATAGTTTTGGATAATTCGACCCCTTACAATGAATAGAAACGGCGGCCATTTTGACCATTTTTTCAAAAAAATAAAAGAAAGTGAAAAAATACTCAAAAAATGAAATCCTTTGGCATGGAGTACTTTCATGTGTACTAGTTGCTAGGATAAATGATAAATTGAGTTTTGACAAAGTTTACAAAAAACTTCTTCACAAAAAGGTCAATCTATATACATGTATAAGTTTCGGGTCAAATGACCAAGTTATGATCATCCCTGTGCCATAGTTTGTGAAAATGTGCCCATATTTGACCCATATGTGTATCTTGGTATGACAAACAATGGTGCAGAACTGATTTTTTCAAATTACTTATATAAATATAATTTTTCATTTTTAAGTGTCAAAAATGACATTTTTTTGTGAAGCAAGTACAACAAATATGGTGCAAAATGGCACCCATCCAATTATCACACAAAGTAGACCATATTTTATGAATAATCCACAATACTAGTAATTTTCTTGGTTTCTACCTAATTTCGTCTATTTAAACGACTTTATGTCTATTTTTCGAAAGTAATTCAAATTTGAACTACAAGTGTGTGATAGTTTGCTCTGAATTTTTTTTAAATGTTTTTAAGGTACACAAGTAGTGGTTATATCATAGAACCGTCTATAGTTTTGGATAATTCGACCCCTTACAATGAATACAAACGGCGGCCATTTTGACTGTTTTTTCAAAAAAATAAAAGAAAGTGAAAAAATACTCAAAAAATGAAATCCTTTGGCATGGAGTACTTTCATGTGTACTAGTTGCTAGGATAAATGATAAACTTGAGTTTTGACAAAGTTTATAAAAACTTCTTCACGGAAAGGTCAATCATCTATAAACATGTATAAGTTTCGGATCAAATGACCAAGTTATGGTCATCCATTTGAAATTTGAATACATTCAATATAGTCAAATTTGAAAATAACCAGTACCAAAAGATTCTACATGTCCAGGGCTTACGTTTCATATACAGTTTGTCAAATTTGAACAATTAAATCAATAGAATAAAATAAACCAGGAAAAAGAAAATAGGAAAAAATTACAAAAGATCCTTTAGTCCCGGTTGTTGGTTGCAACCGGGACTAAAGGTGGGCTTTGGCGCGCTAATTTGGCAGCGGCCCAAAAATGGACCTTTAGTCCCGGTTCGTGGCTGGAACCGGGACTAAAGGACCATTAGTGCCTTCTTAGATCCCTCCCCTTCCTCTCGTCCCTGCAGTTTGCCGCCAGGCCCAAGAGGAGGACGCACGCCGCCAGGCTGCCGTGCCGTGCTCCCTGCTCCTGTGCCGCCGCCGCCACCGCCGCCTTCGCCTGCTATGGTCACCGTGGCCGCCCTCTTCCTCGCCGTCGAGTTTCACGAGCTGGGCGGCCGTGAATCGGCCGAAATCGGCTGGCCTTTTCGTCCCCAAGTCAGGCGCCGCCGCTCCGGTATCCTCGTCGTCCTGCTGCCGTCTGGGACTGATTTTTCGTCCCCAAGTCTGCACCACCGCTCCGTGCTACTCGCCGCCGTTGTCCCCGAGCACCCACGCCCACACCGCCGTCCCCGCGCGCAAGGTATGGTCTTTTATCTCCTCTCTTGCTCAAATCGAGCAGCGGCGGACTGGTAACCCTAGATCGGCGGGATGGAACCACGGTGGGCGCCGGCGGCGGGAACATTACATTTGGGGGGGGACATTTCATTAATAATATATATTATAAAAGGCCTATAAAGGCCATTGCATTTTAGGGGGCGGGACGCAATAAAGAGTAAAAAAAAAGGCCTAAAGGCCATTACATGCACTAAGGGGGTGGTGGGAGGCCTAGTCGTCGTCGAGAGGACGACGTAGCCCGGCGCAGCCCACAGATGGGCCGGCGGCGGCTGCTCCTCCAGCGGAAGGTGCTGCTCCTCCGGCTCCTGCTGCGGCTGCCCCTGGGCCGGCTCCTCCTGCGGCGGCGGCGGTGACCAGCTGCCGCCAGTCCAGCTCCAGGACTAGCCAAGGAGCCCGCTGGACAGTGGAGGCACTGGCTCCAACTCCAGCTCCTAGGCCTCCTGCTCCTGGGCCATGTGCTGCCACCACGGCAGTGGAGGCGCTGGCGCCGGCTGGGCCACGGCCAGCACTTGACCTCGTCCTCGACGAGGGAGTGCCGGGACACCTCGTAGGCGGCCTGCATCTCCGGGTCATCGTCGTCGATGTCCTCCTCCTCGAACCACAGCTCCTGCTCGTGGCCGGGCGGCGGTACGGGGTACGCCGTGGGCTCCTGCGGCGGTGCTGGGGCCGGCGCGAAATAAGCGCGGCGGAGGTCGTCGTGCTCGTCCGCGAACGACTGGTCCCAGTGGAGGGACTCCGGCGCGTAGGCGGGGTCGTTGTAGAGGTCCGGTGGCAGGAGACGGCGGCGGCGCGCGATCTCCACCACCCTGGCCCGGCCACTGGCCGGAATCGGTGGCACCGGAATCCGCTGCGGATTCAGGTGCCAGTCCTCCGGCAGGTGGACGTCCGGCCAGTCCACGGGGGTGGCATTGTTCCAATGCCACCAGCACTCTTCCACGCAGACGTAGTGCCGCATCCACTTCTTCTTCTTCTTCGGCGCTGCATCCGCTGCACGCCCCGTCGGCGCCGCTCCCCCGACAATCTGCACGCCCTACGGCGGGATGCCGAACGCCGCCGGCGGTGGCGGAGGAGGAGGAAGGGCGGCGCGCGGTGGAGGAGGAGGAAGCGCAGCGCGCCGGCCGGAGGAGCTGCTGGCCTCGCGCTGGTTCTTGGCTGGCTTGAACCACCGCGACATGGCTCCGCGAGGGGGTTGCTGTGCACCGGCTAGGGCTAGATAGGGGTAGGGGGCGGCGGTGTGGACTGAGGTCGCTATCCACATGGCCGGGGTCCATTTTAAAGGACCAGCCAGGGCTAGCATTGACTACGGGGGTGGGAAGACGAGGAGGCCGGTGGGTCGCTGGCAGGTGGGCCAGGGGCCAGCATTGACTGCGGGGTGGGAAGACGAGGGGGCCGGTGGGTCGCTGCCAGGTGGGCCAGGGCCAGCATTGACTACAGGTGGGGAAGATGAGGGCGGTGGGTCGCTGGCAGGTGGGCCAGCATTGACCACGCGCGTGGCCAGTTGGGCGGTCACACGCGGACGTGGCCGTGTGGGGAAGACGGGGCGGTTGGCCGCGGATGTGGCCGTGTGGGGAAGATGAGGCGGTTGGCCACGCGGACGTGGCCGTGTGGGTCGCTGGCACGTGGGCCAGCATTGACCAAGCGCTCGTGGCCAGGGAGTGGACGCGGCGCGTCGACCCAATGCTGGCCCAAATTGGGGCTGTCAGGTACGTAGGACGCGGGGCTGGAATTTTAAAGGACCCAATGCTGGCCCAAATTTGGGCTGGCAGGTAGGACCCAATGCTGGCCCAAATTTGGGTTGTAATTTTTTTTGAAACATTGCAGAATGGCATTTTCTTGTTACAAAATTGAAAGAATATATAATTGATTGCAGGGACATTGAGCTACGGACGCCCCTTCAGAGACAACGAGAATGAAGACCGAATGCAGCAAATAATATATGCGAGTGCCCGTGGAGAAGATGCCGGTGGAGAAGATTCTGGTGGAGAAGATTCCGGTGGAGAAGATGATTTCAGCGCACAATTTCTGAACGACTTCGGTGAGGGACTTGAGTCTAAAGAAAGAAGAGACGACTTCGGTATTAACAAATTTTTTCTTTTAGCCCTCCGGATCGAGCAAATCTGCTAAAAGCAAGGTCCTCGAGGCCGGACGAGAAGGACGTCGAGCGAGGGTCCAAGGTTAAAGATCGAGGAAGTTGCTGATAGTGGCGAACCACGGGCACCCATACAGAACTACCGCAAATTTGTAAATCAAGCTGGAGTCGTTGTTAGGGACATGCTCCCGATCACCATTACAGATTGGCATAAGCCGAAGGACGCCAACGAAGATGAAGCTAGTTATGTCTGCGGACATACAAAAGATTTGTTTTATGATACGCTCATGATACATTTCAACCTACCCGAAGGTAAGAAGGAGAAAGTGAAGGAGTGGACTCTTAAGAATATGGCCACACAATTCCAGAGCTGGAAGAAAACATTATGGAAAATATGAAAAAGAGGATCCAGATAATTTCACTGGAGTACTAGAGAAGATAAAACATGACTGGCCCGCATTTGTGGCGTATAAGAAATCGTCTACCGTTGTGGCCCGATCGACCATAAATAAGATAAATGCTGGGAAGAAGCAATATCACCATAGGTTGGGGATAGGTGGCTACAAGACTGCCATTCCTAAGTGGGAAGCCTTTGAAGCAGAACTGCTTGTTAAAGGGATCACTCCACATACAGCGGACTGGCCCGAGAGGTCCAAGTTCTGGTTGTTCGCGCATGGGGCAGTGTTGGACCCACTGACAGGGCTGATTGTTGCAAAGGGAAAATGGAAGAAAAAATTGAAACAATCACTCCGTTGCTTGTAGACGCAATAAATAAAGTTCGAAAGGGAGAGTACCATCCCGAGAGAGAGAACGACGAGCTGACACTCGCCCTGGGGAATCCTGAACACTATGGACGATTACGAGGCTATCCCGGCGGTGTCACCTTGAAGGAAGGGTTTCCGAGTGCGCTGACAGTTATAGAAGCCGTGGGAGAAAGAAGAAGGAGTTAGACCGGTTATCAGAATTGGAACGTCAGGTGCAGCGGCAGCAGCAGCAAATAGACTCAATTAGTCAGCAAAGGGCATCTCAGCAGCTGTAGCTAGAAGATCCTCAAGCCGATGCCATCCCATCTCAGCAAAAAAGCAGCGTGGGTTCCACACAGCTAGAAGCATCTGCATGCGAACCGCCGACGGCTCGCTACCCCGTGGATGATGTCACGGAGAAGACAGATTGTGAGCTACATATGTCAATGAGGAACATATCCTTGAAGGTGGCGGTCGGCTATGCTTTACCAAATCAACCTGGAGCAAGCTACCATCTTGGTGACATTCCAGCTGGCTATGCTCGTGTCGGGGTGGATGAAATTGTGCGGGATTTGAAACAATGAATCTTGAGATTCCTGGAGGTGACGAGGAGAAGACACTAGGAGATGTCAAGCGTGGTTTCGTCCTATGGAACAAGAAATACATCGTCTTTCCAGGCTCCTTGCCAAGGCCACCGACTCCTCCTTGTAGCAGTCCACCTCAGCACCAAAGTCCAACCCTACCCGAGAGGGACCCCAGCGCGAGTCCATCTCGATCTCCACCTCAGCAGCAAAGTCCACCTCCGCGCGTGAGGAAGCGCCCGTTAAGTGGCTCCCGAAGAAGCGCCACACGCCACCAAGGAAGAAACCTAGAAAGGAGAAAACACCGCCGCCTCTTGAGAAGTTACCTTGGGAAAGGACTTACGAGGAAAACTGCGCCATCTCGAGGGCCGAGACGATCGCCCATTTTGCACCGAAAGTGCCCGAGATACCATTTGTGAAGACACTAGATCCGGTGCTCGTTGAGCGTTGCATTGATAATCTATATGACCCTACACCAGAGCCGCCATCAGACTATGAGCGTTCTATTGGAAGGTCATATGACAAAAAGTCGGAGCAGCCGAAAAAAGGGAAACAAGTTCCCCAGCTCGGAGAACAAGACGTACAATCGGTCCCCCCGCTCAAGGTGTTTGACGACAAGGCCGCTCAAGGTTCTCAACAACACATAGGTTCGACAACTGATTACCCCATCTCTGATCTAGCATATAAATATGTTGCCGGGGGAAATTTGGTCGAGAATGTCAAGTCCCTAACAACAAAAATGCGTCAATTGCATACCTGGTACAAGAAAGAGGCAAAGAAAGGGACAATCAGTATCATGGTGGCAGTTAAGGAAGAGCACTACTTCCAAGAATATGCTGTGTCCGTTGAGTTTACCGAACTTTTTCAGTTATACAATCTCCGGGCCCTCGACAAATCTATCATCAGTTGCTATTGTTTGTAAGTGATTTATTTCTGTAATTTAAGTCTTTAGCTCAGCTCGTTCATTGTCTGTAATTATCCTCACTATAATCTTTTGTGCGCTATATTATGCAGAATGAAGATTCTCGAATGCAAAAGGGATGAAATCACGGACATTGGGTTCATTGACCCGGATAAAGTTCATGAAGTCACCATAGAAAATCCCTTTTTAACAAGGAGACACCGGGGAATTTGCTAAGGTTTTTGAAGCGACAACGTGACAAAAAAGAAATACTTTTTCCTTACAACTTCAAGTGAGTGTTACTGTCTTGTACGCATTCTATTTTGCTCACCAGATGTTAAGTTTTAACTGATGAGTTATCCATGACTGCGTATATAAACGTGCGCAGGTTCCACTTTATTCTTCTCGTCATTAGAATTCACGATGGAGAAGTTGAAGTCCTTGACTCATTAAGGAGAGATCCTAAACAATACAAGACCTGTTTTGATATGCTCGCAGAGTAATTTCAATTCTTATCGCCTTTTTTCGTTCATTTCCTGATATCAAGTCATTAATAACTCCTTTGTTCATTTTCTTTGTCGGGCAGCGTTTGGAAATCGTTCATCAAGGAAGAACCGGTGAATGGACACCGAAGCTGACATGGCGTTTGAACAACGTAAGTAGTACTACCTAGGTCCCGCACCATTATCATACTTGATTATTGTTTGATTGAATTCTATTCTTGTGCAGTCTTGCCATAAACAGCCACAGGGGACTGATTTATGTGGATTCTACGTTTGCGAGTACATTCACATTAGGACCAACGAGAGAATAAACAACCGAAGAAATAAAGAGGTACGTAAACATTATTCACAACTTTATTTTGTTACCATCAGTTGTGCTGAGTTTCATTCATAATTGTTTTATTATGATTTGATATATATACACACAACTCATGTATTCATTTTGATCTCATTCTTTTATAGTTGGCAAGAAAGCGGAACGCGCTCCCAATACAGGACCACTTCAAAGCAATTGCGGAGGAATTGACGGGATTTTTCCTTACAGATGTCATACCTAGATTCGGAGAGTACCACTATGCTCCCAATTAAGTACTTTATACCAAAACGTGATCTTCATGTACTACTTATATTGTATGTGGTATATATATGCATCAACGTGATCTTATGTAATTGTATGTGTTATATATATGCATCAACGTGATCTTCATGTAGTATATATATACCAAAACGCGTTTTTGGCGCATCGACGTGATCCCCGTACGATGGAAACTATCCGATACCCCTAAACCCCTCCTAAACCCTAAACCCTGAAAAATAATCGAAAAAAGGCCTAACTTTAGTCCCGGTTCGTGGCTGGAACCGAGACTAAAGGTCTCCAGCCCCGCGGGCTCCTCCGTGGCCATGTGGGAGGGCCGCTTGTCTCGGTTCATGGACAACCGGGACTAGAGGCCCCCCCCTCTAGTTCCGATTGGCTAGTCCCGGTTGCCCAACCGGAACTAGAGGCCCTCTGGAACCGGGACTAGTGCCCCGTTTTCCACTAGTGAAAATCGCAAACAGACGGTTATTTTACGGTTTCAGGCCTTTTGAAGGACCCGCTAGAGATACCTTATGTGTCTCCTGAACTCTCGTGTGGTTTTATGTAATTTAATCTTCAAAGTTCAGTTTATGCAAAGCGCAACATAATCTACCCTACGTACTAAATCTGCCTCTATTGGTAAATGCATGATCAACCCAAAGCATGTGGTCAAACTTTTTAAACCGTCACTACTTAAATATAGAAAAGTGTTAAAATTAGTGAAAGTGAAAACAAGATCGTTAGATTTATCATGCAATTTTTCACGGTACTGCATAAAATGTCAGTTTCATAATTGTTGTCTATTAACATATACACACATAGGCCATGTTATTGTCGAAAACGCCATCAAATATTGGACACCATGTTCGTGTCTGAAACGCCATGTATATGTCTGTTCGATTCACCAATTTGAGACTTCCATTTCTCTGTGCATCTGCACATGACAGGGAGACTATATTTCAATGAACCAGGTTGAACATTGTAATTAGTTTATATTACAAAACAAATACTTTTAGAAAACAACGTCTGTATTGGTAATTTTGTACTTGGTAAAGATATTTCCATGACATCTCTACTGCAGTTCTTTCCCAAGCATAGTTTGTTCTGCTAAGCACATCCAAACATGATATTTGGATGCAGGCTAAAATGAAATCTGACAACATACATTCTCCGGATATCACTTCACCGAGACAGATAGCAAACATATAAAAGCAACAAACATACTTTATGTGTTGTTTGAATTATAGGTGTTTCTATGATCACGTATGCATATAGCTATGGCGAGAAACAGTGGGAAAGATAAGTTTGATTTTTAGAGAGAAAAACACTTTTGAGTATGAGTTTTTGCACTTTTTACTAGGGATTTCTAACTATCTTCTAGAGTTTCTGAAGAGAGCAAATAAAAACTTCCGTCTTACGCACATCCCACCTGCGTGGTTCAATATATGTGTGACGTTATCGTGCTTACATGGCGTCCATGTTCCACATAAGGCTCTCCCCTTTGACGCGTGAGTGACCATGGGCTCCACATGTTATCATGTAATGTATCACCTTCGTTTCATAATTCTTGTCGTGGTTTTAGTTTGCATGGAGTACATAGCTAACTATTATGGAACTAATGTTTGGGCCAAACATATATGATTACCTTGAAAGACACAATTGTGTGTGCGTGTGCGCGTGTGTGTGCGTGTGCCTGTGCGTGCATGTGTGTTTCCAAAATTTTGTTAGATATAGTGTTTGTCTCAATTGTTGCGAGTAATTTACTCAACATCGGGTTCAGTGTATTATCCTAGATACAATACAAAATGGATTCTGAACATTTTAAATATTAGAATGACTATGGTGTTTAAATTTTGGGAGTTCCAATGTGTGTCAGGTAGAGGTTGCTCCCAATTGGTCGCCTCCCTCGCAGTCTGATCTCATCGAAATGTGAGATTTGGACCGTCCAATCGTTGGAACATAACACCCACCAATACAAAAAAATAAATACGCTTACAACATCATCACAACATTTTCTTCTCGCGTTGTGTCAAAATCATAAAATTGTCGCAACATTTCAAAAACATCATTGTTGCAAGAAATTCTATGTATGCAACAAACACACCATGGGTCGCAACAAATCATCCAAAAATATATTACCGTGTCACTTAAAACACCACAAACAAATATAACAACAAAATTAATCTGTCATCCTACCACACACACAACCTTGTTTGTAGCATGAAAAGAAAACATATATAACACCACAAAATTGTCAACCTTCTTTTTTAAGAACTGATCACACTTTTACGAGCTTATCGATAGAAGAATAAGACTCAAGATCCATCCCTTGCAATTTTCATCTTTTCCCCGAGATTAGCGTGGGTACGGAATCAATGTCCACTTGAGTTCAACCATACACGCGGTAGACCAAACAAGAAGACCTGTAGACCGTGGAGTAATAACCCTCCAAAACCAAACAACGCGGTAGACCGGTAGTAGAAGAATTGAAAAACATTCGAATCAAAGAGATACTGAATCTGGGATAGGAGTAGATCAAAATTTCAGCATTTCAATTTCTTCCTCCCATCTTGGCCCAGTCTCTTCCCTGCCACCGCCGGCTTCCCGACCACCGCCTCCGCCATTTCCTCCTCCACAAAACCGTCCCTTTTCAAAGAACAACCAACCGAGTCATTACCTTCTCCCCCCAGCCCCACTGTCACGGTCGCGGCATCAGCATTCTCTCCTCCACAAGCCAAGTCTTCTCACAAAATTCCCTGTCCAACCACCGCCTCGAGCGAAACTCAACTCCTTCATTTATATATATGGACCTGGCCACCCAGTCTACGGCGGCGACCCCGACCCCGACGACTTCTCCCGCGTCCCCCTCCCCGTCTCCACCGCTCGCTCCGAGCTCCAAGCGTCGCCGGAAGATCGGTCTTGACCCTGCCCCAGCCGCCGCAGCCATGGGGAACTCTCCGGTGCGCGGTTGCCGTGGAGGCCGCGCGACGGCCTCTTCCGCTCCGACTCTGCGGCATGAAGGCTCTGTCCCATTCGACCCCGACGCGAATCCCCCGCCCAAGGTACTCAAGTCGCACCAGGTGAAGCACTGCAAGGCGGCGCTCAAGCTGTTCGACAAAAAGCTCAAGCGGCCGGCCAGGATCTCCAAGGAGTTTAAAGACCTTCCGGTATAAAGTCGCCATGTGCATCCTCCTATTTGAGCTAGTCCGTGATGCATGTTGAAATTTAACCAACCTTCTCTTTCCTTTGTGAAGTTAAGAACACCGTCTTTTTTTTTCAGCGAACGTAAGATAATTGGCGTTAGCTAGAATCTTTAGTTCTGTAATCATACAAGCTAGAGTTGTGAATGATGTATGAGGTGATTTTTTTTTTGTAAGGTTAGTGCCGGATGATCTTCTTAACCTTGCTTCCAAGTGAAGCGTGAGGGTGGACGATAGGTGTACAGCCAAAATTACATGTGGGTTTGACTAAGGGAAAAATGAATGTGCTGGATATGACTAAGGGAAAAATAAAGATTCTTCCTAAAGCTACATCTAACATGTGGGTTTGCTGGGCAACTGGGATTATAATCCAGACTGCCAAAATTACACTTTGGGGAATTACGCTGCTTGCTCCAGGATATCGTGTCGACATTAGCACTAAGCAAACAAAACTAGAACTTGCTCCTGTTGTGAGATTGTCTCTTCCTTGGGATGATCCTACCCATGAACTTTGTATTTTTGTCATGTGCTCACCTGAGACGTGTCATGTTTTTCAACAAGATGGTCTTAACCTGACTCAGCGAACTAGCTCAATACTTTCTTTGAGGAAAATACTCACCAGTTTTACTGCTTGTGTGACTCTTAATCACATGCAAGTTATCCATATTCTCCTGTTTTAATAACTTATAACCTAATTAGCTTACTCTCTGTTTCCAATTCCAAATTCCAAAGATAATCAATTACATGCTGGAATTGAGACTTCGCAGTTTTCCTCTTCTTATGAGAACAGATTGATATAGTGACACTAACTAAAAGGTGATGCATTGTCAAATGGGAATGTCACCATATCGAATGCTTTATGAGAGCTATAACTGAGGAGATTTATTCTCAAATGTTCCTGTCCTCATATCAAATTCTCTATGAACTATAAACAACTGGATTTTCTGTCCCAAGCCACATGATCAACTTCTGTAAGAAAAAAAGAATCCATGGATATGGAAAGTGTATCATGATTTCCGTTAAATTCTAACTTCGTGGTACCACACTAGCTCATTTACATTCATTTCAATGCAAGTGAAAGAAATACTGGGAGCAGTAGATCCTGGACTTATTTTATTATCAGTTGTATATATATAAAATATTTTAAAATTATCTGTTATAAGAATTAAGAAATGTTTCTTCTAAATGATCATGCAACTATTGATTTAATGTAATTATTCAGATCATAAGAACATCGCTCCAGACGACTCAGAAGTTTTCCGTGGCTCGAGATCCTGCTAATAGGGGAAGGAATCGCTACACTGATATCATGCCATGTGAGCATCACTAACTTGTAAAGGCTGCCATGCACATTCTGCAAGATCACCATGTGGAATAAATTATTTGATTTAACTTGACATGTTTTGTTTAGTTGATGAAACCAGGGTACGGCTAAAGTCCTCGACAGGCAATCAGACTTCAAGTAATAATTACATCAATGCAAGCCTTATAAAGGTAAAATAGGGGCACATTTCTTGGTAGTTAGTATTTCCTTGCCCTTTTCTCCTTTTCTGATCGTAGTTACCATTGTTGCATATAAAATCCGCAGTATGATGACAGAGGTCAAACAAAGTTCATTTCTACTCAAGGCCCGCTAGTCAATACATTCGAAGATTTCTGGCAGATGGTTTCGAGAACAGCTGTCCTGTAATTGTTATGCTCACCAAGTTTGACAGTGTTAAGGTACGAATAATGAACACTCATAACTTGTAGTTTCATTGAGTTGACTTAATTTTCAGTTTCTCTTGTCTTCCATAGTTTTAGCAAAACCTTACTCCACATGTTTTCCTACAGTGTTGAATTATGTTGTTCTCACATAGTGACCTCTCTATGGACATGCCTTTTTTGCTTTGTATATTTGAAGGACTAAGTGCTCAACAATTCTTGCATCTCTATATGAATGTGATTGCATGCACACTTCTCAGTCTTTCATATGTAATTCAGTTGTTCGGAACATGAAAACGAAATGGACATGATGAAAGCTTGATAAAACATATCTATGAAGGAGCCTGCACATATACACTTCTCAGGTCGCCCAAGGGAATTTTTCGAACTCAACTCGATAAGGAAACAACATAGCCTTATTTTTTAGCCTGTCACATATGCTTCCCTAGTTCTCCTATGTAGTTCAGAACGGATGCAATCGAGTACCTAGTTTCTGGCTTCTTAGGAAAAAAGAACAAGAGAGCCTGCTCCTCTGATGTCTAAACAAACTCAAAACATGGATTAAAAAATGGGTTTATATATTTTCTTCCTTCCTGAATAATGCATCCATGATTCCCCTAGCGAGAGAGCTGGATGGGTGGAGGAAGAGATTTGGTTTTTTTTATCCGACCATTTACCATTTTGAGGTTGTGAATTCGGGTACATATTCAGTTCATACATTTGCATGGGAGCATGTGATTCCTGAAGGAACACTTGCAGCTTTTTTACCATGGCGATTTTCTCAGAATGTAGACACAGTCAAACACACAGTTCGAATTTTTAACTATTTCCTTTGGCATAATCCTACCAAATATGAGTTAGTGATTTACATTTTAAAAATGGCAGTGTGATCAGTATCTTCCATTGAACGAGGGGCAAAAAGATTATGGAAGATTTAACATTGAGATCACGAAGGAAATAGAAGATGGCGACTTATCGTTGCGCACCGTGAAGGTGCAACATAATGAGGTAAACATGTGTAAAGCTAATGTATATTTTTTGCTTTTGTGTCAATAAATTTTGAAGATATCTTGCACAGTTGTACAAGGGACTGATTTCTTCCGTGTTTTTATACTCTATTTTATTCCATTACTCTTGTTCACTGATGCATAGACTTAAGTTCTAGTACCTTCTAAAAAGTACATAATGCTTTTGTTAGAATGAGCTTGATGTATTTGAGTATTTCACATTTGAGGAAAAGGTCCTCTCATATAACCTTCTGAATTATATGTCGCGAATGGTATCTTTCATCAGTCATATTATCACCGCACTTTGTTTTTTTCATTTTGTTATGATGCTAATGCTTATACTTTAGTGACAGTGACGGTTTCAGTTCAGTTTTGAATTAATGATCTATCACAGTGTCCTGATCGCAGTGTGATGAATGAATTCCTCTTTTTGCATTTTTTGGTATGCGTTAGCTTACACCATTGGTGAATATTTATCAAATTGCTATAAATGCTGCACATTCTGTATTTTGCAACATGTACTTTTTTTTCCATGAATTATTTTTTATGCATCTCACATTGTCCCCTAATCTGTGCCTCTCCATCCATGTTTACTTCTTGTTTTCCTAAACATAATCGTGTAAGAAATAGCTTGCAACTTATAATTCTTTATTTTACAGTCAGGTGAAGTGCATACTGTTCTCCACATCCAGCACTCTACATGGCCTGATCATGGTGTGCCGAATGACAGCAGTACTGTACGGAACATTCTAAAAAGATTATATAACATTCCAGAAGAGAACCCAATAGTTGCACATTGCAGGTTCGATTCTTAATACCATGATTTCTTTTCACCCTTACCCACTCTCAAATAATATCGCATTTCTTTTCTGGTTTCTGCAGTGCAGGCATTGGGAGAACTGGTGCTTACATCACCATCCATAATACAATAGAGAGAGTATTACTTGGTGACAAAACTGCTACGGATCTTGCTGCAACTGTCAAGAAGTTTAGATCCCAGCGTCCTGGGATGGTCCAAACAGAGGTATATATTTTTAATTATTTCTGTTTGTGAGTCAGTTACATGATTCTCTGAAGTCTCAACTCAAGTTGGAAATGTTCGAGCATTTCCAACCGGGCCCCTTATTTCCCTATATGCCCGGGCGGACAGCCCGGACACGGCCCGGACAGAAAACAACAACCCAACCGGATGCCTCAAACCCAGCCCATCTGTCCGGGCTGTCCGGTACCCCTCATACCCAGCCCATATGTGGGGCGGATATGGGCCGGTCTAGACACGTCACATCGGACTGGCCCAGGAGGGCCGGTCCGTCCCCACTACCTCCCCGTCCCCTCCCCTCCGCTCCCATCGAGCAAAATGTCCGGCGACGAGATTGAGTGGGATTCCATCGAGGCGCAGTTCTCGGATGAGGTGGCGGCTGAAGGATCGAGCTCCCCTATCCCCATCGACGACGATGAGCTAGCCCTTCACATCGCCATCAAGCGGTCGCTGACCGACACGGGCGGTTCTGTAGCCAGGGCCAATGCAGCCGCTGGTCCGCGCTGGCGCCGCGCAGATCTGCGCCGCCGCATATGCATAGGTATGGCCCCTCCTCGAGCTCCACTCCGCTAGCCCGCATGACCGTGCCCTTCTCGAGCCGCTCGCCGGCCCTCGCCCCGCCGGTACAAGCTCCACCGGTCTGGAGGCCGGTGCCGGATGGGCCTGGTTGGTGGTTGCTGCCTCGCAGCCCCCTAAATGGACGCTGGAGTCCGAGACGCAGGCATATCGACGCGCCAGAAATATGGACCGTGCTGCGGCGGCCGCCGCATTTGCGGTGGTGGTTGAACCGACCCCTCTGGAGGTTGTGGACAAGTCGGGCCGCAAAAAAGCCAAAGGCGTCGGCAGAGGCCATCGCCCTGTCGGAGTGGGAGACAGCAAAGAATCAAGGTGCGGTCCGCCTCGCCAACGACCAGGCCCACACATTGCTTGCAGCTCGGCGCCCCTCTAGCGACGACGACAGCTTCGGCGACAGCTTCAGCGACAAGAGCTGTGTCTCTTCCTCCTCCGATGCGTACGCCGTCTTCGAGAAGTTCTACCACCCCGCCAGAGATGCCAAGGGGAAGGGCAAGGCTCCGCAGTGAGCTCCGGTCTGTCCTTGTTTATATTGTCCGTGTCCTTGTTATTTTGCTGAACTTGTCTATGTTCAATTATCCGGTAGGATGAACTTATTAATGTTTAATTATCTAGTATGTTGCCGGATGTGAATGATCTATGTTTTGCATATGTTGTGGATGATCCACGTTGCATGTGTTTGCATGATTTTAGGGGTTGGATTTGGGGTGTCGCTGCAAGGGCGGACAATGTGTCCGCGGACAGATAGGGGGCCAATATTGGCAATGGCGGCTGGAGATGCTCTTAGACAAGATGCCACACATTTGTCTGCGCTTAGACACACGCCAATATTAGCAATGGCGGCTGGAGATGCTCTTAGACAAGATGCCACACATTCGTCTGCGCTTAGACACAAATGGCATACCTTGTATCATGAAAAGTGATCTCAGACCCCACATGTCTGTGATACAAGGGTTTGGCGTTTTGTCAAAGCCAAGCTAAAACAGGCATTTTTTTTTTACATTAAACAGGCATTTCGTTGAATCCCTCCTTAACCTCAAGTTGAGAATAGTTTTTGTTACCCACAGAAGAATGATAACGATGTCCAGCACTAGAGTTGGCGATAACTGCATTTAATTCCATGGTTTGATGATAAATGCGCTTAAAATTTGAAATTTAGTTATATGTTAACCATTAATTAGCGCTGTATTACTCAATTGATATACAGGTAGCTCATGTACAAGATAGATTACTGAAGCGTTGTAGGCATGATATTATCCATTGAGTAAACAGTATCCTAGAATACTGCAAAGTAGATTTTTTTTTCCGGGTTGCAAAGTATGCCAGGTAGTAGTTAACAGTGTGCAAAGTAGATTGCTGCTTGTACTCCACCCCTAATAACATCTTGTGCTACGCAGGAGCAATACAAGTTTTGCTATCATGCCATTGTGGAGGAGCTGAAAGATCTGATTAAACAATCACACCACTGAACCATTTTTTGAGAGAAGTTTCATGCAGAAACATTTGTAAAATACCACTCTTGCTTCCTCAATTTGCTAAGCTTAGCTGACAGCATTAATGCACATCATGATGTAAGACTGGAATTCGATTTCAGCAAGAAGCTGTTCGAACTTTTCTCTGTTCACTATTTTACCAATTTGATATGTCTTTATGTTTGCAAATGGCTGACACACATCGAAAAACACGTGCGTCCCTTGCTAGTATTCACATGTATTACTTTCCTTCCTGAATTATTGTGTACTGAGAACGAAAGGCCCAATGGGTGTCTGGATTTGAAAAAAGGGTCCCAACGGCACCCCATCGATCTAGACCCAGAAAATGTGATCAGCATCCTCGTGGCCACCCCTAACTTTCGGGACCTGCTTGGAGACGCTGGACAACGTCCGGACACACTGTCGGAGCTTTCTTTGTCATCCGCACACTGGACACGCTGTCGGTGCTTTCTTTGTCATCCGCACACTGCTCACGTTGGTTTAAATGGCGTCTAGGCTTCTAGTCTTTCTAAGCGGCACTGCAAGGCCTACACAACGGAGGTATCCAACGCATCACCGACATTTAATCCGATGAGTCGCCTCCCCACCCACCCATCGCTTCTCTTGTCCGAGCCATGGTTTTCCGCCACTTTTCTCCTCCGTTTCCTGCCCAGAGCTTTGGCTATAAGATAGACCGCCGTGCCTCCAACTCCAGTCGTGTTCACACCTAGCCATCTCTTCGCCTGCAAAATGCCTCGCTGTCGAGCCACCTCATGGGCACCCTCTCCCAGGCAGCGCGCGAACGTTTCCCACCGTCAGAGCCAACTCCTCCACCTTCACACACACCCACCCCCCCCCCCCCCCCCCTTGGCCAGAATATGAATCTCCGTTTCTTTGTACGCTGCATTTTCTTGATCGTTTCTGTCCAACTGGAGAAGGACTGCGTCTGAAGCCCAATCTGAGCACCTGCCGTATAATGAACGCGTCATGCATGTCGGTCAACCGTACCCACAAATCCCTCCCGCGCATGTCTTACACTCTTGGCATTACCACTCGCTTGCACACTCTTGTGGCAACTCACCTGATCTCCTCGATTGTTCCCCTAAAAACCCAGTGAATGGTCGCGCGCGCTGCCGCTACTCGCGTAGAGACCCATGCACGCGAGACGCGCGGCCGTCTTCTCCGTTCTGCTCGCCATCCTCGCGCTCTCCGTCGTCGTGCTCGTGCCACGCGCGCTACCTTCGCCCCGCCCCTTCTTCCGATCCCGGACGCCTCTCCTGATCGACGGCAACAAAGTTCACGCCAGCGGCGGCTGCGACTACTCCGACGGGGCATGGGTGAGGGACCCCGACGCACAGACGGCTTACGGGGAGGACTGCCCGTTCTTGGACCCTGGTTTCCAGTGCGTGCGCAATGGCCGGGGCAACTCCTCGTTCCGGCACTGGCGATGGCAACCTCGCGGCTGCAACCTCCCTAAGTAGGTACCACCGCGCGCTCTTCAGTTATAAAGATTTTTCATGCGTTTTTCTTTTCTTGAGCATCTTGTGTTGTACTAGTTTTGAACTTTTGATTCCACATTCATCTTAATTGCAGTCAGTCTGAAAATAGTTACTTATATTTTAGGTTTAACGCGAGTGAGATGCTGGAGAGGAGCCGGAACGGCCGGATCGTGTTCGCGGGCGACTCGATCGGCCGCAACCAGTGGGAGTCCATGGTGTGCATGCTCGCCGGCGGCGCCGGCGGCTCGAGGATATACGAGCAGACCGGCAAGCCCATCGGCAGGCACAAGGGTACCTCTCCATGGTCTTCGCGGACTACAACCTCTCCGTCGAGTACTACCGCGCGCCGATGCTCGTCATGGTCGACCGCTTCCCTCCCCGGCGAGCGGCAACGGCCCGGCCAGGGGAGCGTCCGGCTGGACGTGCTGCCGCGGCACGCCGACCGCTGGGCCGGCGCCGACGTGCTCCTCCTCAACACCGGGCACTGGTGGAACGAGCACAAGACCATCAAGGCGTAAGTTAATTAGTTCCTCGCGTCGCAGAGAACATGTGATTGATTGTTTGGCCGCCATTGAACTAGAGCTCCACGTAGGGTTGCAGAGGAAACTACTTCATGGTTGGCAAGCGGTTGAACGTGACCACGGACATCAGGGAGGCGTTCCGGTTGTCGCTGCAGACGG
This sequence comes from Poa pratensis, assembly GCA_947311845.1. Classification (NCBI taxonomy): domain Eukaryota; kingdom Viridiplantae; phylum Streptophyta; class Magnoliopsida; order Poales; family Poaceae; genus Poa; species Poa pratensis. The sequence continues at coordinate 61,062,956 of CAMZMU010000020.1, read as the reverse complement.
TGAAGCGTTGGGCGTTGAGTAGTGCACGGCTTTCCAATAGCTATTTGTTCTTCAGGAGCTATTCTCCTTCCCATTATAGGTACTCTAGCTAGATCTTGACATCTCAGTTATGCAGATTAGATGATCGTCCTTCTTGGCATGCAGCAATGGCACGTGGGACACCGGCGGCTCTTGTGCAGCCCAGCAGGAGCCACTAGCAGGCACAGGCGGTGACCAGTTCAGCGAGGAGTACTCGTGGATGAACGCGGCGATCTCGAGCGCGACGCGAGGCATGAGGGGCAACGGGAGAAACGCCAGGTTCTTGAACATAACGTACATGACGGAGCTGAGGAGGGACGGCCACCCGTCGCGGCACCGGGAGCCCGGGACGCCGCCGGACGCGCCGGAAGACTGCAGCCACTGGTGCCTGCCGGGCGTGCCGGACGCGTGGAACCAGGTCCTCTACGCTCACCTCTTGTCTATGGGATATGCGACGAGGACAAACCACTCATGACATATTATCGGTTCGGAAGATGCATGGAAGATGGAAGGACATATTTGGAGATAGGATTCGCACACCATTTGGTTTGGGATCCTACGTATCGTAACAACCAGATCGAGCAAATGTAAATCTTCTTCTTGTAGACTGTTGGCAGTGCATCAAACCTCGGATGGAGATCTTACGTATCATGAATTTCTCCAAACTCTTGGTTTATAAGACGGTAAATTGCACTTGGGCGAATAGCTCAGGTACTACATCTTTTCACGCTATTAAGTGGAGAACGACATCGTTCGATGAAATAGCTCACATGCGACGTCTCGTTGAGTTCAAATATCTTTCCTAACTTATTGCTCTTAATCGCAGTCAGTTAGGATTAAAGGCAGGCGGGTGGGACCCACAATTGCCCACGTCAGCAACGACGACCGCTAATCTCTTCCCCTGCGCGCGCTTTCTCTGCTTCTTCTTCTTCTTCTTATCCGGCGACATCGACGCAGCGCGGCAACGCCGGCGAGGCAAAACATAAATAAATGAAGATAAAATAAACCCGCGGGGCGCATACAGTAGATAAACTTTATATTACACATAAGCTCGACATTACAGAAGCTCGTGGCTCATAGATTCAAAAGGGGCGCCACGCGGAGATGAACTGAAAATTACAGGCGGGGACGTTCGCTGCTGCTCCTACTCCTAGCTACGATCCAAAATTGGGCTCACACCGGAGCCCCCGGGGTGCGGCGGCGGCGACGAGGCGGCGGCGCCGCTCAGTCCTAGTCCTCGTCGAAGTCCGGGCCCGTCGGAGTCCGAGCTGATATCGATGACTTCGTGGAGGGAATTGTAAATCCCGACCGCGAGGCGGCGTTCGTCGAGCTCAATCTCCATCTGACGGCGCTTCTCATCCTCTGTGCTGCGCTGGAACACCTCCAAGGTGACCCAGGGCAGGACCTCGTCGGAGACGAAGTCCCCGGGCAGGAGGGGGCGGCCGCTGCGCGGTGGGCGCTCCTGCTCCTCCTCCTCCTCCTCCCTCTTCGGCGATGGCAGCGGTGCCCGAGCAATGGAGGAGCTCCCCGCACCGGAGGAGCTTCCAGCCATCGCCATCGCCATGCGGCGGTCGTACGCAGGCAGCTCGCGGCGCTCGTACGCAGGCGGAGGCCGCATTCCGCGGTTCGTCCACGCACGCGCGCGGCCACGGCCTTCCTAGCGGGGTCAGCCGGAACCCGCCTCTTCCCCTTCCGCTCCTCGTCGGAGCCGTTGCCACCGCCGGAATGGCCACCGCGGCCGGCGATTGGACCTCCCCTCCTAAACATCGGCGGGCGGCGGGGCTGGATCTACTGGCGTAGCTCGATTTGATCACCGGCGGCGAGCTAATGCGAGCGGCGACGAGGTGGGGAATGGGGGAAATAGCTAGGGCACGACAGGGTTAGTGGATAAGAAGAGAAATAACTAGGGCACGACATGGCGAGTGTGGGAATTTTGGACCGTCGAGTTTTCTGGGCGTAGCCTATGCGCGTTTGAAATTAATAAAACACTGCAGCTAAAAAAAATTTGTTGGGCCGTGGAGTTTGTTGGGCCGTGGCCTATGCGCGTTCGAAACACTGCAGCTAAAAAAATTCAACAGCCAATCAGAGCGCAGAACTGGGACTGGCGCGGATCGGGGGGTTTCCTTCTAGAAGGCATGATCGGACGGCCAGGGTTAAATCACAGAAGCTTCATAGTATTTTGTGTGGGTTGACCAACTAATTCAGAAAAAATTAAAATAATCACAGAACCTTCATTTTGGTGGGACTTTGAATGATCCAGCTTATTTTTTCATTTTCATGTTTAAAACTTGTTTAAATGTTGGTTTGACTTCAGTTTGACTGAATTTGAAATAATCATAAAATATTCAAAAACATAAAAAATAAAAAAAAATCAGTGCACATGGTTTTTATATATAGAGTAGATGTGTAGGAAAGTTATTTGGCTGATTTAGAGAAGGTCGAAAAAAATCTTGCTTAGAAATGGAGCCGTTTACACTACCTTTAGAGCTTCATTTGAACTCTCATATGTGAAGAGAGTGGTTTGTGATTTGCAACATGAAATTGTCCAAAACCTCACCAAACCTTCATTTTGGTGTGACTAAGAATGATCCAGGCTTAGTTTTCATTTTGGTGTTTAAAACTTGTTTAAATGCTGATTTGACTTGAGTTTGGCCGAATTTGAAATAATCATAAAATATTCAAAAAACATAAAAAAATGAAATTCCAGTGCACATGGTCTTATTTTGTCATGTACTAACATCTCCAACTGATAAACAAGGTCTAGACACATATTAAACAAGAAATGCTTCAATATGGTGTGAAATTCACATCTCAAACTATGAACTCTCATGTGTGAAGAGAGGTGGTTTGTGATTTGCAACATGAAATTGTCCAAAACCTCACCAAACCTTCATTTTGGTGTGACTAAGAATGATCCAGCTTAGTTTTCATTTTGATGTTTAAAACTTGTTTAAATGCTGATTTGACTTGAGTTTGACCGAATTTGAAATAATCATAAAATATTCAAAAAACATCAAAAAAATATGAAATTCCAGTGCACATGGTCTTATTTTGTCATGTACTAACATCTCCAACTGATAAACAAGGTCTAGACACATATTAAACAAGAAATGATTCAATATGGTGTGAAATCTCATATCTCAAACTATGAACTCTCATGTGTGAAGAGAGGTGGTTTGTGATTTGCAACATGAAATTGTCCAAAACCTCACCAAACCTTCATTTTGGTGTGACTAAGAATGATCCAGCTTAGTTTTCCATTTTGGTGTTTAAAACTTGTTTAAATGCTGATTTGACTTGAGTTTGGCCGAATTTGAAATAATCATAAAATATTCAAAAAACATCAAAAAAATGAAATTCCAGTGCACATGGTCTTATTTTGTCATGTACTAACATCTCCAACTGATAAACAAGGTTTAGACACATATTAAACAAGAAATGTTTCAATATGGTGTGAAATCTCACATCTCAAACTATGAACTCTTATGTGTGAAGAGAGGTGGTTTGTGATTTGCAACATGAAATTGTCCAAAACCTCACCAAACCTTCATTTTGGTGTGACTAAGAATGATCCAGGCTTAGTTTTCTATTTTGGTGTTTAAAACTTGTTTAAATGCTGATTTGACTTGAGTTTGATCGAATTTGAAATAATCATAAAATATTCAAAAAAATCAAAAAAAATGTAAATCCAATGCACATGGTCTTAGTTTAGTACATGATAAACTAAGACCATGTGCACTGGATTTGCATTTTTTTGATGTTTTTTGAATATTTTTTGAATATTTCAAAAATTGGTCAACTAAAGTCAAACCATTTTAAACAAGTTTTGATTTAAAAATTGGTCTAGGACACTATATTAGTGCAATAGATGTTAACCATAGAGTTTGAAATCATTTGGAGAAGGTCGAAAAAATGACAGGATTAGAAATTGGGGCTCTTTAGGCTACCTTTGGGGCTCTTTTGTAGCTCATTTTGGAGAACCGATTAGAAAAATGACAAAAATTCAAAAGAATTTGTCCAAGTGCAATATTTTAATGGATGGACAACCCACTATTATAGAAATACTATTATAGAAAGATTTCTATAATATTGAGATGCCCGACCCACTAAGCTACTGGATTAGGACATATAATGTGCAACACCTAAATTGCGAGCAAGGGGACTCGAACTTAGGTGGGCAAAGGGATCATCAACCCTTTGCCACTAGGCTATGCCTCTGTTTGCGACAAATCTACCACCATTAGAAGGTTAATATTTACAAATGAAATCCTCCTCATTGCAACATCCAAGCCTAGCACAAATAACATGTACATTTGAATTGTAGTTCAAATTTGAATTCAAAAATTAGTATGAAATCATTGCAACATCCAAGCCTGGCACAAATAACATGTACATTTCAATTTTGGTAATAGTTACAAATGTTTACATTTTGGTAACACTAGCAACACTAGCAATATTTACATTTTGGTAAGTTAAATAGAAAATTAAAGCATTTTGTCTATAGATGACATAAGCCTCTACCTAGTTGACAATGTTTCAACTCTTTCAACTTGTTTTCAATCCGACGGCGTGCGAATGCCACAATCGGGCGTGTCTAGAGCGCGCTCCCAAAGGTGTTCGACAGTGTGCATGCCACAATCTGACGGCGTGCGAATGCCACAAGGAACACAAAAACAAGGAACACAATAATTTACATTTTGTTTACAAGGTTTCACCTAGAAAAACAAGGTTTCACCTACCGAAACGTGCCACGGCACGTCCAGAGCACGTCCAGGGCATGCTCCCAGCGCTGGGCAAGAACTCCCACACACGCTCCCAGCGCTGGGCAAACACTGCCTGAAAGATCTTCAAGCACCTAACAAAATTCACCAGACTTGCTATCTACAGAATGCAGCACAATCTTCCCTCCGCCATGGCTCTGTAGCTGATTCTTCTAGCTCGATTTCATCTCGCAGAGGATTTCTGAGCACACCAATCTGTCCTCCGCCATCCTGGCAACTAGACTGAAAGCCTCTAGGCTCAACGCTACTTCGAAGTCCAGGCTCGGGGTTGAGCGTGCTGAACTGCTGCTCGATGAGCTCCCGCCCGAGCTGCTCTCGTCGCCCGCAGCACCGCCGGAGCTGCTCTCGTCGCCCGCAGCACCGCCGAGCTGCTCTCGTCGCCCGCAGCACCGCCGGAGCTGCTCTCGTCGCCCGCAGCAATGTTGCGCATCGAGGCAAACCTCTGTCTCGTCATCGGCGGCGAATCACCGCCGAGCGAAAAACCCTTGCCGACGTAGTAGCCGTGACGCTGCCACGCCTGCTTCAACACCTGCTGGACTGAAATCCGATATCGCTTGCCGTGATGGTAGATTGAATCCTTCGCCGCTACACGATTCACGAATCGGGCCGCCGGTCGCCTATTCGACCGTGTAGCCGCACCACTGTAACAGCCCAAAATTCGAGAACCTAAAAACCCGATTAAAATTTCCACTTTTGTGTTGCATTGCATCATGGCATCCATATTAAAGTGCTAAACAACTAAAACAATTGGTTTGGCACCTTTTAGACACAAATGCCAAACTTGACTTTACAAATTCAAATCGTTGAGAATTTTCCAAACTTGCAAAACAAAACCATCTTGACATCTATATTTGTCAACGAGGTTCCAAGAACTCAAATCCATGTTTTGACTTGCTTCAAAATTCTAAAAGATGGTTGTGTTGGAACTTTATCAAAATGCTCTATTTAAACCTCTTCAAACAAAGGTGGTGCTTAACATCTTATCTTGAACCCCAAAAATTTGTGGAGCCTCTATCTCACATGAGTAGCCCACATAAATATTTTCGGCATTTTTGAAATGAATTAGGTAGCTTATTTAAATGTTTTAGAAATGGGGCAGGATTAAAACTAAAACAAGTTTATTCTACAAACTTGCTCCTTTTGAGCCCAAATTTTTACCAGAGGTTCTTTGTAGCAAATAATACTTTCCCACAAAGTTTCATTACATCTGGAGTTGCCCGGGTACTTCTTTTAAATGGGAGAACAAAGATTTCAGAAGAGAAAAGGACTAAAAGGTAATAAAAGAAAATCGGCCGGGGGCCTTTTTGCAAAAACTGCATCTTCTTCTCCCTGTAGCCACACCATCCACTGCCGCCGTGGCGCTCCCGCACGTCGCACGCCTCGCCTGGCCCCTCCTCTGCTCCCTCGCCTGCAAGAAGAAGAGCACACGAGGCCGCCCTGCCCCTCTGCCTTATCCCCTCACCTACCCTCTCGTTCCTCCCTCGCTCGTCTCCCCCCACGAGCCCGCAACCCTAACTCGAGCTCGCCGCTGATTCCCGTCGCTGTAGTCCACGCCGAGCACCGTCGTTGGGGGCAAAGTAACCGCCTCGCCGTCCTCTCCGTCCTAGCCAGAGGAATCGACCGGAGAAGGCGTGAATCGACCGTACTGCCCGAGTCTTCTCCGACCACCGCCGCGCCATGGCCAAGCTCGATGCCGTCGATTGAGCGCGCAAGGAGCAAAACGAGAACCACCGGCACCTCCGCCCGCCGTGCTGCTCATCCACGTGGAAGAAATCGGCCGGATACGCCGAGGAATCGACGCCACGATCCTCTTCTTCCCCGCGGCCGACCGCGCGCCATCGCGCACGGTTTCGTCGCCGTCGCTGCATCCCCGCACCCGCCGTCTACTCCTACTTGCTGAGGGTGAGCACGACGATCGCCTGAACCCTTTCCCTCTCCCTCTCTCGCACTAGCTCACGCTCCATGCCGTGGACCTCGCCGCCGTGCCCGCGCGTGCACCGCACCTCGCTGTCGCCTCGCTCGCGCGCCCGGTCAGGAGAACGGTTTAAACCGGCCTCCAGGCCGCTCGTCTCTGGGCCCTGTCCGGCCTCTGGACCGGCCAAGCCGGGCTAACGACCGGCCGCCTCGGGCCCTTAGCCGGCCTTGGGCCCGGCCTTAACCGGGCCACGAGCCGGATGCCTCTGCCACCCTCCCGGTCCTCTAACCGGCCCAACCGGGCCACAGGCCGGCCCAAACAGTAAAAACAGTTTTCATTTTCTTTTTCTTAAAAGAAAACAATTGATAACTAATTGGATTTTGATCCAAATTGTACAAATAAGGTATCAAAATGATCAGCAGCTCAAATGCTACCTAACCATGCAAATCTCACCTCATGATCACAAATATTTATTTGATGTTACTCCTAAATTGAATAAAAGAATTAAATTCATTTAATTCTTTAATTCACTATTTTTCATCGGTACTCGGAAATTTGCAAATGAGGTACCAAATTGTTCAGGAGAACAAAACATATCCCTTCATGCAATGTTCATGCATATTTGAGCTACTTCTTAGTAATGTAATAAATGTATGAACAATGTGGTCATTAAGTTAAATATGGGGTTGCTTCCAAATAATTGCACTAATTATTTGGCTCTCCATTTAATATTGCTAGCTAAACTAAATGATGCCACCTTTGCATAAACATGACATGCCATCATGTGTTTGTGCATAGCATTGTGAGCATGTGTGGTAATTGATTGTTGTCTCCATGTTTATGCTCCGCTAGATCAAGCAGCCGGGGTTACTCCACAATACCCCGAGGATCCGTATTACTACCCGTATCCCGAACAAGGCAAGCGTAATCCCCCCCTCTGAGCATGTCTCCTCCTATATTTTGCAATTATTTTCCCCACTATAATATTGCATTCGGTTCCAAATGTCTTTTGCTTGGACTAGAGTATCCTACTAGTTGCATTAGAAATCTATTGCCATTTACCTGTATCCTTCCTAATATCCATAGGATTGAAGTGTTGGCCACAGATAAGTATATTTGCTATGTATATGCTTAGCCATGCTTAGTTTAAAGGCTTGCAGGTCCGGTGGATGTTTCAATGGTTGGAACAGGTATGGAATAACCGGATGTGATGGAAAGTGATGGTGGTGGTTAATAAATTGCTTAAAGGTGGGGATGAGAGGCCACATGGGATGTGGTGGGTTGTCTCGTTCTCGCCGCCTAGGTGCGAGTTCTGTACCTCTTGAACCAAGTTGAGCGTGCAACCATGCGTGGGGTATATGGAGCCCTCGTCGACCGACTAACTTGAGCGGGACTAGCCAGGGTCCTCTAGTTCGGGCTTCCATTTGCGTGTGCGTGAAGACGGAGGCCAAGACTGAGATGAGGACAGTGGTGTTTAGGAAAATGAGTGGCCACGGGACAGGGTGCTGGGAGCACTGAACCTGTCTCGTCCTCACTGATGATCCTGGGTTAGTCCTTAACAAGGTAAAGGTTGTAGCCGTTTCACACTCAGCCGGCTTTCCCCGGAAGAGAGCTAAGCGTAGGCAATGAGTCTGGCGGTACGCATGGATAAGGAGCTGGGAGGTCCCTCGTGGAACCTGGCGACTTTCACATTGTACACCCCTGCAGGGTTAAATCTTTTCGAAAAGCCGTGTCCGCGGTTATGGACGACTTGGGAATGGACGATGATCATAGAATAACTTTAACGGAATGATTAAAAACTGAGTACTAGAGGTACTACTTCACGAATGCAAGGTGAGCTTCCTCGAGGGTGATTCGGGGAGGTGCCTTTGATGAACAGGTACAATGGTTGATGATGAGTAAGTTGATCAAGAAAGAGTTACTTCTTACCCTCTTTTAAAATTATTCTGATTAGTCGATGCCATGGAGTTATGTCTTTTTAAAATAAAATCAGCTTTATGCAAAACAGCCATAAAACCTTGAAAGCCAAACATCGAGCATATATTAGCTCTTAATCTTGCGAGTTCGTCGAACTCAACGTCGTTTGCTTATTTTCAGGAGAGGACTTCACCGCCCTCGAAGGTGGGTTCTTTGTGGACGTCGACGAGTAGTCTGGGGTTCCCAGGTGGCAGCTTGGGACATCTCGGAATAGCTGGCGCTGTGATGTTTATCTGTAGGCCTCTTAGGCCATATTTTTGGTTCTTGTTGTTTAGAACAACGCCCTTCGCTTCCGCTTGGTGTAATGTTGGGTCTGTGACCTCTGTGTGTAATTTGCTATCTTTCTCTATTATAAGAGTTGAATTATATATTTTCGTGTCGTAGAGTCTGTGATGTGCCAGTTGTTCCACAAGTCTTGATCTTACTATTATGCTTTGATAGTTGTGCCTGTGTTAAGGCATCAATCGGGGTGTTGCGTTGTCTGGAGTGAGGTGTACCCAGCAACGCCTGCCAAAGGTTTTGGCCGGGGATTGGTAAACCCGTAACCTCCGGTTGTATCGCTTAACCGGTGACACACAGCATCACTGTATAGCAGTCGGGTCGGGGCGCCACAAGTTGGTATCAGAGCAGTACTGCCTGTAGGAAACCCTTCTACTGGTCGACGTTGAGTCTAGTGTTTGTGAAAATTATTTTTAACCTAAAAATGAGTTGAGAAAACCATCTTAGGATTCTTTTTACTCCTTATCTGGTTACCTTCTAATCTCGGAGCAATCTTACCTCGATTTGATTTTAAAGTTTCCCGCCCCGGGATCCTAAGTTTTTGAAATAATAGTTGAGAAACGGGGTTGGACTTCTCACCTGTTACTTGAGTGTTATGTGCCAGTTGCTACCGCCGCGCTACAAACCGAAGCTTCATGTGTTGAGAAACCATCTGGAGTACGACGAAATTTCCTATCAACTCAGATGTTTCTACCGAAGCTAATCAGTTGATCCTTTCTTCGGGTGTTAACCCAAGGACTTGAACATAAGGTCCCGGATTGTGCCAACTAGCTTGTGTGGAGTCACGTGGTTTCTTAACCATTTGCATCTCGCTAGTAGCACATGAAGCTGATCTTTAACCCAAGTCTTTTCCGTGGTCTGTGTGGTAAATGGCTGAATCTTAATTTACTACACTTCAGCTGGCTATGTAACTTCATCTTTTCCTTAGCCTTGTTTTAGGTTCTGTCTTGGAACCATCGGGGTTACCACCAAGATTCCCCTAGTAAGTCTCCCACCTATGTTCATGACCGTGCTGCAACTCTCCTTTTGGGCATGGTTATCACAATTGAGTAATAACCGGTGCATCTTCAACATCCTAGGTTTTCTCCTGAGGATGTTGTTACTCTCGATCTTCTTTCCGAACCGTGTCTTCCGTTTGACCGCCATGTTTCTAATCGTGCATTGGTGTGTTCCGATGCAAGCCACTCTCTTGATCCGTCAAGACTTTCCTCTTCGTCTTGTTAGAAGAAGTAAACCCCAGTATCTTGTCCACTTCTCGGATCAGGTCAAAGTAATGAAATCTACAGAATACGGGCTTTGTCTAATTTTTGTTCTGCTCCACCTTAGAGTGTCACACTCTTTTATATCAAAGTATCGTGCTTAACATCATGATCCTCTTGATGAAGTGATGCTCTCACACTTTGTTACTCTTCGTTCTCCGAGTGACCTGTTACTCCGGAATGATAAGACGTGAAAAATGATGTGGCTATCGGATATTCTCAGCAGTTCTTACTGCATTGAAATCCAAAGACCTTCTTTATCCTCCTTAGCATGATTGGTTATCCGATCAATAAGCTGAGTTGGACTGTGTTGCCAAGTTCGTTTTCTCCGGTGCCCTCCTTCGGTCAAAGAGCTAGGCTTACGCCGAAGCTCCCAAAACCATCTCCTCGTGCCCCGAACGGCATGATCCTCTCGCGAACTCAAGATCCACCGCTATATCGTGATATCCTGTAGATGGATCGTGATATTCTGTTGTTCCTTCCAGAAGTATCGCCAGGTTGTAGCCTGTCCAAGCTCAACATCACGGACAACTCTTTTCTCCAAGAAAAATTGAGCTTATGGGTAAGCTGGTTCTCTGAACAACTCCTTTCTCCAAGAAGATCGTGCTGGATGTCCTGAATTATTCGGTTGAGCTTAAACAACTTGGAAGAGTTAAAAGACAAAAGCTCTATCTGATATAGTTCATTCTCAATGGGATGTCGAGTGTTACGTGTCGAAGCAAGTTGGTATCCCCTTTGTGGATATGCTAACCTCCAAATTTTTTGATTTGATTTGGGCTATCGTCAAATCAAACTCAGACTAACACATTCAGTAGGTTAAACTCAGATTAGAAAGATGTTAGTCTGACCAATACTTATGCCCCGTTCTTGTGACCTATGAGTCTACCGTCTTGGAGTATCTGGATAAGTATGTTGATGAGCCCATCAACTACCTTCTTATCTTCTCCAGGTTTGAGGAGACTTATATTGGATATTGGGCGTTAGCATTGGAAAATTGTTGGAACTAACTTTGTGTCTCCACAAGGTATGGGTTCTAGAAGTTAGAAGTGACTTTCTCTGGTTCACGTGTAATTGCCGAAAGATGTTGCCGTGGATCTGAGTAATTGTCCGGGTTCCTCGAAACCATCTCAAATCAATCTTGCACGTGCAGAAGATTCTCGGAATGGTATGTTGTTACCTCCATTCCTTCAGAATTTAGTCTATGCATCCAGGCCGCTGATTGAATTGTTCCGGAAAGAGAGGAAGTCTGAGGACTTCTTTGTCTTCTATGGTGTTCCCATCAAAAACCCAATCGTGTCTCGCTACGAGATATTCAACTAAGGCAGCTGTCTCCTGACAAGTTGCTAATCCGCGGGTTCCGCAATCTCGTTCCTCCTTTGGAGTTAGACCTTCTAGTCCAACTCTTGGGGTTCTAACAAATGTAATCCGTTGTTATCCTTGCAAAATTTCCGATTCTTACATGTCAAGTCTGAAGTATCCCCACACCTAACCAGATCTGAATCGCAATCAGAAACGACGGTTGGTGATCCTCAAGAAGCTTGTATTCGATGTCTGGAACATCAAGAAGTTCTCCTATCTAACGTCCCCGGAGTTTCTAAAGTTCTCTCGATCTAGCTTTCCGACCTTTCTCCAGTGATCTGAAATGCTCCTCCGTGAGGAAAGTTCTACTCAAGCCGAATAGTGCAAGTTACCTCTTCCTCTGTTGGAAGCTTGTTACGACACTCTCCCTCAGAACTTTTGGGCCTTGTGCAAAGATCATATTCTGAATCCTTTGAGAAATCGTTGTCTACCATCTGGAAACCTCTTATCACTCTCCTGTTACTTCCATGTGTCTCCTTTTCATCACATCAAGAGTTGATTGAGGTCTCATCCTAAGTTCTACTAGGAGGTACTTGATCGTGGTATCCTCACCAAGATCCATCCTTTCCGGTGAGGTTCCCTCCTTTCCTATGGTGTACTTTGATAGTGACCTCGGAGTGAAGCCAATGACGATCTTCATGATTCTCTCGGTCCACCTCTTCAAGAAAGGAGCCACCTAAAGCGAGAAGGTCGTGTGGTACCGTTGTAACCACCTTCCCTCTTTCCTACTCTAAGAATCTCGGACGAGATTCCTGTAAGGAGGGTAGAGTTGTAACAGCCCAAAATTCGAGAACCTAAAAACCCGATTAAAATTTCCACTTTTGTGTTGCATTGCATCATGGCATCCATATTAAAGTGCTAAACAACTAAAACAATTGGTTTGGCACCTTTTAGACACAAATGCCAAACTTGACTTTACAAATTCAAATCGTTGAGAATTTTCCAAACTTGCAAAACAAAACCATCTTGACATCTATATTTGTCAACGAGGTTCCAAGAACTCAAATCCATGTTTTGACTTGCTTCAAAATTCTAAAAGATGGTTGTGTTGGAACTTTATCAAAATGCTCTATTTAAACCTCTTCAAACAAAGGTGGTGCTTAACATCTTATCTTGAACCCCAAAAATTTGTGGAGCCTCTATCTCACATGAGTAGCCCACATAAATATTTTCGGCATTTTTGAAATGAATTAGGTAGCTTATTTAAATGTTTTAGAAATGGGGCAGGATTAAAACTAAAACAAGTTTATTCTACAAACTTGCTCCTTTTGAGCCCAAATTTTTACCAGAGGTTCTTTGTAGCAAATAATACTTTCCCACAAAGTTTCATTACATCTGGAGTTGCCCGGGTACTTCTTTTAAATGGGAGAACAAAGATTTCAGAAGAGAAAAGGACTAAAAGGTAATAAAAGAAAATCGGCCGGGGGCCTTTTTGCAAAAACTGCATCTTCTTCTCCCTGTAGCCACACCATCCACTGCCGCCGTGGCGCTCCCGCACGTCGCACGCCTCGCCTGGCCCCTCCTCTGCTCCCTCGCCTGCAAGAAGAAGAGCACACGAGGCCGCCCTGCCCCTCTGCCTTATCCCCTCACCTACCCTCTCGTTCCTCCCTCGCTCGTCTCCCCCCACGAGCCCGCAACCCTAACTCGAGCTCGCCGCTGATTCCCGTCGCTGTAGTCCACGCCGAGCACCGTCGTTGGGGGCAAAGTAACCGCCTCGCCGTCCTCTCCGTCCTAGCCAGAGGAATCGACCGGAGAAGGCGTGAATCGACCGTACTGCCCGAGTCTTCTCCGACCACCGCCGCGCCATGGCCAAGCTCGATGCCGTCGATTGAGCGCGCAAGGAGCAAAACGAGCACCACCAGCACCTCCGCCTCGCCGTGCTGCTCATCCACGTGGAAGAAATCGGCCGGATACGCCGAGGAATCGACGCCACGATCCTCTTCTTCCCCGCGGCCGACCGCGCGCCGTCGCGCACGGTTTCGTCGCCGTCGCTGCATCCCCGCACCCGCCGTCTACTCCTACTTGCTGAGGGTGAGCACGACGATCGCCTGAACCCTTTCCCTCTCCCTCTCTCGCACTAGCTCACGCTCCACGCCGTGGACCTCGCCGCCGTGCCCGCGCGTGCACCGCACCTCGCTGTCGCCTCGCTCGCGCGCCCGGTCAGGAGAACGGTTTAAACCGGCCTCCAGGCCGCTCGTCTCTGGGCCCTGTCCGGCCTCTGGACCGGCCAAGCCGGGCTAACGACCGGCCGCCTCGGGCCCTTAGCCGGCCTTGGGCCCGGCCTTAACCGGGCCACGAGCCGGATGCCTCTGCCACCCTCCCGGTCCTCTAACCGGCCCAACCGGGCCACAGGCCGGCCCAAACAGTAAAAACAGTTTTCATTTTCTTTTTCTTAAAAGAAAACAATTGATAACTAATTGGATTTTGATCCAAATTGTACAAATAAGGTATCAAAATGATCAGCAGCTCAAATGCTACCTAACCATGCAAATCTCACCTCATGATCACAAATATTTATTTGATGTTACTCCTAAATTGAATAAAAGAATTAAATTCATTTAATTCTTTAATTCACTATTTTTTCATCGGTACTCGGAAATTTGCAAATGAGGTACCAAATTGTTCAGGAGAACAAAACATATCCCTTCATGCAATGTTCATGCATATTTGAGCTACTTCTTAGTAATGTAATAAATGTATGAACAATGTGGTCATTAAGTTAAATATGGGGTTGCTTCCAAATAATTGCACTAATTATTTGGCTCTCCATTTAATATTGCTAGCTAAACTAAATGATGCCACCTTTGCATAAACATGACATGCCATCATGTGTTTGTGCATAGCATTGTGAGCATGTGTGGTAATTGATTGTTGTCTCCATGTTTATGCTCCGCTAGATCAAGCAGCCGGGGTTACTCCACAATATCCTGAGGATCCGTATTACTACCCGTATCCCGAACAAGGCAAGCGTAATCCCCCCCCCCCCTCTGAGCATGTCTCCTCCTATATTTTGCAATTATTTTCCCCACTATAATATTGCATTCGGTTCCAAATGTCTTTTGCTTGGACTAGAGTATCCTACTAGTTGCATTAGAAATCTATTGCCATTTACCTGTATCCTTCCTAATATCCATAGGATTGAAGTGTTGGCCACAGATAAGTATATTTGCTATGTATATGCTTAGCCATGCTTAGTTTAAAGGCTTGCAGGTCCGGTGGATGTTTCAATGGTTGGAACAGGTATGGAATAACCGGATGTGATGGAAAGTGATGGTGGTGGTTAATAAATTGCTTAAAGGTGGGGATGAGAGGCCACATGGGATGTGGTGGGTTGTCTCGTTCTCGCCGCCTAGGTGCGAGTTCTGTACCTCTTGAACCAAGTTGAGCGTGCAACCATGCGTGGGGTATATGGAGCCCTCGTCGACCGACTAACTTGAGCGGGACTAGCCAGGGTCCTCTAGTTCGGGCTTCCATTTGCGTGTGCGTGAAGACGGAGGCCAAGACTGAGATGAGGACAGTGGTGTTTAGGAAAATGAGTGGCCACGGGACAGGGTGCTGGGAGCACTGAACCTGTCTCGTCCTCACTGATGATCCTGGGTTAGTCCTTAACAAGGTAAAGGTTGTAGCCGTTTCACACTCAGCCGGCTTTCCCCGGAAGAGAGCTAAGCGTAGGCAATGAGTCTGGCGGTACGCATGGATAAGGAGCTGGGAGGTCCCTCGTGGAACCTGGCGACTTTCACATTGTACACCCCTGCAGGGTTAAATCTTTTCGAAAAGCCGTGTCCGCGGTTATGGACGACTTGGGAATGGACGATGATCATAGAATAACTTTAATGGAATGATTAAAAACTGAGTACTAGAGGTACTACTTCACGAATGCAAGGTGAGCTTCCTCGAGGGTGATTCGGGGAGGTGCCTTTGATGAACAGGTACAATGGTTGATGATGAGTAAGTTGATCAAGAAAAGAGTTACTTCTTACCCCTCTTTTAAAATTATTCTGATTAGACGATGCCATGGAGTTATGTCTTTTTAAAATAAAATCAGCTTTATGCAAAACAGCCATAAAACCTTGAAAGCCAAACATCGAGCATATATTAGCTCTTAATCTTGCGAGTTCGTCGAACTCAACGTCGTTTGCTTATTTTTCAGGAGAGGACTTCACCGCCCTCGAAGGTGGGTTCTTTGTGGACGTCGACGAGTAGTCTGGGGTTCCCAGGTGGCAGCTTGGGACATCTCGGAATAGCTGGCGCTGTGATGTTTATCTGTAGGCCTCTTAGGCCATATTTTTGGTTCTTGTTGTTTAGAACAACGCCCTTCGCTTCCGCTTGGTGTAATGTTGGGTCTGTGACCTCTGTGTGTAATTTGCTATCTTTCTCTATTATAAGAGTTGAATTATATATTTTCGTGTCGTAGAGTCTGTGATGTGCCAGTTGTTCCACAAGTCTTGATCTTACTATTATGCTTTGATAGTTGTGCCTGTGTTAAGGCATCAATCGGGGTGTTGCGTTGTCTGGAGTGAGGTGTACCCAGCAACGCCTGCCAAAGGTTTTGGCCGGGGATTGGTAAACCCGTAACCTCCGGTTGTATCGCTTAACCGGTGACACACATCATCACTGTATAGCAGTCGGGTCGGGGCGCCACAACCACCCCATCCTCCATCCTCCCTCGACGCCCTTACCTGCGATTGCGACCGCAAGCGTTGCGTCGCCGCTCGCTTGCTCGACTCCGATTGCCGCCGCTGGACTCGCGCAGCCGCTCGACTCGCCCGCTCCATTGCCGCAGCTCGACTCGCCCGCTCCAATGCCGCCGCTCGAGTCGCCCGCTCCATTGCCGCCGCTCGACTCGCCGTTGCCAGGATAATTTTCCCCAGCCCGGAGAAACCGAGACGACGGGACAGGAGTGAGGTGTGAGCTCCAAGCGACGCCGGCGCGTGGCAGAGATGGTTCCCCCACGAACAGAGGCAGGTTTCGCTGACGCATGGGTCCCACTAGAGATAAACTACTCCATGTACCGGTCAAACTTGGGTTACCGCGTGGGGAACATGACTTGACGGCCATGTCGCCGCAGAGCAATTATGGCTCGAATAGATGCCGCATGTGAGCTATTACGTGCAACGACGTCGCTGCCTGTCCAATTCCTCGAAAAAACGTCGCACCTGAGCTATTTGCCCATTGCACTTGGGGTTGGAGTAACAAAAACCTCAACTTTTGAGGCTCTGTAAAAAGCTCTAATTTTTTTTTGACCAAACGGTACCCGTCGATTTCATTTTAACATAGTTCAAAGGTCAAACTGAAAGAAAAGAAAAAGAAAACGTAGAAGCAGGTGTCTAAACATAAACCCTGCATAGAGTGACAGGTGAAAAATGAGTTTATCCAGTTCATAGCCATGTCCGCAGCCCCTTCATGGAGCCGAACTAGGCCAAAGGGGCACATGACAACTTGCCTGACCAAATTGGCAAGGCTGCATGCACTGGAATAAGGTTATCAACCGTCTCCATCTTGCATTCTTGCTACATAAGTGACACTGCTCACTTCTAGTCCAGCCCCTTTTAGACAAGTTGTCTTTGGTCGGGATACTATTTTTCAAAATTAACCAGAGAAAAAAATTCACTTTCAAGGGGATTTTGATTTTCCCTAAAAATTTGTAACCGAAAATTTCTGCACCTTTTTTTTTGAAACCCAGGCAAAACTTTTGCCTTTTGTATTGATATATATAGGAGAAGTAAACATGACACGGCCAAGGCCAAAGTAAAAAAATAGTAAAGGGCGTACTAGAGATAGTAGCCCCCAGGAGATGCTCGCATCAACCTACTCCGTCTATCCTCGACGAGAGAAAGATCATCATGACTTTGGCAAGCTACGAAGTAATTTCCGCATGGTGCTTGGCCCCAGCAAAGATCCAATCACGGCCTTCGCTCTTGTTTTTTTGGGCGAGGGTGCTTGGCATGGTAAACTTGTTGTTGAAAACTCTAGCATTACGCTCCTTCCAAATTTCCCAGGTGACTAGAACAATAGCAGTCCTGAAACCTTTAGGGTGCGTCGTGGGACACTCAGAGATGGCCTTCCAGTAATGTAGCACAGTGGGGCGACTGAGACCAATGCAAGGAGTGATGGCAGGGCAAGATAGCCAGGAGGCCGCTGCTTCCCAAATACGTTTGGAGTAACGACATTGAAAGAGCAAGTGTCTGGCAGTCTCAAGTTGACATCTGCAAAGCTGGCAAGTTGGCTGATTAGGCCACCCTCTAACGGCCAGGCGGTCGGACGTCCAAAGTCTATTTTGTACCGCAAGCCAAGTGAAGAAGTGGCACTTGGGGGGCACCCAGAACTTCCAGACAATCTTCTCGAAGGCACAGTGGATGGATCCACGGAATTGAGCTTTGTAGGCCGAGCTCGCACTGTAAAGGACATCCGAGGTAGGGATCCAGGTGATGGTGTCTGCAACGCCAGGGGTGAAGAGAGTGCCATTGATTTTACACCAAAGGTGGACAAACTGCATGATGTGATCAGCCGTGAAGGTATCAATGGAGAGATCGGAGACCCAACGGTGATTCATGAGAGCATCGTAAACAGATCGATTCATCCGTTTGGAGATGAGGAACAATAGTGGCGCCAATGCCATAGGGGTGCTGCCTTCCAACCACGAGGAGTTGCAAAAGGAGGCTTTGCGCCCATCGCCCAACGTGAAATAGTGCAAGCGTTGAAGAGTTGTCTGTCTTTGTCATCAATAGGAGTTTCCATCCCAACCCAGGACTTATTCGGAGCAGTCCAAGCCAACCATAGCCCAACGTGACATTTCTGCAGCTTTTAAAGGTAGATATAAGCCCTTCACCTAGAAGTTACCAGAGGGCCCTATATTCCACTTCTATCAGGGTCATCATTTAATTGAATTGGGTCTACCAGGTTTTTCATTTCTTCAAACTTTGCGGTAATCTCCCCAAACCCAGCCTTCATTCTTCATTTTTGCTAACGTCACATTTTTAGAGAAGGTTATATTGTACAACCTTGGGAACTGGACAGCCAAAGGTGAATTATTTAGCCATCTATCTTCACATGAAAAAAGTTGCTAGTGTATTGTTGGAAAGTATGGTTAACTCCCATCAAACATTGCCATAAATGTGAAGTTCCTGGTCTAGCTTGAGCTTGTGACAACACCTTATTTTGAAGGTATTTATTGGTCAACACCTCTTGCCAAGTGCCTTCTGTGTTCTCCAGTTTCCACAACCACTTACAAGGTAGGCTTTTATTCATCGTCTTCGGGTCTAAACTCCCAGTCCACCTCTTTCGTTTGGTAAGCACATTGTCTCCCATTTGACTACATGATACCTTTTTCTCTTCATTCTCATTACAGATCTCATTTCTTCAGATCATCATTTTCCCCAAGGTATGCTAGTGTGACATGCATTAGTCAAGGTTAATCTATCTCAATCAGAATGCATATCCCAAGGTATGCTAATTTCTTGATGAACTTCTCATCAATTGGCCCCGATTGAGCTCTAGCTAGTCTTTTCTCGTCAAGGTGCATCCCCAGATATTTCATTGGTAAATCAGCGACTGGGCATGTGAAAATCTCAATGTACAGCTGAGCTCTGGATGAAGCCTCTCCCAGGCAATCAACTTCATTTTTATGAAAGTTTATTTTTTTACCCTAATATTTGTTCAAAAACACGCAAATGAACTGACATTTCTGGCCTTTTCTAGATCATCCTCAAGCGGCAGAATGGTGTCATGTGCATACTGCAATATGGGCATACCACCATCTACCAAATGAGGCACCAAACCAGCAATAATCCCATGCTCTTTTGCCTTGTGAATCATCAAAGCAAGCCCATCTCGCACTATATCAAATAGTAGGGGAGAGAGTGGGTCTCCCTCTTTGACACCAACATAAGTAGGGAAATAGGGTACGGAAAAAAGGTAAAGAAATAGGGCCCTATCTTGTCATTCACTCTGGTATCTACTCTACCTCCACTCGCTGATCTCATGACCCAATCAGAGAAGACATAGGCAAGACCTTTTGCTTGCATCATTTTATATAAAAAGGCCGAGTTCAGTTTAGCATAGTCATTTTCAAAACCAAACCTGATAATTCTTATTGTGAATTTCATGAATCATCTACCAAGCATAGTTGTAACAAATACCACAAATCTATACAAATTAGCCCATTGATGTCAAGCATGACCGTTGGGGGCCAAGGGCCCACTTGACAGAGCCACGTGGAAGATGCTAGCGTTGAATATGCCAAAAATTCAAATTCCCCGAAAAATCAAAATAGTTTTTGAAAATGAATCATAACGTGCCGAATAAATTGTGAAACATTGAGTTCAATCCGAGCAACTAATATTCAGTATTGTAAAATAACAAGTGGTAGCAAAATATACGTGAATATAAAAATTATTGAATTTTATCCTTTTTTCTATCAAATAACACAACATATTAACCTCAAAATTTACATGTCATTATAATATTTTTTAAAATGTGTAGATATTTTTTTTTCAAAATTTTGGTGTACCCCTGTTTAGAAAAACCACTCTCACAGGATAGGTGCTTTTTTGGGGTTCCAGCTGTCATATACTCCCTCCGTTTTTTAATATAAGATGTTTTAGGTGTTGCACATGTTATCTAGATACATACTAAAGTAAGTGAACATAAGTGAACATGCACCCTAATATATGTCTACATACATTTGTATATATGTGCATGTGGACAAATGCTAAAACATCTTATATTAAAAAACGGAGGGAGTATATATTCACTAGTAGAGACAGGGCCTTTCGTCCAACCCCTTTTGTCCCGGCCCACTTACAAACCGCGTCAAAAGCCCAGGCCACGTCGCCCGAAATAGCCCAGACGCCCCTCCCCCTTTTGTCCCGGCCCGTGAGGACCCTTTTGTCCCGGTTTGATATACAAACCGGGACTAAAGGGGTCGCGGCCGGCAGCGGCCAGGTCCCCCCCCTTTAGTCCCGGTTTGTATCTCAAACCGGGACAAAAGGGCTGGCACCCCTATATATATGGCAGCACCCTCTCCACTCACTCTTTGTTTTTTTCTGGTGGAGGTGGTGTGGGCTAGTGCTATTTTTTTCTCTCCTTCATATGCACTCAAGGTGTTCGATGAAATGCCTGTTAGAGTGATGCCATTTGAGTTCACACAATACAAACATGATATGAGGTGCCCGAGCCACACTTAAGCTTTCACCTCTTTATTTCCACTTGTCCTAAAAGGTTAGCAACTATTTTCTAGTCGGTCATCGTGCGGTACTACTTTTAGCATCGTCATTGCGTTTGATATATAGTTGTATGATGCAGATGAGCCATCCATGGATGTACGGTGACCGACGCACAGCCGCTTACAGAGCAGGCGTGCATTCTTTTCGCGATGCGGCCGAGGCGAACAAGCATGGGGGTGGCTTTATGTTTTGTCCATGTGTTAAATGTCTGAATGTGAAGGATCACACTAACTCAAGAGTCATTCAGAGCCACCTGCTTGGTCCGGTTTCATGCCCGACTATAGTGTTTGGACCAAACACGGAGAAAGAGGGGTTATGATGGAAGACGGCGATGAAGAAGAGAACGATGATGACAACTACCGATCTATGTTCCCTGAATACGCTGATACCGCAATGGAAGACAATGAAGAAGAAGGTCAGGGCGAAGAACGGGCACCAGATGAGCCCGTTGATGATTTTGGTCAGGTCATTTCTGATGCAAGGCGAGACTGCGACACAGAAAAGGGGAGGTTGCAGTTCGAGCAGATGTTACAGGACCACAACAAATTGTTGTACCCAACTTGTGAAGATGGCCAGAAGAATCTGGGTAGCACAATGGAATTGCTGAAGTGGAAGGCAGAGACCGGTGTGACTGACTCGTCATTTGAAAAGTTGCTGGTACTAATGAAGAAGATGCTTCCAAGAAAGAATGAATTGCCTGCCAGCACGTACGAAGCAAAGAAGCTTGTCTGTCCTCTAGGATTAGAAGTGCAAAGATACATGCATGCCCTAATGACTGCATCCTCTACCGCGGTGAGAAGTACGAGAATATGGATAAATGCCCGGTATGCACTGCATTGCGGTATAAGATCAGAAAAGATGACCCTGGTGATATTGAGGGCGAGCCACCCAGGAAGAGGGTTCCTGCCAAGGTGATGTGGTATGCTCCTATAATACCACGGTTGAAACGTCTGTTCAGAAACAAAGAACATGCCAAGTTGTTGCGATGGCACATGGAAGACCGTAAAAAAGACGACAAGTTGAGGCACCCCGCTGATCTTCGGCAGTGGAGAAAAATCGAGAGAGAGTTCGGGGACTTTGCAGGTGACGCAAGGAACTTATGGTTTGGTCTAAGTACAGATGGCATGAATCCTTTTGGGGAGCAGAGCTGCAGTCACAGCACCTGGCCCGTGACTCTATGTATCTACAACCTTCCTCCTTGGTTGTGCATCAAGCGGAAGTTCATTATGATGCCAGTGCTCATCCAAGGCCCGAAGCAACCCGGCAACGACATTGATGTGTACCTAAGACCATTAGTCGATGAACTTTTGCAGTTGTGGGCCAAACCAGGTGTAAGTGTGTGGGTTGAGCACAAACATGAGACATTTGACCTACGAGCGTTGCTTTTCGTAACCATCAATGATTGGCCTGCTCTTAGTAACATTTCAGGACAGACGAACAAGGGATACAATGCATGCACGCACTGTTTGGATCAGACAGAAAGTATATATCTGGACAAATGTAGGAAGAATGTGTACCCGTACAATCGTCGTTTTCTTCCGCACAAGCATCCCTTAAGGCAAAAAGGCAAGCATTTCAATGGCAAGGCAGAAACCCGGACGAAGCCTGTCACCCGTACAGGTGCTGAAGTATTTGGTATGGTCAAGGATTTAAAAGTAATCTTTGGAAAGGGTCCTGGCAGCCAACCTGTTCCGAACGGCGCTGATAAGCGCGCACCCATGTGGAAGAAGAAATCTATATTTTGGGAGCTACCCTATTGGGAAGTCCATGAGGTCCGCTCCGCAATCGACGTGATGCACCTGACGAAGAATCTTTGCGTGAATATTCTAGGCTTCCTGGGCTTGTATGGGAAGTCAAAAGATACACCAGAAGCACGGGAGGACCAGGAACGTCATAAAGGACGAGACGGCATGCATCCAGGGCAGTTTCAAGGGCCTGCCAGCTACGCTCTTACCAAGGAAGAGAAGAAAATCTTTTTTGAAGTCCTTTTCAGTACCAAGGTCCCGTATGGCTTCTCGTCGAATATAAAGGGAATAGTAAATATGAAAGAGAAAAAATTCCAAAACCTAAAGTCTCATGACTGCCACGTGCTTATGACGCAATTGCTTCCGGTTGCATTGAGGGGAATTCTAGCGAAAATGTTCGACTGGCCATTGTGAAGGTATGTGTATTCCTCAATGCAATTTCTCAGAAGGTAATCGATCGAGAAAGTCTATCAGGGTTACAAATTGATGTGGTCCAATGTCTGGTCAGCTTCGAGTTGTTGTTCCCGCCATCCTTCTTCAATATTATGACGCACCTCCTAGTTCACCTAGTCGAAGAGATTAGAATTCTTGGTCCTGTGTTTCTACACAATATGTTCCCCTTCGAGAGGTTCATGGGAGTCTTAAAGAAATATGTTCGTAACCGTGCTAGGCCAGAAGGAAGCATCTCCAAGGGCTATGGAACAGAGGAGGTCATTGAGTTTTGTGTTGACTTTCTTCCTGACCTTAAGCCGATTGGTGTTCCTGAATCTCGGTATGAGAGGAGGCTGACTGGAAAAGGCACACTAGGAAGGAAAGCAACGGTATGTAGGGACGGGCATTCTTTCACTCAAGCACACTACACAGTTCTACACAATTCCACCGTGGTGGCACCGTATATCGAGAGACACAAGAATATTCTACGCACCGAAAACCGTGACGGGAACACGCTCTGAAAGTCGGGCTTTGCGGTCACGACTCGTGTCAGCCACGTGTCCTCCCCCAGCGCTGCCCTAGCCACGTGTCCTCCCCTAGCGCTGCCCTGGAGGTCTTTATATATTGTCGCCGACGGGGTAAACCCTAATCCACCATTCCTAGCCACGAACGCATCATCTCCACGAGATGGATCCGCCACGCCCGCCGCAGCGCCTATCTCGACGAGGTCGAGCGTGCTCGGCAGAGCGCGCTTGGGCGCTACCGCGGGAGCCTATCCCGCCGTATGCCCATGAGCCCGGCGTGGAGAGGAATGCCCTGCTACCGGCCTCCTGCTCCGGTGCCGGAGGAGGTGCGGAGGACGTACGAGCGCGCGTGGTCCGACGTCCCTGACCCCGACGAGGATGCGTACGCCGCAGGGGTGGCGTGGGGATCCGTGGCCGTACCTCCACCAGTCGCCGCCGCCCCTCCCGACGAGGAGGATGACGACGACGACTTCGACTGGAGCGACCATGGGGAAGAGCGCGGCGGGCCGCAGATGCAGGAGTTCCTTGAAGCCTCCTTCCAGTCCGTCCACAACGACCGTGTACAGCGAGCCAGAACTGTCTGCCAGCTCAAGGCGAAGGAGGCTTCCGAGCTGGATTGGGCGCTGAAAGACTCATCCTCCATGGATCTTGCCCTCCGCCGCAAACGTGCGCGCGAGAACCGGGCGGCCGCGAACGGGGCTGGCTCCTCCCGCCGTTCCTCCTAATCCTACGGCATCCGAGCCAACAAGTCCGTTTATGTAGAATAATGTTGGTGATGTGTAATAATGTATTAAACCTTTTATGTAATGCATTCTATGGAATGTATTAAACCTTTATGTAAGGAGCATGTGTAATAATAATGAATGTGTATTTCCAATGTGTATTGTCAAGAAGCTTCAAATCAGCTATAGTTTTACCAACACAATCTCTGCATTCTCAAGATCTTTAGCATTTCCAAGCAATTTTATAGATGCAATTTTATAGATGGAATTTTATAGATGGAATTTTATAGATGATAATATTATGCATTTTGAAATAATATTGTGTGCATTTTGCAGAAACTATGGATCCAACGGCTCACAAGCCCTCAAAAGAAACACACCCCTGATCCAACGGCTCACAAGCGCTCGAAAGAAACACACGATCCGTATGCTTCTTCCTTATTGGTGGATTCCCTTTAGTCCCGGTTGGTAAAATTGCGCGGGAACAAATAAGCCCTTTAGTCCCGGTTGGTGGCTCGAACAGGGACTAAAGGTCTGTTTCTTCCCGCCTTATTTCTTCTCGCGCTTTCCACCGCTTCCCGCCTCCGTCTTCCCGCCATTTCTCACTATATATATAGTCATGGCCTCTATTGGCATAGCACATCTAAACTCATATCTGCAACCTCATCACTCTCCCATGGCTTCCACCGTACCCACTCTAACCTACTCGGAGGCGGAGGCGCTTTGCGCCTCGAACTACCCCTGCCCGCCCGGCTACGACGTCCCCGCCGGTTGGAGGCTGAGCACGGAGGCGTGCCGGTCCCTCCTGTCCCTCAAGGTTTGGCGCGCCGGGCGGCCTTCACGAATCACTACTACCTCGAGCTCACTCCGGAGCAGCGGATGGATCCTCGCTGGGATCCCGAATACCGCCCGACTTGGGACGCCTTCTTCATCAATCGGCGTGAGAGGTCGCTCGCCAGGTACGAGGAGGACGGCCCGCCTCCTTTGAACTTCAACGAGGCCGGCCGTCGGCTGTGGTGGGGTGGCCGGACTCTCCAGAGCGTCATGAACTACATCACGGCCGGTGATAACCCCCGCCTGCGCTACCCTCACCTCCAGTCCAGGCGAGCGCCGTCCGACGACAACGACGACGACGCAGCGACTACGACGACTACGAGGACGAGTATTATAGGCCTAGGCAGGAGTATGACTAACCTGAGATGGTCTATGTACCCAAGATTGTTGTCATTCCCTACTGCTGGTCTAGCTACGACGACGATCGTGTAAAATGTATTCTTTATCTCTGCATTTCCAACTAATGATCTTTAGCATCTGAATAAGTAATCTGAATATGAACTGACTATCATTTCGCAGTTGTTGATTCATAAGGGAGAGGTAGTATTGCAATTCACTGTGGCAAGTTAGAATAATTATTTTATAAAACAGAAAATGGTTTTGAATTAATATTCAAATTCTAACACTTTTCATGTTGAAAGTTTAGTGAGATTCAAAAATATGCAAAAGATAAAAGTTAATGCATTTTTTAATTCAAAATGGCAAAATGGTTAATAGTTTGTAGAGTTAGAATAATTATTTTATAAAACAGAAAATGGATTTGGAATACTTATTCAAATTCAAGCACTTTTCATGTTAAAAGTTTTCTCAAATTCATAAGTATGCAAAAATTGTTTCATTCAAATGTTCAAATATTTAAAATTGTGCTAGATTAAAAAAAGTCAAAACGGTACGCTATTTGGCCCAGCCCGCGCAATTTTTTGGCCTTTTGTCCCGGCCCATCTCACCAGCCGGGACTAAAGCCCGTGCTGTGCGCGGGAACGCGAAAAGGCCCTCACCACCCCTTTAGTCGCGGCCCGTGGCTCAAACCGCGACTAAAGACCCCCTTTAGTCCCGGCTTGAGCCACGGGCCGCGACTAAAGGTCCCTCCACTACTTAAGCGGTTCCCAATCTGGGACTTAGCCATTTCATCGAAGACGAAGGAGCCAGAAGCAGAGGAGACGCCGTCAGGCTGCCAAAATCCACCGCGCCCTCGATGTCCGCCGGCCTCCACGCGCCGCCCGAGCCCGCCGGCGCCGCTCTCCTCCACGCGCTCCTCCACGTTCTCCACATTCTGTCGCCGCCCGAGGTCGCGAAGCCGGCCGCCACGTGCTCTCCTCTGCCGCCGCGCCCGTGCTCACGCTCGCGCTCGCCGTCGAGGTCCAGACGCCGCCGCCCTGTGCTCGCCACCCCCGTGCTCGCGCTCGCCCGACGCCGGATCGAGGTCAGCCCCTCTCCGACGCCGACGCCGACGCCGTGCTCAGCGCCGCCGCCCCGTGCTCTGCCCCTCCCCGATGCCGACCGAGGTCACCGCTGTCGCCTCCCGAGGTACTAAGTTACAAACACTAACAATTTTAGTAGTGTTAGCAATTTTAATTTTAATTTTAGTTTTGTACTATTTTAATTTTAGTTTTGTACTATTAAAAATCAAAGTGTTAGTGTTAGTATAGTGTTATAATTTTAGTTTCAATTTTAGTTTTGTAAGTTCTTGTAGTACTGTTATGCAAATTTAGGTTTATTTTAGAATTGGGAAAGATGATCTATTTGCATATTCAGATGATCTATTTGCATATTTAAATATGGAGTAATTGATTTGTAGTAATTTGTAGTAATTGATTTGTAGTGGATATATTGTGACTTAATAGATTTGTAGTAATTTTTAAATTACAAAGTATTGATGATAACAATTGAGTAAAAAAATAGAATATTGCAAAGTATTGATGATAACAATTGAGCAAATATTTTAGGGTATTTTTAGTTGCATAGAATATTGCTATGTTCAAAAATAGAGTAAAAAAATAGAGTACAAGTTTTTTTGCATTTTTAGTTGCATAGAATATTGCTATGTTCAAAAATAGAGTACAAGTTTTTTTTGCATTTTTAGTTGCATAGAATATTGCTATGTTCAAAAATAGAGTACAATTTTAGTTGCATAGAATATTGCATTTTTAGTTGTGTATTTTAGTGCAAATATTGCTATGTTCAAATATTGATAGAGATAGAGATAATATTATGCATTTTGAAATAATATTGTGTGCATTTTGCAGAAACTATGGATCCACCTAGTCCAACCCGCAGAGACCTAATACAGGAAGAAATTCTCGAGAATATAATCCACGACGCCCCAGATGCTGATCCAGCCGAATCTCCGTCGTCGTATCTGAACCCCTCCGGGGATGGAATGGAGGTCGACCGAAGTGAGGATGAAGTCGACGGCTCCGATGATGGAGAAGGCGATAGCTCCGATGATGGAGAAGCCGGTGGACCCTTAACGAAGTCCGGCGAGGTAGATATGAAGTTCGGCGATCAGTAGATGCATTACTTAAGTTGTATATATATAAATTGACGAATGTTTCTTCTCTTAGGCCTCCACATCGATCAAATCTTCCAAACGAGGCCCGACCAAAATGTTGGCCCCATCTACGCATTATACATTTGAGGTCATAGCCCCTACGGGCGAACCGAAGGAACCCAAGAAGGCTGCCGATGTATTTAGAAAACAATGCGGAGTTCTGGTTAGGGATCACGTCCCGATCACCGTTCGAGACTGGAATAAGCGCAAAGGGGCGAACGATAGTGAGTATGTCGCCGAAAGGTACAAAGAGGGTCTTTGGAATGACCTCATGGCACATTTCACCCTGCCAGAATTTGAGGATCCTGCCGACACTGCAAAATTGAGGAAGAAAGTCATGAAGTGGACTCTTACGAAGATGGCCGAACTATTCCGGGTGTGGAAGAAAAGATTATGGCAAGAATATCTGACGAAAAAGACTGCTCCAGTATTTGAAGGCTATCTAGCGAAGCAGGCGAATCACTGGAACGCATTTAAGGAGTACAAGGAGTCACAAAATGCCAAGGCGATCTCAGTAAGGAACAAGAAAAATGCTGACAAGAAAAAATATCACCATAAATTGGGGCCAGGGGGCTACGAGACTGCCATGCCAAAGTGGGATAAAAAAGAGCAAGAGCTGCTTGCTAAAGGGATCCAACCAGAATGGATGCGCGACGAATGGGAATTGAGGGCAAGAAATTGGTTCCTTGCGCATGGGGGTTCATACGACGAAACAACAGGGGACCTTATTTGCAGTGACGGGATTAGGGTACCCAGGGAAAATTGGCTTAAAGTGGTGAAAGAAATTAAAGAGGGGAAGTTAAAGTTCCGTCCCGATAGAGAGAAAGACTTGCTGACACTGGTCCTCGGGAATGACGAAAAAGGAGGACGAACACGAGGCTTTGGCCCTTCCGTCCCGTGGTGGCTTGGGTTTGCCAAAGACGTAGAAACTTACAGAAGCCGAGCGAGAGCAAAGCAGCGACAGCAGGAGGAGGAGGGAGACAAGTTCAACCAGTTGCTTGCCAGAATTAACCACCCAGCAGCAGATTGACGAACTTAGAGGAGTAGTGCGCCCGCAAGATCCTGTACTCGATATTACCGCCGGTCCATCTCAGCGGAAAAGCAGCGTGGGTGACTCGGAGGTCCCGGCTGACGATGCACGGCGGATGATAGATGGCGGTCCCGGCTACCCCGTGGATGGAATCAAGGATGCAATATCTTGTGAGCTCCATCAGAAATTGAAGAACATATCCATGAAGGTGGCGGTCGGATATGCTTTACCTTGTCCACCTGACGCACGCTGGCAAGACCGTGAGATTCCAGCTGGCTATGCTAAAGTCGTGGTGGATGAAATCGTATCGGGGTCTCATGCTATGGAGCTTGACATCCCTGGACCTGGAGATGAGAGGACACTCGGAGAAGTTGTGGGTGATACCATTCTATGGGACAAGAACTACATCAAGTTTCCAGGTCGACGCCAAGGACAACACCGCCTCCGAGTCGTCGCAGGTCACCTACACCTCCATCACCTCCAAGAAGCACACCCCATGACTACGACCACCACAGCGCGAGTCCATCTCGATCTCCGCCGCCGGACTTGGGTCGGCCGTCTTCGCCGCCGCCTTTGCCCGCTAAGGACAATAAGCGGAAGCGTGCTCCGTCGATGAGTACTAACCGACGCAGCAGCCCAAAACGACAAATGTCGCCCCTCCCAAGAGTACCTCATAAGAATCTTCCCATCAGAGCTTACGATCTTACTGACGAGCAAACCGCAGCGATCGCAATGGCCGAAAAAGATGCGCATTTTGCAAAGATGAAACCCAAGCCCGCCCCGGTATACACCGAGAAGCAAAAAGCGTGGGCACGTGATTTTCTGAACACAAAATCGCAATATGAGTTGCACCATAAGCCAGATGACTATGTACGCACACTTCGGAAGGAAGTGGAGAAGAGCAAATCAAGTAAAAGTGCAAGCGGGAGCAAATCAGGTAAAAGTGCAAGCGGGAACAGAAGGGACGTTCCCCAGCTCGGAGAACAGGCCAAACAATCGATCCCATCCCTCAAGGTGTTATCCGAAAACGTTCCCCAGGTGCTGCAGCAGGATATGGAAGAAGCTGCGAAGTTGGCGGCCTATGGGTGTGACTGTTGCTGAATTGCTAGGTTCCCAAGACGACAATTACCCAAGGCTGATGTTGTCCCTACATATGTCCCAGGGAAGCCTTTGGTCAGCAACGAGAAGTTGGAACAACTGCCAACACATATGCGGAATTTGCATGACTGGTACTTGAGTGTGGTAGGGGGGCAGAACAATGATCGTGGCGAAAGTCCCACATGAGTACTTCTTCCGACCCGAAGAGGTCCATGTTGACTTTTCAGAAATCTTCCAGTTATACAATTTCGACGCCCTCGACAAAACTCTCATGAGTTGCTATTGTCTGTAAGTTGTTGAATTCATTGTCTACATATAAGTTGTTCAGTTTTTCAGTTGTTCAGTTCATTGCATGTAATTATCCTCATTATATCCTTTTGTACTCTATTATGCAGAATGAAGATCCGGGAATGTAAAAGAAAGATCTATAGTGTTGGGTTCATTGACCCAGATAAAGTAAATATATATTCGCTAACGACGAAACCCGACGAGACGGCGGATAACCTTCTAAGGTTTCTAACGGAGCAACATTTCTGTGACCACATACTGTTTCCTTACAACTTCCAGTGAGGGTCTTACTCTGTTGTACACATTCACTTTTGCTTACTCGATGTTAAGTGTAATTGATGAGTTACTGACGTATATATAAACGTGTGCAGGTTCCACTGGATTCTGCTAGACATTCAAGTTGATAAGGGAATAGTTGAAGTCATGGACCCATTAAAGAGACACCTGGAAGAGTTCCGCGACATGCAGGACATGCTCCAGAGGTAATTTTCGCGCTATATCGGTCTCTTTCGTTGATTTCATGAGATATCAGGTAATGAATAACTCATTCATTAATTCATTTTCTTTGCCGGGCAGGGTTTGGAACCTGTTCAGGAGTCTGGTGACGGGTTCCTTTAGTGAGAAGCTGACGTTTACTCCGGTCACGGTAAGTAGTACGAGATATGTCCGCGCATCTCTTTAATTCTAGTTTCAATACAATTATGATGCTAGATTATTATTTTGATTGAATTCTATTCTCGTAAAGTGCGCGAGGCAGCCACCGGGGACGAATCTATGTGGATACTACGTTTGCGAGTTCATTCGCACGTTTACCACTGAGCACAATGATTATAGACTCTACGTAAGCAATACATTCACAACATTATTTTATTACCGTCACTTTTTGTTATCATGATTGATGTTCATATTGATCTCCTTTTCTTATATAGTTCGAAGAATGCGGGATCGGCTCCTACCAGAGCAACGCCTACTAGGAATTGCAGAGGAACTGGCGGGATTTTTGATGAAAGAGATGGTAGACGACGCCGGAGAATTTAGTGTGAATAGGCGCTACTGATGATCCCCGGCCGTGTAATCGAATAGACGGGCTCTAGTCCCGGTAATTGTGATCTCCATGTAACTATCAAAATTGTATATATTTGTATATGCTCGATCGTAAGACAAGTTATCTTATATATATGCACGAACGTGTACGGTATGTGGTAGCGTAGAAATACCGCTAAAAGAAAACAATTATCTTTGTATGCTCGAAGAAAGAAAATAAAAGAAAACAAATAAACCCTAAACCCTAAAGAAATAAATAAAAGAAAACAAAATTACCCCTTTAGTCGCGGCCCGTTATACGAGCCGGGACTAAAGGGTTGCCCCCAGCGCGCCCCGCAGGCGGCCACGTGGAGGACCTACAGTCCCGGTGGTAACTGGCCCGGGACTAAAGGTTTGCCCTTTAGTCCCGCTTATCCTGTCCCGGTTCTCGAACCGGGACTAAAGCCCCTCACGGGCCGGGACAGAAAGCCCTGTCTCCACTAGTGATTTGATATGAAAGGGCTATATTATGTGTAGATTTGGCGTATTTGTTACAAGTAGGATAAAGAAAATGGTGTTTTTTTGTTACAAAAGCTTAATGTTTTTTTGTTACTTTGACCCAATTGTTATGTATTTTTGCAGTTTACTCTCTACGGAACATTCACACAACATGGGTTTGAGATCCTACATGTAGTAACATTCACGGATTCTGAATTAGCAGTTGGGCCTTTACCAGCTCAATGTAATGAGGCATTCTAGAGGTGGCTTTTGAGAGAAGCAAAAGGTGAGAACGTGATTTTGTGAGAAACTGCAGCTGCAGAGCGATCCAATCTAGCATGCCGATTCTGAACTTGCTAGTCACCTAAAGCCAAACGTCATTGAGCAAGTTGAAGATTTAGTAAGAACTGATCTTTTTTTTTTTTTGCGAGATACAACTGACATTACAGTAAGTTACAGAAAGGACCTTCACGAAGATCAAAATAACACTCAAGTCCTCCTGCAGAGACGAAATCGCCGACGACGAACAGCACGTTCCGGCGGCGCGCCTCCGCCGCATCCTCCATAGAACCTTGGATCGGAGGATGACCCCAGGCGAAAGGGAAGTCACCGGTCCTCGAACTCCGGAGAGCCTCCATCCTGCTCCTCCGGCCACCTCGTCGACTTGCTTGACATCAGCTGGATCGAGATCTTGAACTTTGACTGGAGACGCCGCACCGAGCTCCAGAACGGGGTCCGCACACGGCGGCCACTGGGGACCGCGAGCGCGAAGATGGCGGTGCTCCGCCATGAAGCTGCACCGAGCTCCACCGCCGGAGAGGTCGAACACCACCTGCAAAACCAAACACCGGCATGCCACCACCTCCAGGACGCCGCCGGCAAGGTACCTACCAGAGCCTACACTATATACACACAGGGAAACGGGGTTCCCCCACCCTCCCGCCGCCGGAGCGGCCGGCGGAGGGAAGGGGAACCGGCGGTTCACCGGCGGCGAGGTGGATCTGCTAGGATTCGCCCAAATAGTCGCCCTCTACTGTAGCGGTCGAGGAAGACGAGTCCAAGGTCGCGTCAGATTCAGTAAGAACTGATCTGAGCCAAGAAAAAAAAAAGGAAAGCTCATTAACGGCCGAGAAGAAGTTAGCCTAATTAATAGTAGTAGTACTAGTTGACAATTGCTCCAACGGCTGAAAGGAAGTTAGCTTAATAAACAGTACTAGTTGACGAGAAGCAAAACTAGACTTAGGAGTAGAGAAGGATTTAAAACAAAATGTGCAAAAGGAAAAAAATATTAAAATACTTGACTTTGGCTTATGTACGGAGCATGCAGTCAGGAAACACAGATTGCAGATTTAGTAAATTAAACCCTTTTTAATGGACATAAGAAATGTGTCCGCCCAGACAATTAAAAAAAACTCAAGACCTTCCAGGAAAAAAAACTCAAGACTATTGACTGTGGAAGGACATGGGAATAATTCCCTTTGGATCCTCACGTAGTTTTTTGTCCCCGATGTAATTAATCATATCTAAGCTTGCACAGCCTGGACAGGTGCTCTTGGGATAAACCAAGATCACCGCCACATGATAGGATAATTAGAATTCATGGGTCTCCATGTTTCTGCTAATACAAATGTGCAGAATTCATAGGGTTCCATGCTTTGGAATAAAGGAATAAACCTTGGATACCTGTTCTGTTTTCTCTGCTTATTTGATAATTCGTAGACTTTAGCCATTTCAACAACTTGGGGAATAGCAGCGTGATTAGGTATGTTTAGTAGCTGTAGTATATACCCAGGGATATGTCAATTTCAGTCAACTACTGCCCTGAACCCACGCAATATGTGATCCAGCGTTAATTTGGTGTAATGTAACAAAGTCGCACAACTTTGAGTAGTACATATAGATATAGGAGTATTAGTATTTCATAGGGAACTACTGCAAGTATGAAAAAATGAGGTATAAATTTGGTTCGATTATTTTCATAGGTATGGTAGTACAGTAGTACTGTTTTGGTATGGAACTAGTACAAACATGACAAAATGGGATATTTGGG
The DNA here is from genome assembly GCA_947311845.1 of Poa pratensis. NCBI lineage: Eukaryota > Viridiplantae > Streptophyta > Magnoliopsida > Poales > Poaceae > Poa > Poa pratensis. The sequence continues at coordinate 61,029,349 of CAMZMU010000020.1, read as the reverse complement.
CTCCTCTGATACACAAAAATTCCATAGGATATTTGGAGGAAGATGAATTCAAAGTAATTTTTTATGGAGGTCGTTTGATTCGTAGGATTCACATGCTTAGATTTTTTTTTCTAACAATTCCAGTGTACTCTATTTTTGGAGGAAAAAAATCATCAATTCAAACCTTTTTTTATATGTTGTTATATATTTTTGTGTGAAAAGTTTCACTAATCTATTAATAAACATCAACAGTAGTACAAAGAATCTCAAAAGTAATAAAAATTACATAGGTTTTGGACCACCTAGCAACGACTACAAACACTGAGCGAGCCGAATGCACGCCGATGTCCTCGTCCCTCCATTATCGAAGCCGGGCAAACCTTGTCATAGTAGAGATTGTTATAATAGACATACAAGAAACCGTCATGCTAAGACCCGAAAAGACTAGCGTACAAGAGCAACATGCATCGGGGACGATGAGTTCCGTAGATCGGAAAAGGCAGACTCGCAACCACATCAAAGAACACGAAAACTGATCGTATTTCAGGAGATTCGCCAGACACACAACTCCACGCAGCCTCCGCCGGCGGTAGGTGCACCGCTAGAGTGGGAATAGGACGGAGAGGACCATATTCTGACTATGGGATGTCTCCGCCACCTCACCATGCCAAAAAAGAAACGGAATCTACAAAAAAAGGAAGAGCGGAAACCCTCCCACCGGCAAGAAAACATGGTCGGCCGTGCCTCCAAGGACACAAAGGCCGCTAGAGCCGTGACGGACCTGCGGCGTGGTCGACAAGGAGAGCAGAAAACCAAGATCGCCTCCTCTTTCCCTAGCGGGTCGTACCGGTTATAAAGTGTTAATTTTCTCCTGCTATATCGTCAAACACTTTTTGATGCAAAATTATGTAGTATGAAAATCCCGTTGGATTGAATAGGAGATGGCACTCCAATCATGCGTTCTTTTCTTGTATTCTTATATTTTGGAAATCATGCGATGTATCATCTGAAGGTCATACTTCTTGTAGTGTGTATTTCATAAGAAACTATCGCATGTGTGAAACATGAGGTGCAAATTGGGTATGATGATTTTACAGGTAACCTCCTCTTCTGTAATCCCACTGAATTTATGTGATCAAAAGTTCATGTGACATATTTGTATTGAAGTCGTACCACCGATTTTGATATGGCAGTTCAAATATTGGATGGGTACTTAATGTTGACATATATACATCTTCTCAATTTTATATGTCAGTTCAAATATTGGATGGGTACTTAATGTTGAATATATAAGGCTTCTCAATTTTATTCAGAACTTTCACTTGTTAACTTCAGTAGATATGGCATAATATTGGATTGGTGTGATACATTTCATGATTTTGGTATGTGTGTGTGCATCAATACTTGTGTTAACAATGTTTCATGGAAGTAGTTTATTTTTCTTTGTCGTTGAAGATTATAAGAATCTAGCAGAATCATAAAGCAAAAATTTGATGACATCAAACTAAATAATTGAAAAAAAACAATCTAGGAAGTAGTGCCATTTAAACATTATTTTGGTTCACTCAAGGCAGATAAATATGGTTCACTCTTTAGCTAGTTCTCCAAATGTACTCACATAAAATTGTAGGTCAAAATTAGTTCAACACACCAGTGAAGTGTAGAGATAAAGCAATATGACAAAAAATGGAATAAATGATATATTTGACGCGGAAAGATACCTTAAAGGTATGTACTAAAGTGTTGTTGTATTTCTGCCATGTGGTTTCAAACAATATTACATGAGGAGGTATTGACATGGTATATAGTATATATTTTAGTCAAATTAATGCATGCTCAATCCTTGGGGTGGAGAACAAAGGCTCAGACGACGGTTGGTGACTTGTATTGCTCAAAGCTAAAATTATTCTTATTTGTGAAGAATAGCCAGATATATTATGAAAATCAAGTTCACCAAACAGTAAAATGGGAAAAATCTAGATGAAACTTTGAGGTCATCATTGTTGAGAATCAGACATAGCATTGCCGACTATCAATGATCACACGAATGTAGACCGAAAGTAGACGCAATATAGTGTGTAATTCTCTTTTTTATTGAAGAAATCAGCACAATGAAGTTGTATAGAATGTAATCATTGAGGTAAAAATGGAGCAAATACGGTCGAGTAGTTGTACTACCATGTCTGCAACTATATTTTCCTTGGATTCAGAGCGGGCTGTGACCGGATAAGATCATCTCTAGCAGATACCCGAAAATCCCAAACCGTAAAACAACTTTGAGGTACCCAAAACAGGTTTTACGGTTTGTATTGGAATTAAAAAACTTTGCGTTGGAGCAATTCATACATTTATAATCAGTTCATACATAGGCTAGATTTTAATTAGAACCTAACTTAAACAAAAGCTGCACCGGGCCTTCTGTCGTGGCGGTGTCGCCGCGCCATCCTCGTCGGAGGAGTAGTTGAGTTGGAGGAGGCGGTTGCAGTGAGCCACATGTGGTGGCCACCGATGACCCCGCCTCCGCATCATGGAGTTGCGGCGGTGGGGCTTGTGGCCCGGGAATGCGCAAACTCTCCCAGTTTGTCAAACGGCTGCGGCCGCGCTTGCGGGCCGCCTCTGAGCGGGTGCTCCTCCTCGTCACCGCCCAGAGGCGCACGACCACCTCCAGGGCTGTGGAGGCCAGCCATAGATCTGTCGCGGCGGAGGGGAATGGGATGGAGGGGATTAGGCTCACCAGACTAGTGAAATGGGGGTAGAGGAAGCGATTCTGTGGCGGAGGGGATTGGGAGGGGGAGGGTATAACCTGAATAGTCCGTAATCTCCGAGATATAGTGGGATTGCACAATGGATCAAGCCCACATATCAGCTGGAATTTTCCGGGCTAGAGGTTATAGCTATGTGCTAGAGATTCTCTAAGTACATATTCAGATGGTACCAACCACAAATACGAAACACATATGGCTCAGTCCCGGATAGTCATTTTGTTGGATGCTGCATAAAAATAGGACTCGTGTAATAGGGGATCTGGGGGAGCAGGTAGGGGTTTTATGGCGGGCGGCAATGCTATACTAGCATGGAACAAAGACTAGGGTGAGTGGCGAGATGATAGAACTAGCGGCTGGAGCTGCTGCTGTACTAAACTAGGAGCTAGGCTGCATGTTAGGTTAAGAGCATCTACAGTCGGAGCCCCCATATCTGACCCCCAAACTGTCCGCGGACGCGTACGACCCCCATAGTTGGGCTCCTACAACCACATCCCCAAAATATTGTCCCCAAACTCATGCAAGCCATGCAACGTCGATCCGATACATACCGGATCCAAATTACAAAACATAGAGGTTCAAATTCAAATGAAATTAACAAAGTTTAAAAAGTTGTCCGATACAAGAATGAGAAGATCTCTTCTTCTTCAAGGGGCGGTTCCACCGGAGCCATCAAGGCCGAGGTCACGGTCGGAGATCCTCTTCTTCATCATGAGGATCCACTTTGCGATTGACTCATCCAAGAGGGAAGTGTCTTGAAACATGATCCTTTGTTCCTCCGTAATTCTTGCAACATTGGCTTTCTCTTGCTCCATCGCATAGACATCCGCCATCTTCTTTTGCTCCAATTGGACCAAGCAAACAAGTAGATCAATGACACCAATGAAATGTGATGAAATGAAGAGATGACAATGAAATAAGTAGAAGCAATTGCTTACATGGGAATTCACGTTGACACCACTTTGATTCCTATTCACCACTTGTGCATGAAAACCGCAATATTTGTTCACGCTTTCTTGGATCGAAGCCCACCTATGTTGGAGAGAGTCGGCATTGCGATCGGACGCAATTGGGTGGGGTTGCACATATTCCTTTTGATGATGGAAGTGCGCATGTATCTTCTCCCACAACCTTGTGCCCTTTTGCTCGGTTCCACATATAGCATCCATGCTTGTGGCTAACCAAGCTCGGCAAAGCAAGACATCTTCGAAAGAATGTACGAAGTGCCTCTTGGTGTGTACACCTTCTTGGCCTTCGCCTTGTTCGTTGTCGTAACCACCGCCGGCTCGTCCTTACCCAAAGTGTAAAAGGGAGGAAGTGTGGATGCCGACGGATCCTGTGATGGCGGATCGACCTCATTTCGGATCAATTCCATCATATATTCATCCTAAGCATGCTAACAATTACACTACGGACCTAAAATTGAGTCGGAACTATGCAATTCGGATAGAAATTCATACCGTAAAGTCTATTTGACTTCCGTCGAACAGGTTGTGGGCGAGGTGGTTGTCGGTGAGGCCGGAAGAAGCTGCGTCCGCTGGAGCGGCGGAGACTCCCCCACCACCTCCTCGTGCTGCGTCGGCGGAACCTGCGACGGGTACTCATCCGCGATGAGGTACGGCTCCTCCCGGTTCGTCGTCGAGGATGTCGACTTTCTTGCCGCCGCCATGCCGAGAGGCGGAGCCGGCGCCTGCGTGGGGCGGCGGACCACGGGCACTGGCGTGGTCAGCACCGGCTCTTCCTCCTGCGTCTCCACGTTTGCAATCCTCTCCGCCTCCGCCGCCGCCGCCAGCGCCGATTTCTCCTTCTTCTCCTTACTCGCGAGCTCGCGTTGGCGCTGTTTGCGGCGCCGCGTCCGCCGCGCCAGGGTCTCCGGCTTCAGCGTCGAGCCCGCCGCCTGCTCAACAGACTCGGAGGATGCGTCCTTCTCAACCAAATCGATGGTTCCGTCCGCCTCCATCTGGATTTGCAGGTGGACGCGGAGGGAGGAATGCAAATTACCGGCGGGAAATGGAGGCGGAGAAGGGGATAAATGAATGTGGCCGGCGCCGAAATTTGGTTTGAAATCTGGTGGAGCCGCTTTGCCAGATCCGACGTGGCGGACGCGTCCGGGCGGCCCCAAACCCGCCCTACATATGAGCTGGCTTTGAGGGGAGCCGGACTGTCCGGACGTTTGTGGAGGCTTTGGAGGCCGCTGTTGGGTGGCCGATTTCAGCCCAAACCGCGTCCGGGCTGTCTGCCCGGACGTTTAGGGAGGGTTTGCCAACCGTGGTTGGAGATGCTCTAACATGCCTTTGTGGTGGGGTATCAGTTGTCGCATAGTTTTTTGGAGAGTTATCACATATATTTATGGTATATCTTCGTTTATGTACACCTCAAGAAAAATCTTCGCTTACAGACAGATTGGAGTAAAACCACTTTTGTTTCTATATCAAGCGATAAATATCCGTATATGTGACCGAATCTGTGAGCCATCCGAATCTAATTTGCCAACCGTGTGTTTCCGGTTGATCGAAAATAAGTACTGTTTTCAATGCAATAATCCGACTCCTCTATCTGTATTAATCCTTCCCTGAGTTTGCGCAAAGACATTACCACGCCAAATAGGCAACATATTGGCGTGCAAGCCTAATTAGCATCATTTCTTTATTACCATGGAAATCAAATAAATTTTACTTTATTTCCACAAAACTCATTAAACTGCGGCCACATTAGATACAACACTAAAGTACAGGTCACTGAATAGTAATAAATAAATAATATCCAAACCCATATACTAAGATAAGTATGGAGAGTGTCCATACTTGTCATCCAAGTTTTATTGTGGTAGTGAAATAAAAAAGAGATTAGATCTATTTTATTTTCTGTTGGGTTTGAGACCGTGTCTCTTTCCCCACCTGGATACACAAGTCAACCATTAAATTAAGGAAAACAAATGCGTACCAAACCTGGATTCTCTTTAACGAGCAGACTTCCTACCCCACTTGCTGATTGCTATACATTAACGTCGTTCTTTGGTTGTGTCCTCCATTTCCTGGCAATCTCTTTGTAGATGTCATTGTGTGGATCCCATTATTGATTTCTCCCGTTCATGCAATCAGGGCTCCTCGCAGGGTCATTTCAAGTGGCAAATCGGATTTCCCCCAAAGACCGCAACTTGCCGTCGAAACTATTTCGTTCTGAGTTTTCTCTGATCAGATTGAGGAAGAAGGAAGATGGGCTGGCTCTGCTGTTCGCAAGGGCTTGCTCTCGGCTCCTTGTCGTCCTCGAATCAAGAAACGTTTGCCTGCCATGAGGAGGAGAAGAAGCAGCCGCCGAAGTCACAATCTGCAGGAAATAAGCGGAGCAGGAAGACGGCGCCGGAGATTGCCGGTGAGGGCGGGAAGGATTGTAGAACGCCGCCGCCGGCCGCCAAGGAGATGGCATTGTCTGAAAAGGGCATATCAAAGGCAAGTTACCCCTATATATTGTTACTTTTTGATGCTTGGTTTAGATCTCCTGCTTGGTTAGACTTCTTGTTTGATCAACTGGTAAACAAAAAGTTTCAATGGATTTTTTTCTCACAAGTATTGGTTTTTCAGGGATATTTTCTCATCTAGGAATTTCATGTAGTTGAGGGATTTGGTAGCATGAGTGGTTTGGCCTGTAATCATGTGCAAAATCTATATCCTGTCTACTTTAGGGTTGAAGTTTTGTTTAAAGCAGTTTTTCGCCTATTATTTGTGACAAACATATATATCCTGGAAAGAAATATGAATTCTTCATATGATAAATCATGTAGTGTGCATAAATCTAACTATCCTATTTGAAGATCCCCCTCTGATGTTGTCTCTTTGATCTCATAGGCATCAGAAACAGACATATCTTCCTACAAAATCTATAAACCAGAATCAGCTAAGTCACCAGAGACTTCGAATACCCCTAAAACGGCGATTTCGCGCATCCGGTCCTGTATTGCTGGCAAGAAAACTAGGACAGTAGAGATCCTGGCATTTGAGATTGCCAACACAATTGCAAAGGGCTCTAATCTGATGAAATTCTTATCCGAACAAAGCTTGAGGCACCTGAAATCTGCGCTGCTTCAGTCCCAAGGTGTACAATGCTTGATTTCAGATGATTGCAGCAAGTTGCTTGCTCTTGTTGGAGCTGACAAAAGGTGAGCGATGACATTTCCATGCAATTTAATTTAACTACTCCCTCTAATCCTAAAAAACAGTCACTAGTTGTGCTATGAGTTTGTACCTGTATAGTTATTTTTCCACGACACTTAAAGCGGATCGGAGGGAGTAGCTGTTACACAAATTAATTTAGAAGTGCTTTTTCAGCTTGCTTATATGCATTTTTGGTCAAATTATATGTGCAGGGAGGAGTTGAAGGAGTTTACTGAAGATGTTGCTCGGTTCGGAAACCTGTGCAGAGATCCCAAATGGCACAACTTGGATCAGCATTTCTCGAGGTTGGAGTCTGAACCAACACATCAGAAAAATTCTCAAGAATCAGCTGCATCCAGTATGCAGTATCTGATGGCGCTTGCGCAGCAGACTGTGGTCAGTGACCCATTAAAAAAAAATTCAGTTATAGATGATTCATAGTTCATATGCTTATGTCCTTGATAATTTTTTCTCCTCCGGAACCATTGGAATTTTGATGCTGTCAATGTTTTATATTTTCTTTCGTGCAGCAACTGTACCATGGGATGCGTCGATTTGACATCTCTCAGGAGATGTACAAGAAAAACTACCAAGAGTACATGGAAGGAAAGGAGGACAAATTCAGTTCAATTCAGTCTCTTTCGAATGCGGTGGAGATCGAAAAAAAATTCATCAACGATTTGAAGAAGAAAACACTTTGGAACAAGAAGATGGAACATGTAATGTTGTACCATGTTGGTTCTCGACTCTCACTCTCTCTAGCATTGATTTATGACAAAGTATTCCATGCTGTTCTACTGCAGGTTGTGGAGAAACTTGTTTGTGTTGTACATTTCTTGGGGTCAGAGACCAACGCTGTCTTCTTTACAAAAGAAGATGAATCCTTGAACGCAAAAGAGACGATTTCGCAAACATTAGGGTCTGTTGACCTAGCGCTGCATTATGCAAACATCATTTTCAAGATAAAGAGTTTGGTATGTTCCCTCTCTTGTGTTCATCAGATTATTAACTATCATGTATATACTGCTTAATATCCATTCTTGAAGATAATGATCAAATCTAGTCATAAACGCTTGTCTAATCTGTTCCTCTCCATGTCTTCTCAATATCAGGCATCATTAGTACCATCAATTCCGAAAAGCGGCATTGATTCGTTGTACCGAGCATTGCCTCCTTGCATCAGATCAGACCTACAAATCAAGTTGAAACGTCATCGGCCCAAAGATAAGGTAGCCACTATTTTCCTGCCAATTTATAGGTGTTACCATGATCATCATGTTCTGATCTCAGCATATGCTTTCTTCAGAGGACAGTAGAACAGCTCACAGATGACATGAACAAGACACTAAAATGGCTCTTGCCAATGGCAGAATCGACGATAAGGTACGGTATATATGCAGACTCTTTTAACATATGCACCACATTTATTCTACAATCTCAGAATCTCTGAATGAATGATCTGCTAACTTGATCATTTTATTTCCTCCATCTGAACATCAGGGTTGGGAGTCGAATGCTTGGCGAATGGCAGGACAAAAGGTATAACCAATGATCCTCACATCTACTTCGGCGTGCACCAGGTGTGCGGCAAATATTGGATTTCTTGTCCTGATGATGATTTCTCATGAATTATTAATAGAGTGTCAAGCGGAACTGATGGCGGCAGGGCGCTCAAGATTCAGACATTGTACCATGCTGACAAAGAGAAGACTGAACACTGCATTCTTGACATGGTGCTGGCTCTCCATCATCTCGTATGTGCAACCCGTGCTAGGCTCGACAATTTCTTCGACAAGACTTCTGATGGGTCGGACAGGCAGGGGGCGACCGATTCAGGTAGCACTGGCGACGACGGGTCGGCGAGCCCTAGTTTCCATGGGAGGGATATCCCCCATGTTCCACTATCGATGACAACAATACAGAACAGTATAAGACATTAGGTTCAGGACATAAAAAAAGAACGCTGGATTGGTCAGTTGATGAATGCACCAATCGATGCCAAAGCCCTTAGGCACAGCTTCCTTTTTTGGGGAAAAAAAAAGAGTGGCCGGTCAGACCTAGATAAGCGTTCTTGCAATTTTCTGGTGCAGGGAACTGAGTGTTCACAGTTGGAGTTGCTATTTTCAGATATAGATTCTTTTGCTGAAAGTGGAGGCGGTTCAGATAAGACTTACTGAAAATTAACATGAATCAGGCCAAAAAGCAGTAGCTTAGAAATCAGGGACTTTAGCTTATAGCTCATCCGAATTTCAAAAATGAAAAAGGAAGGAGAATAGGCATTCTCAAGTCTATGTTGGTACAAGACATCAGATTTTGTCTTCTTAGGAACTCAGTTTATGTGTGTGTATATGGTCTGAAGAAAAAGGACATGGGTTGAATATTTTGGTCCCCATACTGGAAGGTTCTCTTCTCACATCAGTGATTTCTCTGGTAAAGCAGGGACATCTTTTTGTGGCACTCCTTTGATCAAAAAATAGTGGGGCTGACAGAGCACACCCACAGAACAACGTAGATGACAATAGTCAATGTTTGTTGGGGGCGAAAACATTATCTTGATTTGATCTCTGAACTTTCTCATCGATATTCAGATCGTGCATACTGATTATAGTGGGGCTATCCACAGCTGTGACAGGAGCACACTCATGGACATAAGTAGGAGCTAGTGCCTCGTTTTCTATTCCGAAAATGTATCATGATCTTGATGAAATCTCTGAACCTTCTAAGGCACCCAGAGTCTGAATGCTGGTTATGTACTCTTGACAAAGTAGTACTAACTCCATTCTTCTTCGCTTGGTAACCTGAAATCTTGGCCATCGGTCTTTCAACCGGAATGGGTTTATACGATCAAGATTTTCTGGATAAAAATTACTGTTAAGATACCCTCATAATATTAAACTTTACTACTCCTAGTACATCTTAATACAAAAGTGTAAATGTAATCGTGAACGTAGCAACTCAAATACTTAAGCAGATAAGAAAGAACACACATACCCTTTGTCTCCTAATTGTCTCGGATCGAAAATTATTTTAAGATACTCAAGTATTCCCTCCGTATCAAAATATAAGATATTTTAACATTTTTGCACCACATGTATCAGAGCGGCATGATCTCAGACCTAGCCGATCGATCTCCATGATCTCTCTCGGGGGCCGCGCGACCCGTACCTAGGGTTCGTCCGTCGGTTGGTTGATCGGCTGCCATAGAGTCATTTTTTCGATCTGTAGATCGGTTTTTTCTCTGGCGGTCGCTCGACCGGCGTTTTTCTTTTTTAGTTTTCCGATCATAGATCGGATTGCGTCGCCCACCGCCCGTCGTCCTCTCACGCCTCTACTCCGACACCGGCATCGACTCTACACCGACCAGCTCCTCGACGCCGGTCACCGCGGCCGACACGCCGGCGCCGACTCCGCACCAGCCGGCTCCTCCAAGCCGGCTACCGCGGCCACACGCCGGCGACGACTCCGCATCGACCGACTCGTCTTCACCAACCGCGCGGCAAGTCCGGACGCGTCGTCTAAGGGACGCCTTGACGCCTCGTCCCGGCTTCTCTCGCTTGCACAGTCTCCATCGCCGGTTCGTCTTCGCGGTCATCGATCGGGACTTCATCGACAACTTCGCCATCGACTCCAATCTACGCGTCATGGTCGCCGCCATGGCGCGTACCGTGCCCGTCCGTCTGATAACCGATCGCGCGCCTGTCTCCGCCAACACATCCCCGAGCACGCGCCTATCACCGATCGAGCTATAGGCTGCCGCGCCGCCGCCTTTGGTCCATGTTTTTGGCTGCTCAACGCGCCTTCCTAGGTGTGTACGCCGCCGGCGACACCTAGCCGCTGCACCGACTCGCGTCTTGCAGCTATGCCACCCTCAGGAGGTCGCTTGCTGTACACGATTTTCATCGCCGTCCCCGCACACCTACGTCTTCGGCTCCCACCGCGTCACCTTCTATGGCGCGGGTCGCCAACGTCCGCGCATGGTCTTCTTCACGCCACCGGGTTCTTCCTCGAGTACTGCCGCTGCACCTCTACAGGTAACCTGCATGGCCATTTCACGCCGTCGCAGGTCCTGCCGACCACACCTTGTCCAGGCGTCCAGCATGGCCACTCCAGGTGGCCCCTGCCTTCACCGCCTTCTGCGTCTTCGTCCACCACGGCCTCGTCGCCAGCGTCATCATCCTCGTCCCCGTCTACGTCTACTCCGACAACTGCGGACTGCATCTGCACCTCCCTCTTTGCTGATCTGCGCCCCGCAACCGTCCAGGAGGCCTCCTCTGCTAGTCCCTCTGACACTGGTGTATGGTTCATGGTGGTCCCTGCCCCCGCACGCAATGTACTGGCAACCCCGGTGTGTGCCTTCGTCCCTGACGTGTCCCCGAGTCTGGCAAACTCGGGTCCGCACCTCGTCTTCATCGGCTTCAACAACGTCTTCGGCATCGACTCCCTCCTCTACGGCTGCCTCGACCGCGTCACCGACTTTTTCTTTGCGTACTCGGTTCTCACAACCGGAGTATGCCTTCGTCCCCGACGTGCGCCTTGTTCCGGCAAAAAGGCCGCACCTCGTCCTCGACGGCTCGTACTGTATCGACCGGCATCAGCATCCTCGACGACTACCTCGACGCGACTCCGTCACTCCCCTCACGCCCTATGCGCACGCGGCTTCATGTGCGTCTACTTCGACACCGGCAACCCCGACCACGACATCGACCACGACGACCCCTCGCACGGCTACCCCGACCAAGGCTGCACCGCCCTACGCTCTCGGCTCCCTCGACATCGGCAACAAGGGCTATCACCTCGCTTGAGGTCCTCATCAGCTTCCTCTATAGTCCAAGCTCCGCGCCGCGACACCGTCCTCGACATTCCCGCTCCTACTACGGGGGGATGTCAGCCCCTGGATTCTACTTGGCTTATCTCCAGTCGACCGTCCGCGACGTTCCATTGTTCACGATGCTACGACTACGACTGTGGGGGATGTTAGAGTATAACCTGTACGGTCGGTTACAGTAGTATTGGAAGAGATATGATTTGTTTCCTTACGATCTTAAATTGTCTTGCACTCCAAGTTGGTCCCTTGTACGCCTATATATACTCGCCCATGAGGCTCAATAATATATCCAACATATTCCGCCAATCTCATAATTCTACAGAGAATATGTCCTCGATGCACCTCCTCCGGAGGTGCCTTCTGACGAGGCACCCAAAGCTGAGAGGGATGCGTACACTCTAAAGAATGATGACGCTATCTCTATTCAATGTCTCATGCTTACATGCATGGATCCTGAGTTGCAGAAACGGTTTGATCAAACCTCTGCTTACGAGAGGATCGTTGCATTCATGGCCATTTACAATACTCATGCTAAGACTGAGCATTATGAGATAACAAACGCTCTCTGGTCATGTCACATGGCAGAAGGAGCCTTAGTGAGCGAGCATTTGATCAAGATGTTTGGTTACAGTACAAGGTTGCAGACTCTGGGATTTCCAATCCCGGCGGAGGTGAGTACGGATTTGGTGTTAGCTTCGCTCCCCCGTCTTACAATGAATTTATCATGAATTACAACATGAATGGGATGGATAAGACACCGAATGAGCTCCTTGCTATGTTGAAAACTGCTGAAACTGGTGTGAAGAGGGATAACAATTAAGTCTTGATGGTTACGCAACCTCCACGCTTCAAGAAGAAGAGAACCAAGAAGACTAAGAGTGCCAAGGCATTGGAAAAGTCTAAGGGCCCAGCACAGGTGGATTCCGAGTGCTTCTTCTACAAGAAGAAAGGACACTGGAAGATGAACTGCAAGAAGTTCCTGCTGCAAAAGAAGAAACCTGCTAAAGGTGGAAGGAATAAGAGTTATAATTAAATGATATTTTCATTCTTACCAGTAACTCTGGAGCATCGATAGCTAAATGATTTATGCATTCGATATAGGAGATGCGGAAAGTAAGGAGATGGAAGAGTAAAAGGTGGTGATGCGCGTCAAGCTCGGCGCATGGAGATTCGTCCAAGGATGAAGGCATCTCCAATTTTACTTTTCATTTAGGTTTGAAAGATTTGTGAGCTTCAGCTCAAGTTATCGTAATAAGGTCTCAAGCTTTGCGACGTAATACTCTTATGAATTCGTGGGATAAGTTTGTCCTATTATCGTGTGAGACTATTTTGGATCAATCCCTTCGTGGATGATCAAGTAACAAATTTTTTGAGTTATGAAAATATCATTTGTTCTTAAATGTTTTGTGATTATGTTGACACCACCTTCGAGTGGCACTATCATCCTCAAATGCATGATGGAAGGAAGTTTGAGATATTGTTATGTGAAACAAGTGAAAAACTTGGTCAATTACACATTTCTATGAAGTTTGAATTCATTAAGTGTTCCAACACATATAAAGATGTCAAAAAGGATAAGTTAGAGATTATTGATGATTTTATCATTAATGTCTTAGAACTTATAATAACATTTTGGAAAACATGTCTTAGTGATTGCATACGTTGAGAAGTTTTTCAAGTTGTGATTGATCAACTGTGACAAAGTCATCACTAAGAATCTTCTTTTGCAAATGTACTCCATATATCCAATTTAGAATAAAGTTGCTCGCAACTTATATGTTTTAGCACGATTAATCACTAGTACAGAACGACTCAATTGAAACGGGTGAAACTCCTCATTGGTGACGGAGAATGCATCTATTGCTAGGCGTCCGATACTGATGTGAACCCACCCATCTGCAACGATTATTTTAATCGTTTCCTTTGAGTCTAGGTATATTTAAAAAAGCCAGGCACCGTACTGGTCTAACCTACACGGGATTTAAGAAGCAAGCTTCCGAGAAGATTACACCTACAGTATAAATGCAGAAGCATGAAATCCTTCACGCACTACCAAATATAACGTTATCCAGACGAATCTCAACTTGCATACCACCAAATTCAAAAAATTCTAGCTTTTGGTTAACCATGCATGCATACACCAGAAGTCAGAACAGGAAAAAAATTGTGGGAAGGAGCAAACCACACGAGTCAAGAGTCTGAACAGGAAAATTTCCGTGGGAAGGAGCAAACCACACGAGTCAAAAGTCTGAACAGGAAAATTTCCGTGGGAAGGACCAAATCACACGAGTCATGCATATGCTAATAAAACTGTAGATCTGGCTGTGGAAACCAGCCTCCTTACCTCGCGCTTGCTACTGGAAAAAAATCACAGATGTTTGAATCCATGGTGGTTGACCAGCCGCAGATCCAGCGCATCCAGGCTTTGACGCTGACACTTGAGAAACACCTACTTTCCGACCAAATGGTTGTAGAGGTCCAGTTGTCAAGGGTGGCACTCGGCGAACCATTTGGCGAGTGTATTTTGGTCCTTTGCCGAGTGCTACGGTCACTCGAAAACTACCCAGGATGTGGTAGTGATAGAGGAAGTATCATCCTTAACTGTAACAAGTAATTATTTTAATATTAGATAACTAAATTTTGGTTGAATGGTTAGGTGGGTCGTTATGACCTTAATTAGGCTAATGAGTATGACACCATGTATGTCATATATCTCATCAAAGCGGAATATTCTTAGTAGATACGACGTTTTGGTCGACAGCGAGACTCATGTGGTAAGATTGTTTTGTGTGTGTGTGCGCGCTTGTGATGGTGTGTATTGTTTGTGTGCATCCACACTGTACTCGATGTTTCTGAAAATAATGCTCTTCACACATATGAAATTATTAGTTTATGAGCTAACAAAGCTAAATTAATTGAATTACAAAAGCGCAACTGTGAAACACAAAAATATCGAGAAATAAGTTTGCACGAGGTAAAAAAAAGTATGCCATCTTCACTTGGGTCACTTATTCTTGCGAGATTAACCCAAAGAAGTCACCGATATGTTGGAAAAGAGAAGTCCCAAATGGCATGAAGTAAAACACATACCAGTGAATTAAACAAAAATCAAAAGTAAAACACCTTGTGAAGCATAGTATCACAATGATAAACCCTTGAACATTTCTTGTGACTGAACGAAAACTCGCCATATGCATCCTCGTCATGCAAACTTGCATGCTAATGCATGACGTAGACGTCGTACTCGACGGTGGCATCGCCGGTCTTGAAGTCGAGCCAGTGGGTCCGGGCCAGCGCGTACCCGCGGGCGAAGCGGAAGGCGCCGGTGCCGCCGATGACTGGCATCTCGCGGACGTCGTTGAGCGGGCAGTTGCGGCCGAGCACGGCGAGCGAGCTGCCGTTGTAGGGGCCCGAGGTGAGCACCAGGTTCATGGCCTGAAGGAAGCCCAGCTGGGCCTGATCCGTGGCCATGTAGATGCCCTGGGCCTGACCCACGGCCGCCGACCCGGGCTCCGGCCCCTCCGTCAGCGGGTCGTCCATCACGTTCACCATCCCAAAGAATGACCGCGACGACGGGTCTAGCGGTGCCGCCAGCTGCACCGACGACGGCGACTTGCCGCTCACCGTGTCGTGGAAGTAGAAGTGGAGATGCGTCGGGGCGGCCGGGTCGGCTGCCCGGCGATGATGCCCACGGGCCAAACCCCTGTGCATGTGCTGGGCCTCACTCACCGCAGCCAGCGCCATGAACAACACAAGAAGCATCACCGCTCCCTTAGCCATTTTCTTGAGCTAAGTATTTGTGTGTAGATGTTTATATTTGACTGTGCGTGACTTGTGCTCTTGCAAGTGTAGCTCACGAGCTATTTATAGTGGCATCGAGAGAGTGGGAAAAAAGATAAAACCATTGGGTATACCGAAAGCTGCTCCATGGACTGGAGTGGTAGGTAACATATGCTTTTGCTTGGCTACCTAATGGTGATATGCACCTGGGGACCACAGTGAGGAACAATTCGTGGTTATGATGCTGCTTGTGGTGAAGGAATACTTTGAGTGGAGGGATCACCAGATTTCAATTGTCGGTGGCGAATCAACTATGGGAAATAAATATCAATTGCTCGGGTGGAAATCAGCTTACTGTAGACGTGCTATTACACCTTCCACACTATTGGTATGGGTCATATAATCTCTGTGGAAGATGAATAGTAGATGCTTGGCATGCATTTCTCTCACAAAGCCACACGCAAGAGATGTTGTTAGTCCATACTTACCGTCGTTACCGAGGCTAAAGAGATCCCAACATTAGACCGATGATAATGGAGATCCCACGATGGCGAAGGTTTTTCTGAGAGAAAGCCTAGCTAGTACTCCGGAGCCAACGACAGCGATGCCTGCAGGTGTCGTTACTCTCTTCGGGGCATCATTGTGGTTACATTCTCCACAATAGGGCTCCGGGTGAAAACCCTTGACCGTCTCGGTCTCGACGACAGCGGCGCGATACGTCGTTACCTTCTTAGGGGCGTCGTCATGGAGCTCCGGTCCCCTCGGTTTTCGTTCCGCTTCCTTCGGTGGCAAGTTGGGTTTTCCTTGTTCTTTTTCGTTTATCTTCGATCTGCTTTGTAAGGGGTTACCTCATCACGATGTATCGGTTCAGCCGTTTGGCTTATTTATAAAGCGAGACAAAAGCCTGTTTCGAGGATAATGGAGATCCCACTCATTATATCGAGGATGATGACCAAAATAAGAACCATGGCGCACACTGAAGTTGGAATTGTTTTCTTAGAAGTGTCGTTTTGGAGAACCCTTACACGACGTATAGGTGTCGTCAATGTTGTTGGTTTGTTCATATTGCTGTGACCCTCTGATCGCTCTAGTAGGGTTTGTTTCGTTTTTTTCCCTTTTCGGCTGTGTGCTTTCTTAGTGTAGACTATGTCTGAATATTTTATTATTGCAGAGGCTAGGTGTATGTGGTATCTTTTTTATATTAATATATTATACTTTTATCGAAAAAATGCATGGTCGCGTGTGGTGGATTTGCTGATACTTTTTTTCATAAAGTATGTCCCAAATATGAGATATAACCAACGAAATGGTCCGCGAGTTATGAAACGGCAATATTTGGTCCCGGTGCTTAGCCATTTCATAGGAAACGATCCATTTTTTCCGTAAAAGTGTTGGAAGAAGTTCCATGGATATGCTGGACCATGCTGGAGATGGCTAGTCTAGTCTAGTCTTGCTTCAAGATGTACCAAATGATCTGTGAGTTATCGCGCACCGTTGGTCGCCGATCTCTCTAAAATTTTCAGTTTTTGACGGAAGACAGCGAGTGCTGCTTCATTTCACTAAGAAGGAACCAGAACAAATGCCGGCTTTGGATTACTGGGAGTGTTTAAAAGCTAAATTAATATAAACAAAAACTAATACTCCTATGTAAAGGGGTCCCAAAAAAGGAGAAAAAAATTGCCTCGAAGCACTTACCTCGTGCATGGATCCATGTTTCTATTGGATGGAAATTCTGCTACTTCGTAGACAAGCTAGGGTGCAGAATGCTGGTCGTCGCAGCCTTTGCATCGTGGATCGATCCTTGTGGTGCTTGGCTTCCACGCCGGGCAACCAGAACTGAAAAAGGCACTAGGCAGTCATGCCAGAGTGTGCCATCGATCGGCTGACCGTTGGCAATGCAAGTCGCTGTGGACAGATACGCTGATCTAGGTAGACACAATCGTGCTTCCAATCGCACCCAAAAAGAAGAATCATACCAGTTGCATGCGTAATCGATCTCATATTATTTGTAGTGTCTTCCGATCTGTCTTTGCCAATTAGTGGTCACCCATATTAAATTCTTTTATATGTAAGTCATCATAAAATGCACGCACCGTGGTACATTGTTTCAACAACTCTTTTTTTTCGAGAACCCGCAGGATGTCTACAAGTCTTTGTATTAACACACAACACACTACTCTACCACACCATCGCCACTTTGGGGTTCCAACAACTCTTATTCTAGGTAAAGTTAAACTTTGTGTGTAATTCAATATTATAGAATATGTACAATTAGGCGCAATATGCCAACGGGATGCATACGGCCGGTCATCTTTTGAGTCACCTCCGCTAACTGCCCACACACATGTATCAGTACTTTATTGCAGTGCTATAGGGAAGTGGGCGGTAACACATTGTGAATTCATCTTTGATGGTGCTCTTTAAGTACCTAGTCTTGATTCTGGGATGAAATTTGTAGATCTGACCTTCATTGGTGGTACCTGTCAGTTCTCGTTGTTTCCTTGTTGAATGCAATAGCTGTAGTGTTTTCAGACTTTTCTCATGGATGAAACCTCATGATCTGACTTTGCCGCTCATATTTGGCGACGATGATGTTTGTGCACTGTTAACTTACTGATGGCGCCTGTATAACCTTTTTCACAGTCAGGGTGTTACCTATGGAATTGGTTGTTATACTGCTGATGTGAGTTGCTGATCTCGTTGGCAGCGCTGTTTTCCGTTTTCTTCTTCTTTGTGGCTATTTGCACATATACTTAATGTCTCGACTAGTTTTTAACATTATATTGTTCCAGAAGCCAGAAGTAATTGGTATCTTTTTTTATTAATATATTCCTTTTATTAAAAAAACGCAACATTCCCACTAGTTGAGTTGCTAGATAAGTAACTGGATTTCTAGTCAGCAAAATACCGAGTAATCCTCTTGTCTGAAATTGACATGGATTTGGTGATACAAAGACTAATTGATGAGCAATGCTGATGTAAACTGTTGTAATAATACTTGGAAATACCAGCTAGTGGTTTGATCGTATGAGAAAATACATCACAATTCTTACCAACAAAGTAACTACCCTAGAAAAGTACTACAAAATAAGTCATAACTCCATTAAGTAAGTCAAATCCTTCCAATAATACATGACAAAATTAGCCTAAGGAATATTTTTTGCCTTCTTTGACCTATACAAGCCGATGGTGCATCGTTCAAACTCGATGTTGTAAGTGCTCCTTGTCATCGGAGCTAAGTATCTCTCATCTATGTTCTAGTTTTCATTCCCCTATGTAGCTTGCCAGACTGAGGTGCAAAACCAATACTGATCCAATAAAGAATGCCTCTACCAACAACAACATTCTCCCCATCTCGACTAATCCTAGGAGTAGGAGTGGTAGAGGAAGAAGGATGATACACACCATAATCTGGGAAATAAAATGGCTGATTCTCGTACAAAGTGACATCCATGCTTACAAAAAAAACATCGCTCAAGAGAGCGCCAACAACAATAATCCTTCCGAGTTGGAAAGTAGCCAACAAAAAATAAATGCACATAAGGGATCCAAATTTTCTATTGAGTTCCTGTAATCATGGACAATGTAACAATAAAACAAACCCAAATAAGGATTAGAATCACCAAAATATTCAGTTGGGTTTTTATAATTATGCACGCGTATGGTATGTCATTTATCAAATGAGATATGTTTTTAATCACCTTGCCCCAAGGAAACGTCGGTACATGCATTGTAAACATGAGAGAAGCGTACAACCTCTAGTAAATGTATAGTTTTCGTTCAGCGACATTTTGAGCATGAGTATTAAAACATGTTGATAGTGTATAATGTCATTGGAAGACACAAACATATTAAAATCCTTTTTAATATATGAATGCCATTTTTGAACTTTTTTTTTGCATTGTATTGGTTTCAACCCAAGCATAGAAATCTTTAAATGTGGTGAATAGATAACATTCCACCTATTGTTTGCACTATTGAAACAAGAATGTAAAGTCTTGCGCTTATGTTGATTCTTGTATGGTTGGAAGCAATTGTGACTAGTTTGATCAATTTCGGTGAGTAATTATGTATGGGTTATTAACAAAGAATGTTAATCATAGTTTATAATTTAAACTTAATATACAATTTTTTATAGTCTGTGTTGTTGTTATTGTTAATGTTGGGGATGACTTCGAGGCGATTGCTGGTAAAAGTCAAATTATCACAGAAAATGTGAGGTCAAAGAACTATTGCGATATTTCCTTGAGATTGAAGTCGCCGTAGCTCTCTTAAATAAAGTGTCTCAGATTTGCTCTCCGTGACCGGTTGTCTTGTTTCTTAGATGCCACTCCTATTAAGCAAAATCATTGTCTTCATGATCGAGCTGGACAACCTGTCGATTGAGAGCGTTGTCAAAGAATTGTTAGGCGGCTAATTCATATATATCACACTCGTCTAGATATTTATTTCACTGTGACTGTGGCAAGTCGGGTCATACACGATCATCAAAGTTGCCAAATTAGAATTAAGATCCACGTCATATGGTGTGTGTGAAGTATTACGTCTAGAAATTTTATCGATGGAGGTAGGTTTGTTCCAATCAGAATCTTAATATTATTCTGTGATACTTAACTTGCAGTTGATATTCAAATAACCCGAACAAAGCGTATTGAGATAGGTCGTCGTTTCATCAAGGAGAAGTTGGATATGCACTTGTGTGCATGCCATGTGTGAGCTCGCCAAATGAGTTGGCATATATCTTTACTAAGGGTCTACTGAATATACTATTTTTAGTTTAGCAAGATGAGTTTATAAGATGCACTTACCCCATTCTGAGAGGGTGCATTTACCCAATTTTCAGGGGTAGTATTGAGCTGTATTCGTTACCAAATATGTGACAATGTAGGGGCTAAATTGTAAAAAGAAAATACTAAGAGCAGAGGGGTGGTGAAGCTCCACAGTTTTCCTCGCTTCTTCTGTTCGTCCTCTCCAATCCCTAGAACACCTAAAATCCAAATCTCCTAAAATAACTGCAGAAAGGAAAGAGCGAGGAGGATTTCCTTGCAGGCTATGATGAATCCGACTCGAGCTCGGCTAGATCCGCGGCAACGCGGTCCCCCTCGGCCTCCTTCCATCCAGGGATCCGAGCACCCCACAGATTGGGCTCTGCTGGACGAGCAATCCGAGTCGAGCTCGGCAAGATCAGCAACGCGGCGGCGCCCTCGGCCCCGGCCTCCCACTCGTGGCCTATATTAGCATTTCCAATCCACCCCGGAACCCAACTCCACCCTTCCATCAATCGATCCGAGCAAGAAACCAAGAAACCAGACGCGCCGCAGAGCAGAGCAGAACAGGTCCTTCGATCCGAGCAAGAAACCAAGAAAGCAGACGCGCAGCAGAGCGGAGCAGAAACAGGGGGATCCTCTCCTTCCATCCATGGAAGCCAACAAGTTCGGGTTCGGCAGCAGCCTGCCGCCGGCGTTCAAGTTCGACCCCACGGACGCCGACATCGTCGCCAACTACCTCCTCCCGCGCGCGTTCAACCTCCCCAACCCTCACGCGCACGCCATCATCGACGACGACCCCGGCACCGCCCCGCCGTGGGAGATCCTTCAGAGGCACGGCAACAACGACCAGGCCTTCTTCTTCGGCCCGCCCACGGACCCGAACCAGAACGGCGGCCGCAGGTGCCGCGACATCCAGGGCGGCGTGTGGAAGGGGCAGAAGTCGACCGAGGACACCGTCACCCTTCTCCGCCCCGGCGGCGGCGAGGTCGACATCAGGTACAAGAAATACAACCTCTCCTTCAGCCTCGACAAGCACCGCGGGCGCAGCACCGGCTACATCATGGACGAGTTCGAGATCCTCTCGCCGCCGCTCCCAGGCACCGTGCTCACCCGCATCAAGGTACCCAAGAAGAAGCCGGTCGTGCCCGCCGCCGCCGAACAAGAAGTCCCAGACCCAGAGCAGGCGGGCCCGAGCTTCAACTACGACGCCGCGCTGGTGCTGAGCAACGGCGAGGAATTCGGTGGCGCGCAAGACGGTGCTCCCTATGGCGGCGTCATGATCGAGAACGCCGGCTACTACTCTACTCCTCTCCGCGGTGTCATCCCGGAGGCCGGCTACGACAACAACAACAACAACTGCGTCTCGATCCCAGATCAGTCAGGCGCGAGCTACAACTACGATGCCGCGGCGATGAACGGCGAGGGATTCACCGGCGCGCAAGCCCATGCTTTCTATGGCGGCGGAATGGTAGACACATCTGGCTACGTCCCCGAGTGTGGCGGCGACAACAGCAACTACTACGCCGAGTACCAGCAGTGGCAGAATCAGCAGGACCCGAGCAACCAATACCATGCCGGAGATGCCGCCGTGATGTGCACCGGCGGCGAGGGGTTCAGCGGGGAGCAACAAGGCGGTTCTCTCTGTGGCAACAGCGACAACGGCAGTGTGGTGGGAACCGAGACGATCGCCCACTCAACAAGTTCGCTCTGCGGCGACTACAGCAACTACTACGCTGAGTACCCGCAGTGGCAGAATCAGCAGGACCCGAGCAACCAATACCATGCCATAGATGCCACCGTGATGTGCTCCGGCGGCGAGGAACAAGCCGGTGCTCTCTGTGGCAACAGCGACAACGGCAGTGTGGTGGGAACCGAGACGAGCGCCCACTCAACAATATCGCTCTGCGGCGACGGGGAGGTCGCCTGCGACGACATCAGCTTCTACAACCTCTTGTTCGACGACAACGACGACCTCAAGTGTGAGCAGAAAGGCGCCGGTGATCCGGCTTATGAGTACTACATCTAGGATTGCTGGTTCTTGTATTGATGGACCAATTCTCTTGCAGAAAGCATTCTGTTTCAGTAGAAAGAACAAATGGTTCTCTCTATTAATGTTATTCTTTTTTAGCTACACATTGTATTGAACTATTCAAGTTCTCATGGTGTAGCTGAGCGAAATTTTCTAATTTTATATGAATTCGAACTAGAGCAGTCTGTGATATGCACTTGAGACACTGGTAACTTACTTTCAGGAAGAAATAGCTGTGCGAGATTTCCTGAATTAAATGACATTTGCACCATTTGCGACACTGGTCACTTACTTTCAGGAGGTGGGTAGATTAATCTAAGCAAATCGATAAATTTCTCCGAAATATTTTTGGCTGGGATTGTTCTATGGCTAGATCATGGTACTCTTAAGTGAAAGTGGGCAAAATCGCAACTGTTTTATGTCAAACGTTTACTATAATCAGTTGCTGGGACTGACATAACCTTTAAATAGCTCTGGAAAGCAAATACCTCACAAAACCAGGAATTTGGCTGTAGCTCGTCCGACAGTTAAATCTATTGCTAGAAAAGACAACCTGAAACAATGGAAGTGGATTGGAGACTACACATGAAGTTACTATCCCTCTGACGAAACAGTTATATTTGGAGTGTTACTTGTTAAAACTTGTTTGGGCGTTTTACCGAATGTTTTTTATGGATAGCTTAGAGCCTGAGATCATCCTAGCTAGGCTTAACCTTCATGCTGTGGAGTATTAACAAAGCTTCTTTTGAAGAAATGTTGATCAGGTAACCCACTGGAGTTAATATGTTTTATGTATGGCCTTTCCTGCAATGTTGGGCAGATCTTGAAGCAGGGCATGATAGGGAGGATATCCATAGGTAGGAGCGAGGAAAGTTTCTGAATTTTATATGACATTTGCAGCATTTGAACTAGTCCAGTCAATGATATGCACCTGAGACACTGGCCACTTACTTTCCACAAGATAAAAAGAGCGAGATTTTCTGAATTAATGATATTTGCACCATTTGAACTGTCTCACTCAATCATATGCAGCGACACTGGTCACTTGCCTTCAGAGGTGGCAAGATTAATCTAAGTGAAAGGACACGGATGTCGCCTAGAGGGGGGGTGTGAATAGACGATTAAAATTCTTTGCGGTTTAGGCTTGAATAAATGCGGAATAAAACTAGCGTTTAATTTATCAAGCACGAAACCTAAACAAGCTAGGTTAACCTATGTGCACCAACAACTTATGCTAAACAAGATAAGCAAATATGTGATAGCAAGATATATTACTTCAAGCTCGATGGCTATCACAAAGTAAATAGCATAAGTAAGAAGCTCGGTATAGAAATACCGAGGCACTTGGAGACGATGATTTATCCCGAAGTTCACTTTCCAATGGAAGCTACGTCTCCGTTGGAGCGGTGCGGAGTCACAAAGTGATACCCGAATAGCCGTCAAATGGCACACCGTAATCTCCTTCGTGCCTCCACCAATGCGGAGTGCCACGAACCACTATGGGACACTTGAGGGTGGTCACCGAACCCGTACAAGGATGAGGCACACTCCACAACTTAATTGGAGGCTCTCACCGAATTCCCGCGGCTCCCAAAGCCACAAGAATCACAAGGTTGGGGCGCAACTCCACAACTTAATTGGAGGCTCCCAACTATCCCGCGAGCCACCAAAACTCCGAGATCAACAAGAACCGTCTAGGGCACTCCAAGTACTCAAGAGGACAAGCTCTAGGGCACCCCAAGTACCCAAGAGTAACAAGCTTCTCAACTTCGATTTCCACGTATCACCGTGGAGAACTCAAACCGATGCAACCGATGCAAGAAGGCAAGACCACTAGAAGTGGTCAAATCCTTCACTCCCAAATCCCACCAAAAGCAACTAATGCTTGTGGGGGGAGAAGAGAGGAAGAACAAGGAAGAACTCAACAAATGGAACTTCGAGATCACGATCTACTAGGTTCCCCTCACTTAGAGGAGGAATGGATTGGATGAATATGTAGATCTTGATCTCCTCTCAAATTCCCTCAAAGATATGCAAGAATCATGGGAGGGATTGATAGGAAGGCAAGCTTTTCCAAAGGTCAACAATGGAGGAGAGAGAGGTGAAAAGCTAGCTCAAGGGGGGGTGAGAGAACCGTTGGGGAAGAAACCCCCTTAAAAAGGTCCTCTCAAAAATCTGCCCGTTGCAGACGAAAAAGGCCGCAGCGGTAGTACCGGGCCGATCCCGGTAGTACCGAGCCGCGTTGACTCGAGGAAGAACGAAGACCAGTCAGCTCTCCCTGACTCGGTGCGCAACGGTAGTACCGGACCACCTGGCCCGGTAGTGCTCCCTTCCCGGTAGTACCGCGCCACTACCGGGGCAACTACCGGGTTAAAACTTCGAGAGGCAGAGAGCCATCCGGAGATGCGGTACTGGGCCCGGTACTGGCCGCGGTAGTTCCGCAAGGGGTCACCCGGTAGTACCGGGCGAGGGTCGGTACTACCGGCCTAAGAAGAAACTGCAGAACCAGAAAAAGAGAACCGCAATAACTTTTGCAAGGAAGCTCCAAACGAGATGAATCCAATTCTGTTGAAAATATTAAGGGTCACAAATATAGAGGGGATACCACACATGGGAAGGTGTGGACCCTATCTCGAAGGTGGACCGATAATATTTCCATCCAGAAAACGCAACAAGTTTTCCATACGAAATCCGTTTTCGGAGAACTTGGGCTTGTCATGAAGATCACAACAAGCACCAAAACCCAACAAGGAGAAAATCCAAATAAGAACCAAGAAAGATGATGAAGGCAAGTATGCAAAGGTTTGAGCTCTCTCCAACTGATACGCTAAAGCTCAATCGAGAGCCCCTCTTGATAGTACGGTATCTATCCAATAACCCGGTCTCCCAACTAGTACCATGAGACCGGTAAAATAGAAACCCTATCATACCTTTGCCTTGCGCATTCCACTTGAGCTAGATGACGTCGATCTTGATCTCTTCAAGTGGACCACCTTTCTTGATTGCGCTTCGCTTGGTGAAGACTCAAACATTGCTCCCCCATACTCCACTATGGGAGAGCCTCTCATAGGCACATCTTCACATGAACATTATCTCTAAATGGGTGGCAAGCTTCAAGCCTAGGATTTCTTCGAGATGCTCCTCTTGAACTTGCGCTTCTTCAACATTGATGACGATCACCACTTGACGTCATCGATCATGGGCCATATGAAATCTTCATTTGATGCGAGCCCATAGAAAGATACTTGCAATATGCTCAACTCGCATATGACCAATCATCGGATAACTCCTCGAATAACAACTTGGTCATCACATACTCTTCTTCTTGATCATATCAAATATATCCATACAACTCGATGATCTTGATGCCAAATACTCCATTATATCAATATATTTATGGCATCAACCTTGAATCCAACATATGGAGTTCAAGCATTTGCCTATGGACAAACACTACAAGAATAACTCAATGCAACCATTAGTCCATAGGGATTGTCATTAATTACCAAAACCACACATGGGGGCGCCATGCCCTTTCAATCTCCCCCATTTTGGTAATTGATGACAATCTCTTTTACAAGGGTTTATATAATGAATTAAGCAACCATGCAAATCAACAAGCATGGATGCATGAGCATGAAAGGTAAATGCTTATGACCAAAACAAAAGCATAAAACCAAATTCCCTTAAACCCTATAAAACTTCTCCCCCATTGGCATCCATTTCCAAAATGGGCGAAAAATCTTAGAAGGTCAATATAGTATGAGCTCCCCCATAATGTGTGCATTTCTCAAAATATGAGTGGAATCAAATACACATATCCAATGACGAATAGTTGGAGAGAGCACAAACTATATTGAGCATCCAAAGATTGCAAAAGAATGATATGGAAAACTTTTTACAATTCTCCAAAAAAAAATAAAAAAGTAGGCAATCAAAAAGATCCAACTAACCAAATAAACACAAGATATTATGATTTGAGCGAAAGAGTGTTTTAAAAGAAATAGAGGAGCTCCCCAATATTTGTACACAATTTAGAATTATTGTATTTGAATACAAGGTGTACAAACATGGAATCCTTACTCCTTCAGTATCTTCTAAAACACAAAATCAAATGGATTCACAAGCTCAATAAGATGCAAAAGAAAAAACAAAGCTTGTGTCATATCCCAAGGTGAAGATTATTGGCTTGTAAAGACAAGCATGAGGTTAAGGATATTCACCAAGATGAGTGCACCAAGATGTGATAAGATATGATAGGCACTCATAAGCCAAATTCATTCTGGGGTCACCAAAGAATAAAGAAGGGAATAAAAGAGGTGACACCGAAGAATTAGAATATCTAGTAAGGATGTAATTTCACTCATGTATATAAGTTTCTAAGTGAACACCAATCATGAAGATATATATCCACAAGGAAACATGTACACATAGAATTAGTTACTAAAGAGAAGAACAAGATATCCAAAATAAAGTCATATATTACACACATATGATATTTGTGTAGGATCATAGCCCATAGCTCAATGATTTCATATTGTGTAATAATGAACTTCAAATTCAACCTCAACACAAGCATCACAAATATCACTAAGGGAAAAGGAGATAGTTGGGATGCATTGAGGAAAGCAACAAGTATCATAAGAGCCGAATAGAATTTGCAATAGCTACAACAAAGGCAAATAAATACTTTTCATGCCATGATGAAACCTACACAAGGTTCAATGCTATAAAAGTATGCATGAGGGTGGATACTTGTTACCGAGATGACATGGGTTGATGTAGTAGATAAGAGTTTATCAATCATCCTAGCTTGGCTCCAATAAGCATGAGGTGAAGACACTTTCATTGTAAATGAGACAAGCATCCAATGCATCTCCATGTACCTAAAACACATTCAAGTATTCCCAAACTAATTGGGTACAAAGTAGTTAGTCAAACTACAACACATAGAAGGAACTCCACCTAAATATGTGCATATAGATATGAAATTGAATTTCATGCACATCTTAGCCAATTTAGGATTTCGTGGAGTTTCACCTATATATTGGCACCAAGAAGGAAAGCATGCCATAACATAAACATGTAGTAGATATGCATGCCTATGATCTTTAATAACCAAATGGAGATACAATTTGGACAAAAATCATGAAATCAAAGAAGGTCCAAATTATATCAAAGATCCAAATCAAAAGAAATGATTTAGAGAAACCAATTGAAACTAAAATAAATCATCATATGATTGATGTGATACCAATTGGACAAAGGTACTAAAAAGGAAATAGGATACCAATTAATTAATAAATAAAGGGACTAGATATCAAATTCCCAAAGATAGATACCAATTGAGATTAACTCCCAAAAAGAGCTAGGTTCTAACAAATAAACCATCCCTCTACACTTTTCATGATGGCACAAAGTACCAAGCCGAAAAGGTTTGTCTTCCATGAGACATGTCATCGGGATCAAAGACCAATGGAAAGGATCAAATACTAATAGAATATAAATAGTGTTTAAAAGGATACATGATAGCTCTCCCAACAGAAGTGCATTATTTTATGATTTTGTATTTGAATACACAATGCACACACATGGAATCATTGCTCTCAAATATCTATTCAATCACTAGTCATGTATCAAGAAAAAGCAATAAGATCCAATACTAATGAAAATATAAGTTGTACTCAATATAGGATAGCTCACCCAAGAATAGTGAATTTTCTATAAGTAGCCTTTGAATGCAAGGTGCACAATGATGGGATCAATGCCTCTCCTATACCAAATAAAACACTAGGAAAGTTTGAGTAAAGCAAAATGATCCACAAGAGGTAAGGAAGATAATGGGAGTTAGAACAAATCAATTTTTGGCAAGAAATAAGGCAATAAAATCAAGAGCCAATATGGAGATGATCTACAAAATTCACCACAATTATGACCATCAATTGTCATGGAAAAGGAGTATATGTAGAAATTTCTTAGTGGTGTATTGGATTGATTTTCAAGACCATCTTCGCAACCAATAAGCACATGGTGAAGGATAAGATTTAAGCGCGATGCTTATGTAGATAAATATTCTTGATAACTTCAAATATTCACGCGATAATGCAAAGCAACTACAAAGAGTGCTTTGAAGCAATCGGTTTTCCAAAGAGATATGTGAGAACATATTAGAGGCAAACCTTACCAAGAACATTTATCACAAACAAGATCCAAAGTGTGAGTAAGTAAAAACATTTAAGCAAATGGGAACTTGTTTGAGCAACATGCCACATAGGAATAAGATAATTAACAATATCAATTCTAGGTGGCAATACCTCACATGTTCACATTTTCTAGGATTGTAATATGCACAAAGCTTATTACTC
Source organism: Poa pratensis (assembly GCA_947311845.1). Lineage (NCBI taxonomy): Eukaryota > Viridiplantae > Streptophyta > Magnoliopsida > Poales > Poaceae > Poa > Poa pratensis. The sequence continues at coordinate 61,000,689 of CAMZMU010000020.1, read as the reverse complement.
CCCCATAATGTGATAATCCATTTTATTGTACCAAGAGACAAAATATAATCCAACAAGAGATAACTAATGGATATTATAGAATTTGAATTTCTCATGAGCATGACATACCACATAGAGACTAGATAATATTGATATATCAACACTAAGTGGTTTTCCTCATGTACACACATTTTTTAGGAGGTGAAGAGCCAAAGAGCTATCACTCCCAAAAATGGGATAGTCCATTAATCTATCAACAGAGCCAATTAAGATATAAGTAAGTGTAACAGCCCGGAAATTATGAACCTAAAAACCTGAATAAATTTTCCACTTTTTGTGTTAAATTGCATCATGGCATTCAAATTAATTTGCTAAACAAATAAAACAATTGGTTTGGCACCATTCTAAAAACCAAAATGCCAAACTTGCTTTAACAACTTTCCAAATCCCTGAAAGTTTCCAAACTTGCAAAACAAAAATATCTTGACATCCTATAATTGTCGAGGAAGTTCCAAAAGTTTCAACCAAAATTATTTGCAAACTATTTTGATTTGTAAAACAAATCAAATGGAGGGAACTCAATTTGTCTGCGAGCTCTCCCTATTTTATTTTCCTAACAAATGACTTTCAAATATTCTGTAAAAATTGGGGGAACTTCATACTATTATAAGGAGGCTACCCAAAAATTTGCACAATTTTTGGGAGAGTTTAAATGCCCCAAATAATTCTTTTACTCTGCTGTAATTCTTATCCAGTACCAAAAGGGACCAAGCTGTAATTTGTAAACATCTGCCAGGGACCTATCCGTGATGGCAGCAAGTTTTTCAGGGAGCACTTTGTAAAGTTGGCTTCTTCCCCACTGTTGCGACCGAGAGGAGCCCGACGCGCTGCACCACCGGCTCGATGCCGTGCCTCCTCCCTTCTGCCTCCACCTGCGGGAGAGCAGGAAAACGAGGCCACTGCACCCCCTCCCTCACCTGCCTGCTTACTCGCTCCAGCTCTCCCTTTCCTCTCCTCCTCACTAGCCGCCATGGCCGCCGCCCATGCCGAGCTCGTCGCCGCCGTTTGAGAGCTCCCCGAGCAGATCGAGCACCACCACCCGCTTCGCCGTGCTCTCCTCTTCCTCCCCGTGCCAGGAATCGAGCCCGGGAGCCCGCAATCGACGTCAACGACCTCTTCTTCCTCGTTGCTGTCCGACCGCTGCCGCCGCGCCGCCGTCGTGCCCGCCGTCGACTCCGGCCGTCTGAGCTCAAATGGACGCCTCCCCGAGCTACGCCACGTCGCCGGCTACCTCCCTGTCAACGGAATCGACGAGGGACGCCGGAGATGGAATGCGCCGTCCATTCTTCTCCGCCCCGGCCGCCACCGTTCGCGTACGGCATCGTCGCCGTCAGGCCTCCCCGACCCTCGCCGTCCACGGAATCGTCGTCTGGGTGAGCTCCTGGTGCTCAGGCGCCTCTTCTTCTCTCCCCTCTCCCTCTCTGGTTCGCCCCTCTGGCCGTCGAGCGCGTGCGCGCCCAACACGGCGTTGTCGCCGCCGTAGCGCGCCGGTCGCGAGACCGGTTAAACCGGCCGTGAGGCCGTTCGCCTCTGGGCCTTAACCGGCTTTGGGCCCGGTTTTAACCGGGCCACGAACCGGACTCCTCTGGAGCAGGCCCGGCCTGCCAACCGGCCCAGCCGGGCTGGAAACCGGCTCCCCTGTCTTTTTTTTTTGGGGATGCTTTTCTTTTCCCTTTTCTCCCTCTTGCAAATGCTTCCACTCCCCTCCCTCGCGCCTTCCCGAACACCGACTCCGATGAATCTCTTGCCCCACCCCTCTCTCTCGAATCCGAGTAACTAAATTATTGTTGCTATTGGAGTAAAATATTTAAAAGTATTATTTAAAAGAGGAAATTTACAAAATTAATAACTTTTTAACCGGGCATCAGAAAAATGTGTCCGAGGTACCAAAACATTCAGAAAAATGAGAGCTACCCAAAATCATCCTCATCATGCATATTTGATCACGATTACAATAATGTACTCTAGTAGTATTAAATCACTAAGATAAATATGGATTGTGCCAAATTATTGCCAAATAATTTGGGACCGCTCATTTAAATTGTTGATCATGTCTAGGATCTCCTAGTTGCATTAAAATGTCATATCATCATTTTTGTATGCATTGCACAATGCCATGTGTTGATGGTTGTTTCTTTTCCGGTGTTGTTTGTGCTTCGTTAGATCGAGGAGTTGAGGTGCAACCACAATCCTCCGACGACTCCTACTACCTTTTATCTCGACAAGGCAAGCGTAATCCCCCCTCTGAGCATGTCTCCTCCTATATTTTGCAATTATTTCCCCCACTATAATATTGCATTCGGTTCCAAATGTCTTTTGCTTGGACTAGAGTATTCCTACTAGTTGCATTAGAAATCTATTGCCATGTACCTGTATCCTTCCTAATATCCATAGGATTGAAGTGTTGGCCAAAGATAAGTATATTTGCTATGTATATGCTTAGCCATGCTTAGTTGAAAGGCTTGCAGGTCCGGTGGATGTTTCAATTGTTGGAACAGGTATGGAATAACCGGATGTGTTGGAAAGTGATGGTGGTGGTTAATAAATTGCTTAAAGGTGGGGATGAGAGGCCACATGGGATGTGGTGGGTTGTCTCGTTCTCGCCGCCTAAGTGCGAGTTCTTTACCTCTTGAACCAAGACGAGCGTACTACCATGCGTGGGCTATATGGAACCCCCGTCGACCAACTAACTTGAGCGGGACTAGCCAGGGTCCTCTAGTTTGGCTTTCCATTTGCGCGTGCGTTGAAGATGGTGGCCAAGACTGAGATGAGGATGGTGGTGTTAGGAAAAATAAGTGTCCGTGGGACGGGGTGTTGTGATCCTGGCAGTCCTACCGGCACTGATGATCCTGGGTTAGTCCTTAACAAGGTAAAGGTTGTAGCCGTTTCACACTCAGCCGGCTTTCCCCGGAAGAGAGCTAAGCGTAGGCAATGAGTCTGGCGGTACGCGTGGATAAGGAGCTGGGAGGTCCCTCGGGAACCTGGCGACTTTCACATTGTACACCCCTGCAGGGATAAATCTTTTCGAAAAGCCGTGTCCGCGGTTATGGACGACTTGGGAAGTGAAGGTAGGATCATAGAATAACTTTAACGGAATGATTAAAAACTGGGTACTAGAGGTACCACTCAAGAATGTTAAGGTGAGCTTCCTCGAGGGTGATTCGGGGAGGTGCCTTTGATGAACAGGTACAATGATGATGGTTGTTGTTGAGAAAGTGATCTCAAGAGAAAAGTGTTACTTCTTACCTCTTTTTAAAATGTTCTGAGTAGTCGATGCCATGGAGTTGTGTTTATAAATAAAATCAGCTTTATGCAAAACAGCCATAAAACCTTTGAAAGCCAATCATGGAGCATATATTAGCTCTTAATCTTGCGAGTTCGTCGAACTCAACGTCGTTTGCTTATTTTCAGGAGAGGACTTCACCGACCTCGAAGGTGGGTTCTTTGTGGACGTCGACGAGTAGTCTGGGGTTCCCAGGTGGCAGCTTGGGACATCCGGAACAGCTGGCGCTGGATGTTTATTTGTAGGCCTCTTAGGCCATATTCTGGTTCTTGTTGTTTAGAACAACGCCCTTCGCTTCCGCTTGATGTATTGTTGGGTCGGTGACCCCTGCTTGTAACTTTTGCTATCTTTCTCTATTATAAGAGTTGCTTATAATATGTTTGTGTCGTAGAGTCTGTGATGTGCCAGTTGTTCCACAAGTCTTGATCTTACTATTATGCATTGATAGTTGAGCCTGTGTGATGGCATCAATCGGGGTGTTGTGTTGTCTGGAGAGGTGTGCCCAGCAGCGCCTGCCAGAGGTTTGGCCGGGGATTGGTAAACCCGTAACCTCCGGTTGTATCGCCTAACCGGTGACACTCAGCATCACTGTATAGCAGTCGGGTCGGGGCGCCACAAGTTGGTATCAGAGCAGTACTGCCTGTAGGAAACCCTTCTACTGGTCGATGTTGAGTCTAGTGTTTGTGAAAATATTTTGAACCTAAAAATGAGTTGTGAAAACCATCTTAGGATTCTTTTTACTCCTTATCTGGTTACCCTCTAATCTCGGAGCAATCTTACCTCAATTTGATTTAAAGTTTTACTTCTCGTCTGTGACTTCAAAATGATTAGGAATCGCGGGGTTGGTTCTACCTTTAGTGTTATGTGCCCAGTTGCTCCCGCCGCGCTACAATCCGAAGCTTCATGTGCCGAGAATCCATCTGGAATACGACGAAGATTCTTATCAACTCAGTTGTTTACGAACCCTTGTATTCCTATCAAGTTTAATCTCTTAATCCTTTCTTTTGGGTTCTAACCCAAGGACTTGAACATAAGGTCCCGGATTGTGCCAACTAGAGTGTGTTAAGTTGTGATTTCTTAACTCTCGCTAGTAGCGCATGATGCTGATCTTCAACCCAAGTCTTTTCCGTGGTCTGTGTGGTAAATGGTTGAACTTAAAATTACCGCACCTCCGTTGGCTACTCCACTTCATTTCTTCCCTAGCCTTGTTCTAGGTTCTGTCTTGGAACCATCGGGTCTACGACAAGGATTCTTCTAGCACGTCTCCCAACTCTGTTCTTGACTCCTCCGCGTCCCTCCTTTTTGGGCATGGTTATCACAATGGAGTAATAACCGGTGCATCATCAACATCTGAGGTTCTCCCTGAGCATGTTTGCTACTCTTGCTCTTCTTCCGAGCCGTGTCCTCCGTTTGACCGTCATGTTCTCACCGTGCATTGGTGTGTTCCGATGCAAGTCACTTCCTTGATCCGTCAAGACTTCCACTTCGTCTTGGTAGGAGAAACAAACTCCCGTATCTCGTCCACTTCTCGGGCTAGGTCCAAGTTCGGAATCTTCAGAATGAGGGCCTTGTTTAGCTTTTATTCTGCTCCACCTTAGAGTGTCACACTCTTGTATATCAAAGTATTGTGATAAGTATCATGATCCTCTTGATGAAGTGATGCTCTCACACTTTGTTACTCTTCATTCTCCGAGTGACTTGTTACTCGAGAATGAAAGACGTGAGCAATGATGTGACCATCGGATATTCCTAGCAGTTTTTACTGTGCGGAAATCCAAAGACCTCCCGTGTCCTCCTTAGCATGATTGGTTAGCCGGTCAATAAGCTGAGTTTGACAGTGCTACCAAGTCTGTTGGCTTTGATGCCCTTCCTCGGTCAAAGAGCTAGGTTTGTGCCGAAACTCCCAAGACCACCTCGTTGTGCTTTGAATGGCATGATTCTCTCTCGAACTCAAAACCTCCCGATGGATCGTGATATTCTGTTGTTCCTTCCAGAAGTATCGCCAGGTTGTCGCCTGTCCAATCTCAACATCACGCACAACTCTTTTCTGGTTCTCTGAACAACTCCTTTCGTGTTGGATGTCCTGAATTATTTCTCTATCGGTGATAGTTCATTCTCAAGGGGATGTCTAGTCTGTCATGTTGAAACAAGGTGGTACCTCCTCTTTGGATATGCTACCCTCCCTTTTCTTTTGATTTGATTTGGGCTATCGTCAAATCAAACTCCGATCGACCTACGGGAATGTGTTAATCTGAGCAATGTCTATGCAGTTCATGTGACATATAAGTCGACCATCTTGGAGTAACGAGATAAGTTGGTTGTTGAGACAATCAACTACCTCTTATTTCGTCCATGTTTGCGGAGAATTATATGAAATAGCGGGCGTGACATTGTAAACTTGCTAGCACTAACTCGTGTCGTCCCAAGGCATGTGTTCTCGAGGTTAGAAACGATTTTCTTTGGTTCACGTGCGATTGCCAGAAGATGTCGCCGTGGATCTGAGTAAATTGATTTGTATCCTCGGAATCATCCCAAATCCCTCCTGCGTGTGCCACTATCCTTGGTATGGTACATTGTCACCTCCCTTCCTTGAGAAACATTTCATCTACGCCTCCAAGCCACTAGTGGAACTGTTCAAGAAGGAGAAGGATTACAAGAAATTCTTCTTCATTCTTTGATGTTCCCAAGAATGGCTCATCTGTGTCTCATTGCAAGTAATTCAGGTAGGTGCAGATGTCTTCTGACAAGCTGCTCATACGTGGGTTCTGCAATCTCGTTCCTCCCTGGGAGTTAGACATTCTAGTCTAGCTCTTCGCGTTCTAGCAACTATCATACGTTGTTATCCTTTGCAAAAGCTGCCTATTCCTACACCTGTCAAGTTTGAAGTATCTCTACACCTAACCAGATCTGACTCGCCATCAGAAACGAAGGTTGGTGATCCTCAAAATCTCGACTCCGATGTCTAGAATATCAAGGAGTTTTTCCCGATACTATCGCTTCCGGAGTTTCAAAGTTTTCTCTTGGTCCATCTTCCCGGTCTTTCCTCCGTGGTTTGAATTGCTCCTCCGAGAGGAAAGTTCTACTCAAGCCGACTAGTACTAATTGCCTCCTTCTCTGTTGGAATCTTGTTTACCTCTCGTCTTCAGAATTCTAGGCCTTGTGCAAAGTCCATATTCTGAATCTTTGGAGAGATCGTTGTCTACCATATGGAAACCTCTTAGCACTCTTTTGTTACCTCCTTGTGTTTTCTAATCATTACATCAGGGTTGTTTGAAGCCTTATCCTAAGTCCTACTAGGAGGTACTCCTTCATTGTAACTTCACCAAGATCCATCTTTCCGGTGAGGTTTCTTTCTTTTCCTATGGTGTAGCGAAGCGGTGACCTTGAAGTGTTGCCGATAAAGATCTTCATGATGCCGTGATCAACCTCTTCAAGAAGGAAGCCTCCTGAAGCGAGAAGATCTTGAAGACCGTCGTAACCTTCTCCCTCTTTCCTACTCTTAGAATCTCGGGACGAGATTCCTGTAAGGAGGGTAGAGTTGTAACAGCCCGGAAATTATGAACCTAAAAACCTGAATAAATTTTCCACTTTTTGTGTTAAATTGCATCATGGCATTCAAATTAATTTGCTAAACAAATAAAACAATTGGTTTGGCACCATTCTAAAAACCAAAATGCCAAACTTGCTTTAACAACTTTCCAAATCCCTGAAAGTTTCCAAACTTGCAAAACAAAAATATCTTGACATCCTATAATTGTCGAGGAAGTTCCAAAAGTTTCAACCAAAATTATTTGCAAACTATTTTGATTTGTAAAACAAATCAAATGGAGGGAACTCAATTTGTCTGCGAGCTCTCCCTATTTTATTTTCCTAACAAATGACTTTCAAATATTCTGTAAAAATTGGGGGAACTTCATACTATTATAAGGAGGCTACCCAAAAATTTGCACAATTTTTGGGAGAGTTTAAATGCCCCAAATAATTCTTTTACTCTGCTGTAATTCTTATCCAGTACCAAAAGGGACCAAGCTGTAATTTGTAAACATCTGCCAGGGACCTATCCGTGATGGCAGCAAGTTTTTCAGGGAGCACTTTGTAAAGTTGGCTTCTTCCCCACTGTTGCGACCGAGAGGAGCCCGACGCGCTGCACCACCGGCTCGATGCCGTGCCTCCTCCCTTCTGCCTCCACCTGCGGGAGAGCAGGAAAACGAGGCCACTGCACCCCCTCCCTCACCTGCCTGCTTACTCGCTCCAGCTCTCCCTTTCCTCTCCTCCTCACGAGCCGCCATGGCCGCCGCCCATGCCGAGCTCGTCGCCGCCGTTTGAGAGCTCCCCGAGCAGATCGAGCACCACCACCCGCTTCGCCGTGCTCTCCTCTTCCTCCCCGTGCCAGGAATCGAGCCCGGGAGCCCGCAATCGACGTCAACGACCTCTTCTTCCTCGTTGCTGTCCGACCGCTGCCGCCGCGCCGCCGTCGTGCCCGCCGTCGACTCCGGCCGTCTGAGCTCAAATGGACGCCTCCCCGAGCTACGCCACGTCGCCGGCTACCTCCCTGTCAACGGAATCGACGAGGGACGCCGGAGATGGAATGCGCCGTCCATTCTTCTCCGCCCCGGCCGCCACCGTTCGCGTACGGCATCGTCGCCGTCAGGCCTCCCCGACCCTCGCCGTCCACGGAATCGTCGTCTGGGTGAGCTCCTGGTGCTCAGGCGCCTCTTCTTCTCTCCCCTCTCCCTCTCTGGTTCGCCCCTCTGGCCGTCGAGCGCGTGCGCGCCCAACACGGCGTTGTCGCCGCCGTAGCGCGCCGGTCGCGAGACCGGTTAAACCGGCCGTGAGGCCGTTCGCCTCTGGGCCTTAACCGGCTTTGGGCCCGGTTTTAACCGGGCCACGAACCGGACTCCTCTGGAGCAGGCCCGGCCTGCCAACCGGCCCAGCCGGGCTGGAAACCGGCTCCCCTGTCTTTTTTTTTTGGGGATGCTTTTCTTTTCCCTTTTCTCCCTCTTGCAAATGCTTCCACTCCCCTCCCTCGCGCCTTCCCGAACACCGACTCCGATGAATCTCTTGCCCCACCCCTCTCTCTCGAATCCGAGTAACTAAATTATTGTTGCTATTGGAGTAAAATATTTAAAAGTATTATTTAAAAGAGGAAATTTACAAAATTAATAACTTTTTAACCGGGCATCAGAAAAATGTGTCCGAGGTACCAAAACATTCAGAAAAATGAGAGCTACCCAAAATCATCCTCATCATGCATATTTGATCACGATTACAATAATGTACTCTAGTAGTATTAAATCACTAAGATAAATATGGATTGTGCCAAATTATTGCCAAATAATTTGGGACCGCTCATTTAAATTGTTGATCATGTCTAGGATCTCCTAGTTGCATTAAAATGTCATATCATCATTTTTGTATGCATTGCACAATGCCATGTGTTGATGGTTGTTTCTTTTCCGGTGTTGTTTGTGCTTCGTTAGATCGAGGAGTTGAGGTGCAACCACAATCCTCCGACGACTCCTACTACCTTTTATCTCGACAAGGCAAGCGTAATCCCCCCTCTGAGCATGTCTCCTCCTATATTTTGCAATTATTTCCCCCACTATAATATTGCATTCGGTTCCAAATGTCTTTTGCTTGGACTAGAGTATTCCTACTAGTTGCATTAGAAATCTATTGCCATGTACCTGTATCCTTCCTAATATCCATAGGATTGAAGTGTTGGCCAAAGATAAGTATATTTGCTATGTATATGCTTAGCCATGCTTAGTTGAAAGGCTTGCAGGTCCGGTGGATGTTTCAATTGTTGGAACAGGTATGGAATAACCGGATGTGTTGGAAAGTGATGGTGGTGGTTAATAAATTGCTTAAAGGTGGGGATGAGAGGCCACATGGGATGTGGTGGGTTGTCTCGTTCTCGCCGCCTAAGTGCGAGTTCTTTACCTCTTGAACCAAGACGAGCGTACTACCATGCGTGGGCTATATGGAACCCCCGTCGACCAACTAACTTGAGCGGGACTAGCCAGGGTCCTCTAGTTTGGCTTTCCATTTGCGCGTGCGTTGAAGATGGTGGCCAAGACTGAGATGAGGATGGTGGTGTTAGGAAAAATAAGTGTCCGTGGGACGGGGTGTTGTGATCCTGGCAGTCCTACCGGCACTGATGATCCTGGGTTAGTCCTTAACAAGGTAAAGGTTGTAGCCGTTTCACACTCAGCCGGCTTTCCCCGGAAGAGAGCTAAGCGTAGGCAATGAGTCTGGCGGTACGCGTGGATAAGGAGCTGGGAGGTCCCTCGTGGAACCTGGCGACTTTCACATTGTACACCCCTGCAGGGATAAATCTTTTCGAAAAGCCGTGTCCGCGGTTATGGACGACTTGGGAAGTGAAGGTAGGATCATAGAATAACTTTAACGGAATGATTAAAAACTGGGTACTAGAGGTACCACTCAAGAATGTTAAGGTGAGCTTCCTCGAGGGTGATTCGGGGAGGTGCCTTTGATGAACAGGTACAATGATGATGGTTGTTGTTTAGAAAGTGATCTCAAGAGAAAAGTGTTACTTCTTACCTCTTTTTAAAATGTTCTGAGTAGTCGATGCCATGGAGTTGTGTTTATAAATAAAATCAGCTTTATGCAAAACAGCCATAAAACCTTTGAAAGCCAATCATGGAGCATATATTAGCTCTTAATCTTGCGAGTTCGTCGAACTCAACGTCGTTTGCTTATTTTCAGGAGAGGACTTCACCGACCTCGAAGGTGGGTTCTTTGTGGACGTCGACGAGTAGTCTGGGGTTCCCAGGTGGCAGCTTGGGACATCCCGGAACAGCTGGCGCTGGATGTTTATTTGTAGGCCTCTTAGGCCATATTCTGGTTCTTGTTGTTTAGAACAACGCCCTTCGCTTCCGCTTGATGTATTGTTGGGTCGGTGACCCCTGCTTGTAACTTTTGCTATCTTTCTCTATTATAAGAGTTGCTTATAATATGGTTTGTGTCGTAGAGTCTGTGATGTGCCAGTTGTTCCACAAGTCTTGATCTTACTATTATGCATTGATAGTTGAGCCTGTGTGATGGCATCAATCGGGGTGTTGTGTTGTCTGGGAGAGGTGTGCCCAGCAGCGCCTGCCAGAGGTTCTGGCCGGGGATTGGTAAACCCGTAACCTCCGGTTGTATCGCCTAACCGGTGACACTCAGCATCACTGTATAGCAGTCGGGTCGGGGCGCCACAGTAAGTTGATACAAAAAGGCTCAACACAAACTCACACATACATGGTGTGCAAACCGACATACACATACTTGATTGCTCAAGATAAGTAAGTAGAGAGCACAACATATACAAACACTAGCAAGGTACAAAACCAAACACATGCAAGGGTGCAAGCAACTTTCAATGTATATATGATTTAAATACAAGTTACCGCAAGGAGAAACATTGGATATGTTATAGAACAATATAATCCAAATGACTTGGCTTGAGATAATATAATTGATGAAGATCCCTTAATTCTTCATAATGTAGCCAAGTCTCCAATGCCCTCCTCAACACCTATTGATCAAGTTTTAGCTTGTTGGTCCCCAACCAAGTTGGGTCCTAAGAGGTTAGTCACAATAGGCTTGGCAACCCAAATGGTTCGTTTCTTGACACCACTTTGAGTACCAACATATTTGGCAAACACATTGCCAACCTTATCCTTCCTAAGAGAATAAACTTTATCAATTATGATAGGGTTGGATAAGGTACCACTAGTGCATGAAGAAGCAAAGTGACCCTTCTCACGGCATAAGTAGCAACATTTGCTTCCTCCTTTCTTCTTTGTTGAAATCTCATCTTGAGAAGGAATAGCTTTATTCTTCTTGGGAAGTGACCGTTCTTTAACTTGGGGAACTTTAGTTTGAACTTGAGGCAACTTCCCTTGTTGCTTCTCACTAAGAGACTTCTTCTTCAAAGGGCAAGATCTAACATGGTGCCCTTCAACTTTGCACTTGAAACAAGTGATCTTGGCCGATTTCTTGACTTGCTCTTGGCCCTTCTTATTCTTGTTATACTTGGACTTGTTCTTAATATTTGAGTTGAATCCAAGTCCACTCTTGTCATTGGGGCGTCTTTGCACACTCAACATGTTGTCAAGTGTGGGCTTCCCATCATGACGCTTTTCCAAGTCTTTCTTCAATGAAGTGACTTGGGCCTTGAGCTCTTTTAATTCCTCTAAATGGTTAGTATCAACAAAAACACTAGAGGAAGTTGAAGCTTCATTGTTAGAGCAACAAGGCATGGAAAGTAATTCATCACAAGATGTAGCAATATTACGAGTGGATGAATTACTAGGACTAGCACACGGCAATAAAGCATTTTGAGTATAAGTTGTGCCATTGTCCACATGGGGCTCACAAGATGTTACCTTTAACATAATAGCCTCATGAGCTAACTTTAGCTTATCATAGGAGACTAGAAGGTCCTCATGAGAGCTCGAGAGCTTCTCATGGCTTTCTTCCAAATTCCCATATTTACTAGATAGCAACTCAAGTTGAGCCCTTAGCTCAACATTCTCCGTCAATATGGATGCTTCACAAGAGATAGAGTTAGTAGCACAAGCATCATTATTAATAGCAATAGGAGATGGTAATTTAGCAAGCTCTTTTGAGTGAGAAGCTTTAAGTTGCGCATGAGACTCGGTGAGTTTGATGAGCTCACCCTTAACGACCTTAGAGCCATTTTCTAGGAGCTCAAAATTCTCAAGGAGTTTGGCATGTGCATCTATAAGCTTACCATTTGATACTTTGAAGTCATTAGCCACTTTAAGAGAACTATCATAGGATCCCTTTACTCTAGAAAGTTCGAGAGCATAAGTTTCCTCAAGAGACTCCTTGGTGGTTTGTTCTTCTTCAAGAGCTTCCTTGAGATCGGCGATCTCTTCCGCATACTTGTATTCGCGGTTAAGACTTTCATCAATGTGAGCTTCCAACTCCTCAATGGTAAGTTTGCGCTCAACAAGGGTAGACATGATTTCTAAGAAGTTAGCACGAGCATCTTTATTCTTTGAAAGACAAAGAATAACCATTTTACCCTTCTCGAGTATGGAAGCATCATTATCATTTTGTTCATTTTTCTCATCACTATCATCATGAGATATATTGGGATCCAAAGTAGGAGATACCTCGGAAGCTTTAGCCATAAGGCAAAAGTGAGTACATGATGATGACGATGAAGAATTACTTGAGTCACCATTTAAATCCATATCTTGTTCCATGGAGTGTTCGGTTTCCTCTACATTGTTAGCCAAACAAATACTAGAGGAAATAGAACCATTTTTATCATGGCAACATGATATAGAGAGCATATCATCACAAGGATTAATCAATCAATTTGTACATGATATGCAAGGACTATCAACACAAGCATGTAGATCATTTTTGGTTCTAGATGCGTTTAAGTCCAAAGATAAATCATTGCAATAAGATAGTGGTGAAGTATCATCAATAATAAGCTTACTATCATTTTTACAATATCTATCACTACTCACCATTGCATTACTTTGTGGCTTGCCACATGTAGGTGAAGTAGAAGAAGTTGAGAACTCATCACGGCCGGAAGTGGAGGGACAACAAGCATCTCCACAATTCTTGGACATATCATATTTATCTTGAAGCTTGGTCCAAAGCTCATGAGCATTCCGAAAAGGAGAGACCGACATAATAACTACATCGCTCAAAGCATTGAAAATCACATTAGAAGTTGAGCATTTAGATAGGAATTATTCTCATCCAATAAAGATAATCTTTTGGGATTCCTTGGAGGAGAATAACCCCTATCTAGAATTCGCTCTATGTATGGGTCAATGACCCGAAGAATATCAAGAATGCGACTTTTCCAAACATCATAATTTGTGCCATCTAATATAAAATAAGCATTGTGCACTAGTTCACTGGACGACATCTTTACTCTCCAGGCGGTGAAGCCAATAAGGAGAGAACCCGCTCTGATACCAATTGAAAGGACACGGATGTCGCCTAGAGGGGGAGGGGGTGAATAGGCGATTAAAATTGTTTAGGTTTCGTGCTTGATAAATTAAACGCTAGTTTTATTCCGCATTTATTCAAGCCTAAACCGCAAAGAATTTTAATCGCCTATTCACCCGCCCCCCCTCTAGGCGACATCCGTGTCCTTTCACTAAGCAAAATTGATACAATTTCTCCAAAAGATTATTTGGCTAGGATCCTGGTATTCTTAAGTGGAAGTGGGCAAAATTGTCAAATGTTAGGTATAATCTGGTGGGATTGACATGTCCTTTAAATAGCTCTGGAAAGCAAATACCTCACAAATAAAGATTTGGTTGTGGCTCATCTGACAATTAAATCCCCATTGCTAGAAAAGACAACACGAAACAATTGAGGTGGACTGGAGATTACACATGAAGTTTCTGTCCCTCTGATTACACACGAAACAATATTGGGCAGGTCTTGAAGCAGGGCATGACAAGGAGGACATCCATAATTTTTTTTTTAAAAACGAAGGCTAAAGTTTTTCCTTATCTATTAATTGAGAAGAAGGTGTCTGGTTTATTTGCGGAAGAAACCGGGCGAAAACCATACAACGAACACCGACAACCAACATCACAGGGAGGATCCCACACAACCAAAGAACTACTCGCCCAACCTATCACAACCACGAGCTGACAACACGACAATCTCAAATGGGCTCAACAATCAAGAAAAGACGGAAGATTTCCAAGCGACGCCAAGCTTCTTCCTTGCCCTCCTTCTGAGAGACTTCTCCACCTTCATGAATACACCGTCCGAAGCTGTCCCCGCCAAGACGGAAGCAATATCCTTGCCATATCCAGGGCAAGCCGTCTCCAAATCGACAAGCAAGTCGCAAACCTCTTTGCCAAACAGGGCCTCAGAGTTAGGCACCAACATAGCTATCTCATCAACAACCTGGTCACTCAAGGATGAGAAAGTGACGGAACCAACAAGACCTCCACTATCCACAGAGGAGGACATCTGACAGGACTCAGACGAAGGTGGGGATGGCGCAATGTCCTCTGCCACAGATGATTCCCCACAATGATCCTGCAACTCAGGCAAGATCTCCACAACTGGAGAAACATCCTCGGCGGCGACAATAATCCTAAGGACAGACGACGACGCATGCACAGCACGGGGAGAAAATTCTCCAAAGCAGCATTCGGACCCCTCATCAACGGAACCAATCAGTACCTCAGGTGGCAGAGGCACAACCGACGCAACCTGAAGCTTGTCAAGAGCGTCGTGGACCTCAGAGCGAAGCAGCTCAACCTTATGAAGGACCTCCATGCGTAGCAGGGCAAACTGGGACTCCACAGTAGAGACTGAAAAGGCGTTGGCATTGGAATCCTTGCAACACGGCTGCACCGTAGGACACAACGAAGAGTGGCACACAAACTCGGCCAAACTCTGAGGCGATGAGGGACGACGAGGCTGAGCGGACGGCAAATGGCTCCGCTGGCAAGGAGCACGAGAGTCCGGAGAACGAGCCCGAGTATCTGGAGAGCGAGAACGAGCAGCGGGAGAGCGTGCATGGCAGAAACGCTTTCGATGACTAGGACGACGACATCGGATGCATCTGAAGGGCCCATGACATTTGCTGACCTGGTGGCCACGCTCGAGGCACCGAAAACACCTCCCTCGAGCCCAACACTTGAAGGCGAGGCTACGGTCGAGACCTTTTTCCGAAGCGGAGACGATGGCGCACGGCGGGGACGGGATGTCCTCCTGTCCTTGTCGTGTCCTCCTGTCCTTTAGGAGGACATCCATAGTAGCGAGGAACCGGTCCAGCAAGGGCCATGGGGGAGGAAATTGCACAAACCGCCACTTATTGGTGCTAGTTTTGCTCAGAACACCTACTTTTGGGGTTCGTTGCACAGAACACCTACTATTGGAGTAATCAGTTGCACATAGGTCTAATCTAGTGTTTGTCTTTGTTAACTGACTGCTGACAAGTGGGTCCCATATGTAAGTGTCAATGTGGCAAATAAAACCGGCCAAGTCAGCCTCCTGGTCAAGAACAAAACAAAGAATTTTGTGAGCATTTTTTAATTAGGTACATCCTCATCACCTGAACCTGATTGTTCACTGGAATGAGATTCATATACAAGATCTTCAGTAAAAATCCCGTCCATCTTAAACTGGTTGTTCTTGGGGCAGTCCAAATTCAAGTCAAACTGGTTGTTCATGGGCCAATCTTGATGGATTACTCTTGGCTCTTCGATGTACCAATCGGAAGGCCACTTCATGCTGCATTGGGGATTACTGTTTATCTCCTTGGTACCGCCATTGTTTGTCTCCATGCTGCATCTATATACAACATTAATTATTTGACACAAGAAAATTGATTTTAGGATAAGCAAGTTGCTGAATCGAAATTTATCCAAGCACTAGGGGACAACACCTTAAACACATCTCTAAATCGAGTGTAGAACATAAGTAATAACAACATAACAGACCCAAACTGTAGGTTACTACAGAAATATACGTCGATCGACGGCAAAATTTTCAACAAAAAACCTAGGTTTTACAGGGGAGAAGAAGACCTAATCAACCGGCAGAGCTAGGGCTAGGGGACAAAATTGCGCAGAGCCGGAGCTGTGGATGAGATGGCTTACCCCGCGACGGAGAAGGGTTGGTTGTGCTCGTTCATCGGCCGCCGCCGCCTTCTCTTAGCGGAGCGAGGTCGAGTCTCCGGACTTCTCTCGAGTCTGACGAGAGGACTCGAGACGTTCGGCTCTTGTTTAGTTGGAACGGGCTTCTTCTTTCACCATTTTTTTTTCTTTGATATAATAAGGTGGCTGACGTGGCTGGGTTTTTTTTGCCACATGGGCACTTGTCGTCGTATGAAACAACAGATGCCTACTTAAGTTTGGGGCCGATGGACGCTAGAGGATTCGGGGAGGGATAGCGCACTGAAGAGCGCACACAGAAGAACAAATGAACACAAGGATTTACCCTGCTTCGGGGCTCTCGTGAGGAGATAAAACCCCTACTGCAGCATCTAGCCTACTTGGTGTATTTTCTCTCTGTATACGGTCTGTACAAATGCTCCTTGAGCTGTGTATCTCTAAGCCTGTATTAGGCAGTGCTAAGTATACCTCTAATCACTGCTAATTAAGTTGCTAATCTGATAGAGGGGAGAGCTCTCGTGAGTTTGGGGGGAAATGAGCCCGTGGGGGGCTGCCCTGAGCTCTCTCCCTGGCAGCCTTTATATAGGTGCCCAGGAGACAGGGGAGGGCCCACAAAACACTATACAGACACTGTATACACGTCATGCAGCTGTACTCTTGTCACCTCACTGGCACTGCGCATGCGTCATGGGGATGGTCCTGACACGTCGTGTCTGTACTTTCTCTTGTCCACTTGCGCCTGTCTCCTGGGGATGGCAGATGGCATCTTGTACCCGGCGAGGGAGCTGGATGTAGTCTCGGTAACGATACTGGCCTGAGGTGGCGTTGGAGACCTCGGACAAGTGCTGCGCTGGGATGCCGGTCGGTGGAGCACGGCGTCGGTCGTAGCAGCATCGGGCTACCTCGGACGCGATCTTGGCGAGTCCCGGTCGTCTGGGTGCCGATCCAGCCGAGGTAGCAGTACACGGCCCGTTCCTGGAGCGAGCGCTGGGGAGCGTCCGCTGAGTCGACGTAGCTGCGGTCCGGTCGAAGGAGAGGAACTGGGCGAGGTTGCTGCGGTGCCTCGGTCGATGGAGTGGCCTGGTCCACTGGTCTCGGTCAAAACCGAGGTAACGAGGCGATGGTCCGCTCCGGGGTACGAAGATCTCGGCCTGCACCGAGCTGGAGAGAGCCTCGGCCCAGTTACCGCGAGAAGCCCGACCGAGGAGAAGCGGCCTTGGCCCGCCCGAGGTAAAGAGCCCATCCGAGGTGGTGGCCTGCTCCGGGATATCAGCCTGCTATGAGGTAAGTGCTTCGGCCTGCTGGTGGATCTCGGTCCAACCCGAGCTAAGGAAGCGGCGGCCCGTTCCGAGGCTGAGCCAATTCGGCCTGCTGAGGCTGAGCCAACTCGGCCCAACCGAAGCTGGTGGAGCCTGTCCGATCCGGGGCTGGGGATGTCGGCCCATCCGAGGCAAGAGCTGGGATCGGCCCAAAACCGAGATACTATACTCCGACATATGCATATGTCGGCCCCTTTTTCTTTATCTTTTATTTTATTTCCCGGCTGTTTCTTCTACTAACTCAATAAATCCAATAACTTTGGGGGTACCCGGGGTTACATCCCCGACATTAGTCCCCGAGGCTGTGGGGGACTCGCAGAGTCGCGCGCAGACTTACAAAATCAAACAACCATACCAAAAAACCTCCATATACACAACATTCTGCCTGCACGGGCACCATTATATGTCGGTTCTTAGCCATCTTGGGCTTTACCGAAGTCGGATGTCGCCAGCAATAGCTGGACCGACATAAGCCTGCACAGACATATCTCACATGCCGATTTTTAGCCACTTTGGACGTTTACCGACATTGGATGTCAACAGCCTGAGCTGGATTGACATGGGCATATCTCATATGTCTCGGTATCTCGGCCTCTCTGGGCATATCTCATATGTCTCGGTATCTCGGCCTCTCTGGGTATATCTCATATGTCTCGGAGCATATGTCTGCACGGACATATCTCATATGTCTCGGTGCATATGTCTGCACGGACATATCACATATGTCTCGGAGCATATGTCTGCACGGACATATCTCATATGTCTCGGTATCTCAGTTTTCAGCCACTCCGGGCATTACCGAACAAATATGTTGGCAACCTTAGCTGATCCAACATAAAGCCTGCATGGGCTAAATCTGACATTTTGCCTTCATGGGCACTTGTCAGATGACGAGTTGAGACATTTCTCAACACGTAAAACTCAGTGAGATCAGATACTTTTAGACTCATTGTGCCGAGATAATGCTGCTATGATACTCTGACAAGCTCGGATAAATGAAGAGTCATGATACTTGATTAAGTCGATAAAGATGACAATTAAGGGATACTCGATGATACGAGATAAATGCCGTGATATCTTGGCAAACCGAAATAAACGGCGATTTGAGATGTGAGGTGATGCTGAGATATAGATTGCGTACCGAAATAAACGGTGGTTTGAGATATGAGATGATATTGAGATATAACTTCCAACAGAAATAAACGGCAATCTGGAGAATACCGATAATACTATGATATTTCGAGTAATCCGAGACAGCCAATAAAACAATGATCTCGGGAATGAATATTCTCTCGATAAAACCAATATCACCTTTCAATGTTAGTTCAAGCATATACATATAACAAATATTTAACGGGAACAACAACTCTGATTAACAGACAAAAACTAAGTCTAGCAACAAAGCTATGCATGTAGACACTGACTCGGTCTCAACCGAGTCCCCGAGTCACTTTTCTTTTCTAGGAGACTAAACAAAACTTAACTGGCTGTCCAGTCCCCGGGTCAAGACATCTTGTTCCCGGGGAAAAAACAACTAAGCAAGACATAAAAGAGGGGGCAGCCCCGAGCACTGTTTGAGACTATTTAAAAGAGTAACGCAGACATATAAATGATACTTACGAGGCAATGTTGTTGGAGAAGTCGAGGAAGACGCTGCTGCTGGCATGGACATCAATATGCTGGCGTGAGCCACCAATATCTCGGTTTGAGCCACTTTTATGTCGGATTTGACCAATATATGTCGGATTCCAATCTTATGTCGGATCCTCCAAGTTTATCTCTGAATTTCCAAGCTTGATTCGGATTTCTAAGCCTCAACTCGGATTTCCAAGCCTTAACTCGGATTTCCAAGCCTTAACTCGGATTTACCAAGCTTAACTCGGATTTACCAGCATACCAACATATCTCAGATTTACCAGCATATCAGCATATGTCGGATTTCCAGCACATCTCGGATTTCCAGCATACCAGCATATGTCGGATTTACCAGCATATCAGCATATGTCGGATTTCAGGATACCTCGGATTTTCAGGATACCTCGGATTTCAGGATACCTCGGATTTCCAGGATACCTCGGATTTCCAGGACACCTCGGATGGACAGTGTCGCCAGGACATGGACATGTCGGATTTCCAGTGTCGGCAAGACATGGATATGTCAGATTTCCAGTGTCGGCAAGACATGGATATGTCGGATGAACAGTGTCGGATGAACAGTGTTGCCAGGACAGGGATATGTCGGTTTTGGCTATTCCTATGTCGGTTTTGGCTATTGTTAACCCGGGGGTGATGTCGGAGTCGAGTCCCCGAGTTAACCAAAAAGGTCCCGTCCGAATTTATTCCAGCAAGCGCCACTAGAAGCCCCACGGTGGGCGCCAACTGTCGTCGTATGAAACAACAGATGCCTAGGGGTAGGCTTAAGTTTGGGGCCGATGGACGCTAGAGGATTCGGGGAGGGATAACGCATTGAAGAGCGCACACAGAAGAACAAACGAACACAAGGATTTACCCTGCTTCGGGGCTCTCGTGAGGAGATAAAACCCCTACTGCAGCATCTAGCCTACTTGGTGTATTTCTCTCTGTATACGGTCTGTACAAATGCTCCTTGAGCTGTGTATCTCTAAGCCTGTATTAGGCAGTGCTAAGTATACCTCTAATCACTGCTAATTAAGTTGCTAATCTGATAGAGAGGAGAGCTCTCGTGAGCTTGGGGGGAAATGAGCCCGTGGGGGGCTGCCCTGAGCTCTCTCCCCTGGCAGCCTTTATATAGGTGCCCAGGAGACAGGGGAGGGCCCACAAAACATTATACAGACACTGTATACACGTCATGCAGCTGTACTCTTGTCACCTCACTGGCACTGCGCATGCGTCATGGGGATGGGCCTGGCACGTCGTGTCTGTACTTTCTCTTGTCCACTTGCGCCTGTCTCCTGGGGATGGCAGATGGCATCTCGTACTCGTCGAGGGAGCTGGATGTAGTCTCGGTAACGATACTGGCCTGAGGTGGCGTTGGAGACCTCGGACAAGTGCTGCGCTGGGATGCCGGTCGGTGGAGCACGGCGTCGGTCGAAGCAGCACCGGGCTACCTCGGACGCGATCCTGGGGAGTCCCGGTCGTCTGGGTGCCGATCTAGCCGAGGTAGCAGTACACGGCCCGTTCCTGGAGCGAGCGCTGGGAAGCGTCCGCCGAGTCGACGTAGCTGCGGTCCGGTCGAAGGAGAGGAACTAGGCGAGGTTGCTGCGGTGCCTCGGTCGATGGAGTGGCCTGGTCCACTAGTCTCGGTCGAAACGAGGTAACGAGGCGATGGTCCGCTCCGGGGTACGAAGATCTCGGCCTGCACCGAGCTGGAGAGAGCCTCGGCCCAGTTACTGCGGGAAGCCCGACGAGGAGAAGCGGCCTTGGCACGCCCGAGGTAAAGAGCCCATCCGAGGTGGTGGCCTACTCCGGGATATCAGCCTGCTATGAAGTAAGTGCTTCGGCCTGCTGGTGGATCTCGGTCCAACCCGAGCTAAGGAAGCGGCGGCCCGTTCCGAGGCTGAGCCAATTCGGCCTGCCGAGGCTGAGCCATCTCGGCCCAACCGAAGCTGGTGGAGCCTGTCCGATCCGGGGCTGGGGATGTCGGCCCATCCGAGGCAAGAGCTGGGATCGGCCCAAAACCGAGATACTATACTCCGACATATGCATATGTCGGCCCCTTTTTCATTATCTTTTATTTTATTTCCCGGCTGTTTCTTCTACTAACTCAATAAATCCAATAACTTTGGGGTACCCGGGGTTACATCCCCGACAGCACTTACAAGCCGGACCACTTGTCGACAGCCAGGTTAAAAAATACAAACACCAGATTAGACCTAGCTGCAACCGATTACCCCAATAGTAGGTGTTATGCGCAAAGAACCCCAAAAGTAGGTGTTCTGCGAAAAACTAGCACCAATAAGTGGTGGTTTGTGCAATTTCCTTCCATGGGGGTGTGCAGCTGATAATCGCCAACCAGTTTTGAGTTTTGATAGCACCCATTGGCGTTTCAAGACCGGGACATCGCAAATTTGCAATGTGTCGTCAAACACCTCTCCAATACTCTGGCAGGCCAGCAGGAACCATAGACAACATGCAGCTAGCCATGGATGCGACCTGGCACCCAAGCCTTAGGCAGGCGTATGAAGCTTCGAAAACAGTAGGTCATCGGGAAGTTCGGATCGAGGGATGCGCATTGGTGGAACATGGTGAAAAGCGTGTTAAGCTGTAGAGAGATGTTCAGTTCTCATCATTTGTTTTTAGTTCCTTGTAATGTTGTTTGAAAGTACTGTACGCGGATGGACTCTCACGGTCTCACCCCAGCGGTTGGGGCGCAGTACTGTACCATCTGCTGAACTACACGGGTTTGTCTCTAGCGAACGAACAGGTTTAGGAAGCGCCACACAATTGAGGCGATCTCGTATTAGCAATATATAGAGTACATGCCTTGGCCACCAAGGGAGATCACAACAAGATCAACAACCGAATCAGCTATACAAGATTTGGTTGGTAGCCTAACAGACATACTATACATGATACGTACGTATACAAAGGCATACTTTAACATCCCCCTCAGTTTGTGCGTCTGATGGAAGAACGCATAAACTAGACCGAAAGTCGAAGAACAGCTGCGAAGGCAATCCCTTTGTCATGATGTCAGCATACTGGTGGCGAGATGGCACACGGAGAACCCGAACCTGCCCAAGGGACACCTTTTCCTGAACAAAATGAATGTCGATCTCGATGTGCTTGGTGCGGCGGTGTTGAACCGTGTTGGAGGCCATATAGACAGAACTGCCATTGTCGCAGAAGACAACCGTGGCAGCAGCAAGGGGTTGATGAAGTTCGCCAAGTAGTTGAAGTATCCAGCAGCACTCGGCGACGGCATGGGCAACAGGTCGGTATTCTGCCTCGGCGCTGGAGCGAGACACCGTATGCTGCCTCTTAGACGACCAAGAGACCAAATTATCGCCGAGATAGATGCAGTACCCGGACGTGGAACGCCGTGTGTCCGGGCAGCCGGCCCAGTCAGCGTCGGAGTAGGCGGTGAGCGACGCCGTCGGAGAGCGGTTAGAGATGCATGCTGAGGTCGAGGGTGCCCTTGATGTAGCGTAGAATCCGCTTCACCAAAGAGAGATGTGGCTCGCGAGGAGCATGCATGTAGAGGCACGCCTGCTGGACGGCGTGGGAGATGTTAGGACGCGTGAGCGTAAGGTACTGCAGCGCACCCGCGTAGCTGCGGTACTCCGTGGGATCAGCAAGAAGGGGGCCGTCGGTGGCGGACAGCTTGCTCTTGACATCAATGGGGGTAGCGCATGGGTTGCACTCCACCATACCCGCATGCTGGAGAAGCTCGACGGCGTACTGTCGCTGGGAGAGCACCATCCCGGCGTCCGTCCGGGTCACCGAGATGCGAGGAAGAACGATAGAGTGCCCAAGTCCGTCATCGCGAACTCGGAGTGGAGCAGCTGCGTGAAATGTCGAAGAAGCCGGTCCGTGGAGGCAGTGATGATAATGTCATCCACGTAGAGGAGGATGTAGGCGAGCTCGGTGTCGCGCTTGTAGATGAAGAGCGAGACGTCTGACTTCAACGCAACGAAGCCGAGGCGGTGAGCATAGAGAGCAAACCGCTGGTACCATGCACGCGGGGCCTGCTTCAGGCCGTAGAGCGATTTGTGCAGACGGCACACGTAGTCGGGGCAGCGAGCGTCGACGAACCCGGGAGGCTGCTGGCAGTAGACCTACTCGTCAAGGTTGCCGTTGAGAAAGGCATTTTTGACATCGAGTTGACGAACCGGCCACGACCGCGAGACGGCGATGCTGAGGACGACGCGGATCGTAGCCGGCTTGATGACCGGACTTAAAGTCTCGTCGAAGTCGACTCCGGCTGTTGAGAGAAGCCGCAAACCACCCATCTAGCCTTGTATCAAGCAAGGCGTCCATCCGAATGAAACTTGTGTTTGTAAATCCACTTCCCTGAAACAATGTTAGCACGAGCCGGGAGAGGAACAAGGGAGCAAGTGCCATTTGTAATGAGAGCCTCAAATTTGTCGTGCATAGCCTGGCGCCAATGTGGGTCGGCGAGGGCGCCCCGGTATGTTTTGGGAATGGGAGAGGGAATGGAGTGGGGGGCCGATAGGTTGAGACGATCAACAGGCTGGAAGAGACCGCGTTTAGCGTGGGTGGTCATGGTGTGGATGTTCGATGGGGACGGCGGACGGTTGTAACGCCCCGGGGTTTTTTTCCCCAATTAGATTTGTTTGTTTTTCTTTTTCGCATCATCATGTCATCATGCATCATGAGCATTGCACTATTTTTTGTCAATAAAATTATTTTGCTAAACTCTATTTTGTCCTTCAAATACTTTCCCTCCATCTCTGTTCGTCTCTATTTTATAAATTTTTTTCAAATGGTTTTGCAAAAGAAAATAATAAAAGAAAGTGTTTTGTGTGAGAGAGAGAGCAGCCTAGCTAGGCCCAAAAGCCTAGCAAGCCCACCTAAGCTGAAACCCTAGGGTTTCCCCCTGGAAACTTCCTCTTCCCCCCCTGTCTTTTGCAGCCACCCTCCCCATCTTCTTTCTTTTTGCAATTGGGTCCTCCCACCTTCTCTCTCTCCTTTTCTTTTTACCTTTTGGTCCCTGCCCCTTATCCCCTTATCCTCACTCTTCTCTCCTCAGCACTCACACACACAACACACGCACGCAACGCACACACGCACACGACGCTCGCCCGCACCCGAGCCTCCCTCCCCTGCTCCTCCTTGCTCCCGTGCTCCCCCTCTCCTCCTCCCGCCCGGCTCCGCCGCCCGTGCGCCGCCCCGCCTCCTCTCCTCTTCCTCCCTCTTCTTCACCATGCACACACACCATGCGACCCCACGCACGGGAGAGCTCCCCCTGACCGCGCCTGCCGTCGCCCTCCTCTGCTGGCCCCGGCCGCCGGCCGCCGTGGTCATCGATGCCGCCCGGAGCTCGCGCCCTCCCTCTGTTCCTCCGCCGTGGCCGCCTCCTGCCCCTGCGCCGTGGTCCGTCGCCTCCTCGGCCCGGAGCTCCGCCTCAGGCTCCGGCCTCCGCCGGCCATGGTGCCGCAGCGCCGTGGCCTGCTCTGGCCCGGTCCCACCTCGACCAGCGCACCGTGGCCGCCTCCTCGACCCGTCCCCTCCGGCTCACCAAGCTCGTCGCAGCGGCCGCGTTCCGCCTCCGCACGCCACGTGTTCGACAAAATGCCCGCAAGGCATCCGACGTTCCTGTGTCCGTGTTTGTCCACCCGTCGAGGTGCTGCTTTGTGCGCGTCCGTGCGCGCCTTTCCGTTGTTCTGGTTGTGCTCGCTGTGCCGCTGACCGTGTGCGCCGCGTTTTGTCCGGTGTCCGTGTCCGTGAATGACGACAAGTTCCGCCACAACGACGAACCAGAAACAACGACGACTGTGACAAGTTCTACGTGTCCATGACCGACGACAAGATCGCCGACGACAGGACCGACGCCGTGTACCCCGAACCCCGCTGACAAGATCCGCCACGATGACTAACCGTGAACGACGACGACCGTGACAAGTTCTACGTGTCCGTGACCGCCGACAAGATCTCCGCACGTGACGTCGCTTTTGCTCGTTTTGCGTTCGCCGCCTTCGTGCGCGTCGTGTACCTTTTGTCCCGGAGAAGAGGATTCGACAGTTGCCGCCGACCCCGAGGTTGATGCCCCATACGACCACGACCCGAGTACAACGACTTCCACTACTTCCACGACACCGACAAACGACGATGCCCCGGTTCAGCGACGACTACTTCCACTACTTCGACTACTTCCTTGACGACCCGAAGATCCCGGCTTTGACCCCCGGAGATCCTCCGACCCGACGTGCAAACCCAAACCCGAGCCTATACCTATATACCTATTTCATAAAATGTCACCTATCTTATTGCGGTGACCCAGCACACCACTGCATGTTGTAGTGTACAATTCGTTGATGTAACACGCACGGAAGGACCTCTCCGCAAATATTACATCCCTCAGAGTAGTACAACAGAAACATAGCCGGTCCAAGGTAACACTATAGGATTACAACACTATTCAATACAAAATCTCGAGACCCTTCTTTTACATGGAAGAAGTCTCTTGCAAATGAAACACGAGAAGATCCAATTCGTAGCACTAAGCTGGATATCAGCTCTATCTCTAATTCCTATTCCACTACTGTTGTTGTCACAGCCCTAGTCTATTCCATCTGGTATGTCTTTATCCAAGCTGTACTCCTTTTCCAAAATGATGTTGTCTCCTCCATTGGCAGTGTTGTCGTCATATACACCTTGGTAAGGTTGTCGTCATCCTTTTGTTGGTGAAGTAGCAGTTGACTCCTTCAAGCTCCACCAGATAGGTTTGGACTCCTTGTTGAAGACATCCTCGTTGTCGTCATGGATATTTGTCGTCTCCTTGGATGGTTCCAAAAGTCTAAGCAGGGGGTCAACGGGGAAAAGGGTGAGCAACACGAGCGTTACTCAGCAAGTTCAAATTATAGGCGATAAGGTGTTTTATGCACTAGCTACTGCCATGACCAACGGTCATTGACATAATGCAAGTTTTGGAAAATATTTTTAGGAAAGGGTCCATTTTATTTTCAGAAAACTATGCTCACAGTCTCCACGGGTCTTTAGTCATCACTTGGGATGCCTTTCCCGCAGCGTTCTGTAGTTCCTTCCGGGAACACGGATGTGACAGCCACAATTTCTTGTTGTTGACTCTGCAGAGCTGCGTAACTTTACCCATGAGAGAAACCCAGCCTTGTTGCCTTTCCGAGCGGCCAAACTCGTCCATACTTCCATGGTATGGGGCCAGGTGTGAGTCCAAAGCCAATCACCGCCCTCTCCGCACAACACATATCCGCCCAATTGTGGCGCGGCCGGTAACAAAGACCGCTATCCCGCCACCCCTCCCGAGCTTCTATTCCAATCACCCCGTCAGGTGGGAAGGTCACGCGCTTCCACGCTGTTGGCCGCCGCAACGGACACAACCAGGTAATAGCCTGCCGAGGATATGTGAACGAGAGAAGATACGGCTGACTTTTACCGTCCATAGCAGATCTCATGGTAAACGCTTCAATACGGCGCAAGGATCACTGTGACATTGGTAATTAATCCTAGGTATATACTTTCCCGTACAATGGAACCTCCACCACAACATCAATCCGTGGTTCCATTGCCAGCCAAACAATATATATATAGCAATTCACATCATTCGAAAATAGTTTTGCTTTTTCAATGCAATGATAATAATACGTTTTTGAAAATAGTTTTTATAAAATAGTTCAATAAGGATATGCAAGAATGAACTTGCCTGTGGTAGAAGTGACAGTTCAGGCCCTTCGGGGTTCTAGGGTTTGCGGTAAAACCCCGAGTTCTGAAAATAGCAAAGTAATCCTGATAAGGACTACTGGAAAATCTAGCAGCATGCTATTATGCATAATCATGATATGCATCGCCACCCCAAAATACCCAAGTTGCGGACTTAAGACTTTTCAAGTGCTTTAGAGTTTTTAATTATTTAAAGAATTTGACAACAATTTTCATGAGGAATAAATTTAAAGTGATTAAATTGAAATAGTTCAATATAATTGAACTTCAAGACTTTATTTTCCCATATTATTTTCTTTTAATAAAATAGTTTTTGAAAAAGAATTTCAAGTCATTTCCACTTAAGGATCCTTGAATTTTTCATCCACAAAATGTTTTTCAAAACTTCAAATAAAACTTACATAAAAATTCCTCATATTTTGTAGAGTATGTTGCATATTTTTAGTTGATTTTTGTGTATTTGAATTTGGTGTAAAAATTCATTTAAGTTTGAATATTTTTGATTTAGGATGAGTAACAAGATAGTCTTGGTATAGTTCAAATATTATTTTGAACTTAGTATTTATTTTCCCATTATTTTTCTTGAGAAAATAATTTTAAGAAATTATTCCAAAGAATAATCCACTTAAGGATCTTTGGATTTTTAATCAAAGAAATAATTTTCAAAAATTCCTGTTAGTATTTTATTTAAATAGCTTATTTTCTGCTAATATTTGTAGATATTTTTAAAGTATTTTTAGGAATTTATTTGAATTTTTAGAGTTTTGAAGTTTGAATTTTTCAAATTTGAAATTACAAAAGTACCCCTGGTCCAACTTGGTTGAACCAAGTCAAAGACCTGGCTCGGGTCGGGTCAACCGACCGAGCCACTCTCTTCTCTCTCTCCCTCTCTCGTGCTCGAGCCCGTGCTCGACTTCTCTGGCCCCCGCGTCGCCCGCGCCGTCGCCGCCTTGCTCCGGCCAACTCTGGCCACCTCCGCCGCCATGGCGTGGGCAAAACACTCCCCTCGCTCCGCTCTTCCACCTCACCGGAGCGATTCGTCCCTCTCTTCCTCTCGTGGCCGCGCACAACCCAATCCCCTAGGGTTAGGGTTTCGGTGCCGGCGCCGCTTCTCTCCTTCTTCTCCAGCGTGCTCGCCATGGCTGGGCGCAGAGCTCCGCCCTCTGTGCCGCCGTGGTGCGGTGGTGCTGGTCCACGACTTCCGTGTGCCCCCTCCAACGGTAGCGCGAGCACTGCCTCGCCACCGTGGAGCTACGGCCATGGACGCACGGTGAGTTCCTTCTTCCTCTGCTCTACTATCTCTCGACCCTCTGCTAGCAGCTCGTGGCCCTGATTTGAACTATTGCTCAAACCCTGGCTAGGTTCGTGATGTGCAGAAGATGATTTGATGATGAATTACTCGAATTTGTGCACTGCCTCCTCTATGTGCACACAGTAGAGGTGAATGGTGTAGATCTAGCATGTGTAGATCTTCCCACTGCCTCTGAATTTACTGTGGAGAGCATTTCTTGCTCACAGATGATGAATTTGACTTTAGAAAATTAATTCTGAGCTAGAACTTGTACTAGCTGTGATGATATCTTAATTTTAGCATGATTTAAACATGTTTTGCTTGCTGTGATGCCTCCTTGTAGAGTTACACAGTGGCTTTCTTGTTTAGAGATGCTTTTTATGTTTTCCTGTGCTTCTTCCATGTGTAAGGATGTGCATAGCTCAGCTAATCCAGCTCTGCTGGTTCACTGGCTTGTGTGATGCTTTGTTAAAAACAAAATACGAACAGATACTACACTGTTGCCTTTTTCCCTTGCCTCCAATGCTCAAACAAATGCTAAAGCACACAACTTCACTCCCTTACATCTCTCTGTCCTATTTCTTGCACAAAACAGAAGTTCTCTGTGGTGCAATTTATTTTCCTATAGCACCCTACCTTGCAGTGCAAGGCTCTGTTAAGAACAGATGCTAAAATGAACACTCTAGCATGATTCTGTCATTTACAGAACCTGCTTAGCCTCTCACTAGCACTTATGAATCAACCTCTGTTGTAGAGCAGCTAGAGCTACGGAAGAGCTCTGATCTTGCTCCAAGGTTCAACCGTCTCCTCCTTGCTGCTTCTTGTGGTTCTACCGTCTCCTCCTTGCTGCTTGACTTTTCCTAGAGTTTAATTGCTAGCTGAAATGGCTTGTGGTGGATGGATTAGGTGATCTCCATGAGTAGTGCTTGGTTGTGCTTGTTCTTGTGGAAGAACAAATAGAAATGGGTGTGCTGATGGTTGTATAATGTGTGAGTTGTGGTTGCTGTGAATTGTGTGTGCTGCTGGCTGCTTCTTGAAAATGTCTTTGTGGCAAATGAATTTGCTAGGATGGTTGTGGTGCTGTTTATAAACTACTGTCTGGTTGTTGTGGTGGTGACACACAACTAGGTGACTCCTCATTTGCATTGGTGAGTAAGGTGCTTGGTTGTCAAGCTCTCATGCTTGGGCATTCCTTAGGGTTCAAGTAATGTGAGATATTTTGCTTGTGGATAACTCTCCTATGTGGCAAGCTTATCCATCCCAAGCTTGGTCTTATCTCCTTGTGGGATTTTTCTTGAGCAAGACAAGTGGTAATTGTCACTAGATGGACTTGTGGGCTGATTCTCCTATGTGGGCTTGTGAAATATTAGTGGCTTTACAAGTTATGGGTGGTGATCATGTGGGCTTTACAATTTCAGATCTGTGGGTTCTCAATTGGCTTATTTTCTTCCTTGGTAATTAATACCATTGGAGAAACAATTTAAATTCCATGTGGCTTTGTTCTTATTGGTTCTTAATACCAATAGAGAATAATTTAATTGTGGGCTTTTCTTTAATAGGAATTTGACTAGATTAGAGGGAAACAAAAATGTTGCCTTGTAGACTAAGATAATTGGATCAATTATATTTGCCTTTGCCCCCTGTTGCCTTTGTTGCTTGCTCAAATGGATCAATGTTGCCTTCTTTTCCTTGCTGCCTATTTGCCTCTAGATGATCCAAATGATCCAAAGTTGATCCATGATCCATTGCTGCCTTAGATATAATTCCCTCTAATCACCACTTGGGTATTAGGACAAGTTCCTAGTATCCAGTAGTCGAATTCCAACACAAAGTTGCCTCACCCTTGTGGTGAAGGCAAACATTTTAATTAGAAGAAACCTTTCTTTTGTTTTGGTTTTTATTTATTTAGGTGATACTCAATTGCTTTATGCATACAAAAGGAATAAGATAACAAGGTTGCAAGGCTTGTTACCAAATACTTCTATATAGCACAAGGCCTTTGGATTTCACATGGTTCATTTTTAGATGATCTCCAATTGCTTCATGTATGTAAAAAGAATTTGTTCACAAGGTGATCAGCCTTGCTACCATCTTCTTTTACATAGCACAAAACTTTTGAATTTCACAATTTCTAGAGAAGTTGAGAAGAACAGATACTTGCTTAATTCCTTTATTTCTGTCCTTCTTAAATGCAGGAATCAAGAATAAGACTTGGGAGATAAGAAGATCAAGATAAGTTGAGAAGATCAAAAATGGAGTGAAGATCAAGTTTAATATTTAGTTTAGGAATTTCTTTTATTCTTGTGTAATTTTCCTTTCTCTTTGGATGAGATATGTAATTATTCAATTATGTTGTAATATTCATTTAAGTTCATTTGGTAAAGTTGTGGAATGCCCAATTCCAATTGTTGTAATTAATTCGACTTGGACATTCAAACTCTGGAATTTGTATTTGAGATGTGTTGAAATGATGAGATGAGATAAAATTGAAATTAGGACATGTTGTATTTGGATTATTATTATATGATCATGTATGTGTAATTGAGATGATCATATAGATGAAATTATGCTTGTGTATTTTGTTAAATTGAATTATACCTTGTCGTGTTTGAAACTGTGATCAGAAGTGTCGATGAATAGGAAAGGTCATGTCCAATTTCTGGAATGCCTCGACAGATGATCCTAGTTTCTAATTAGTTGTTTCAAAGATCACGTCGAAGTTTATAGCACTCAACAGGATGATCTAGCTCCTAATTCATCGAGTCGAGAGAAACATCGATCCCTTTGTCTCTTTTCTTAAACGCGCCAAAATTACCCGCATTTTCAGATGCATGCTATGCAAATGCACATATTCTATTTCTACCCTTTCGACTCTCTAAACCTTGGGGTATTACATCCTCTCCCCCTTAAACTAAACTTCGTCCCGAAGTTTCGATTCTCTCGCGTAGAGTAAGGTAGAAAGAACTTCTGCAGATATTGATTCTCTCAAATTCCTTCCTGACGTGGACGTAGATTTAGGTGATCCCTTGTCCAAAATCCTTATGTCCATCCTCCATGGATCCATACTATCCATTTGTCGACTTTCGTCGCTTCTCCACTGGATTCCAATGATTTTACTACCTTTTCATGTCTCTTGGATTATCCATTTCAGGTTACTCTGGCTTTATACCCTCTGTCGAAGATCCTTTCTACATCCTTATATGATCTCCAGGTGGTACCCTTCCTTATAATCATGAGCCTAATAAAACCTCACTTCTGATGGTAAAGCTCATCTCCTTTTGCTCGAGAATATGAGGTAACTATTCTTAACATGTCTTATAGAACATAATTTGCTCTTTGTAATTTGCTTCCTCCGAATGTAGTAGACACCTTTGTCTATCCAACTTTGATTACTCTATCTTCTCTTCAATCAATTGTAATCAGGGGTACAAACCTTCTGGCATCAATCTCCTCGGATCCTGGTCTCAATCAGATTCAACGAATAGGTATCTAGATTTCCCCATCCATGAATTCAGGTCTCATTTGTTTACTCTCCTTTAGATCATTTAGTCATAGCTTCTATGACCACTAAATCCCTTAAAATTTTCATCCTTCAAATCTCCACTTTCTATTTGGCTTCAAAATCTGGTAAAGATTTCCTGCATCGAAGAACTTTTAGAGCACTAATAACCAATTCAGTCATGTCTCAGTCAAAGTCTTCCTTTTGAATTTCATGTCATCTTCTCAAGTACTTTCCAATACACTTGTTCACTCTCCCCCTTGGAATTCCCTAAGACTTCCTCCGTTCTGACCCTCTATCAGCTGAGCTTCATTCTGTCGGCTCCATTCAGTCAAGCTTCGTGATCGTTCTTGGTGCTTAATCTTCCAGTATATGTGCCTCATGGTCTCACAAAGAACACGTGGTATATCCACCATGTTGTGAATACCCAGTATCGTTCTCTGATAAATAGATATTAACTATTCCTATATATCCAACAGTTTCCCGAAGAATACGTGGTATGTCCACCATATTGTGGACAACCAAAGTAATCCTCCGATAAATTGGATTCCTACTATGGCTAGAATTCCAGTTGGCTTATCCGATGGTCTCAAGAAAAGAATTGCACACAGGAACTTGTGCAAATGGATGATATCTTAACTCCATACTCGAATATGATGTTGGTCGTCAATGTAAAATTCAGCTGACATATCATTTCCTTCCTTTCTGATACTTCAGACTAATTCCAAACAGTTGCGACTTGTTTGACCATGTAACTCGCCTTGATTGCATCTTCCATCATCCGAGTGGTCAGCTCTAAGATGTCAATTCTCTTGGTAATACATCTTTCTCCACCATTGCTCGAGATATAAACTCTGACTTTGGTACATCGACATCATATGTGGTGAGGTGACTTCATCCAAATTGGTCCACCTTCTAGACTTGTCGTCAATCCACTACAAAATTGGACTCTTCTCCCATGGTTATGATGCTCTCTTGAACATTGGACTATGTAATTGCACTTCTTGACATGGTTGATATGTCATCTCTGAAATCTCCACGTGCTTTCATCCAAGTACTTTACTTCTGTCATCCCTTTCTGACTTATCATCATTTTTCGGATGACTTTCTCATTCACTCTTTCTTGTAATCTGTTTGTATATTCAACAAAATTTTCCTATATATATATATATATCCAAGTTCTAATCACGAACTCTTGTTTGGCAGTTAATTTCACCGCTTCCATCTCTAGTAATGCCTCTCAATAGACGATCAACTTTTCCTTTATTCCGTTAGAACTAGAAATATCCATGTTCTTCCAGTCTTCATACGCCTTTGTCATCATCCTTATAATACTTTTAGACTCCTAAGTTCTGCTAAACTCATTCTCAAACTCCATTTAACTAGTAGCAATACCTCTTTATTGCTCCAACAATAACTTCTTCCACCAAGTTATGACAACCTCATATGTATCCTCCATATTTTCCTTCTTACTTCTTGATCTTGGACTTCCATGGAAAGACTTCATAACTTGATATACAAAAATTGCATATTCTTCCTTCTTGGTTATTCCTCCTCATGTAGCGTTTCTAGCGTCATCTTTGGTAGATCTTCGTCCAATTTTTGGTGATACTCTTACTTGGACTTACTTCATTCCTCCTCCAGGTAAAACATGCATCTCCAGATCCAAATATTACGTGACACTCTCCACATTCCATATTTGTAGCTTTATTGACTTCTGTCTTCTCGACTTCCTTCTCTTCATGAACTTCCTTTGACGCCTCATCTTGTTAGTAACTCGTCTCTTCCTCACACGACCTCTAACTACCTCTAGATTAGTAACATCAAGAAAAGAACTTAATGTGACAATCATGCCATTGTACATCAAATCCCAACTTCATGTACCAACCTAGTCAATCAAAAATCCAATAAGATCCAATAAATTTGAATGCAGTTATATAACAAACATGCAACATAAGCCCGTAAAGTAAATAGTACTTTGAGTAAAAACATCTCAAAAGTACCCAGGCTTAGATGCTATACACTACAATATAGGTTTATATCACCTTATGATCCTATTCTAACAACTTTTTGACTCAGTAGGTACCCAAATTGCCCATTTGCAATGGAATAGTACTAAGACAAAGTACTCAAAGAGTAGTTGTGGTCTGGTTTGGTTACGTCCAGAACTAAACTCCATGTAAATTGAATCCTCCGTCTGGCTTGAAGAAACATCTCTTGACATCTCTGGATCCTTCATGTAGTTGCTGATTATACACCATAAGTAGTACTGTAGCTTCCTTCATAGCTTACGTCGTCTCCTAATATCCTTACGACTCTATACTATACTAAGGTGAATCTCCTTTGAAATGAAACTTAAGGGTATTGGCATCCTCTTCGTAGTTACCATACTTTAATATCGATGATCCTTCACCACCATGTAACATCTTCTGACTTCATCCTCCACAAACTTACGATAGGGTTCTACTTCATCTCATGTTTACATAGGATGGTGTTATCAATGTTACTATATAGGTAACACTGACTTGCATGTAAATCTATTTGGGATACAAGCTGGTAGAAGATAATTCCAAACTTGTCATACCAAGTTGAAAAGATATAGGATAAGTAAGTATTAAACATATAAAAGAATAGATAAGAAGATTTACTCTAATTGAGTAAGGAAATGTATATACAAGTATGACTGTATTATTCTCAAGTGAATAACCATCATAATTGTAGAAAGATATGGTTCAGATAAGATATCTTCCTATAGTCTTACCAACCTACAAGTCACCTAAAAGGGTTTTAATCCTAAGGTCGTTTGGCTCTGATACCATCTGCGGTGACCCAGCACACCACTGCATGTTGTAGTGTACAAGTCGTTGATGTAACACGCACGGAAGGACCTCTCCGCAAATATTACATCCCTCAGAGTAGTACAACAGAAACATAGCCGGTCCAAGGTAACACTATAGGATTACAACACTATTCAATACAAAATCTCGAGACCCTTCTTTTACATGGAAGAAGTCTCTTGCAAATGAAACACGAGAAGATCCAATTCGTAGCACTAAGCTGGATATCAGTTCTATCTCTAATTCCTATTCCTACTGTTGTTGTCACAACCCTAGTCTATTCCATCTGGTATGTCTTTATCCAAGCTGTACTCTGATACGTCTCCAACGTATCCATAATTTCTGCTGTTCCATGCTTATATTATACCATTTGCTACATGTTTTATATACACTTCGTATCACTTTTATGCATTTTCTGGGACTAACCTATTAACAAGATGCCACAGTGCCAGTTCCCTGTTTTCTGCTGTTTTTGGTTTCAGAAAGTTACTTCTGGAAATATTCTCGGAATTGCACGAAACAAAAGGCCAGGTCCCTATTTTTCCAGCACATCACGGAGTCCGAAGGAGAGACGAAGGAGGCGCCGAGGTGGCCAAACCACACCAGGCGCGGGTGGGCCCCTGCCGCGCCACCTGTGGTTTGGGCCCCTCGGGGGTCCGCCGACATCGCCCCTTCGCCTATTTATTCCCCGAGACGCGAAAACCCTAAAACACCGAGCCTTTCATCCAGAACATATTCGCTGCCGCCGCCGTCGTCAACCCTAACTCGGGGGGTTTCTGAAGCTCTTCCCGGCACCCTGCCGGAGAGGGGAATCATCACCGGAGGGCTCTACATCGCCATGCCCGCCTCCGGAGTGATGCGTGAGTAGTTCATCCTTGGACTATGGGTCCATAGCAGTAGCTAGATGGTTGTCTTCTCCACTTGTGCCATCATGTTTAGATCTTGTGAGCTGCCTATCATGATCAAGATCATCTTATTGTAATGCTACATGTTGTGTTTGCTGGGATCTGACTTATATTGATACCTATGTGGAGCTGAATATTATATTATCATGTCTATGTCATTTGTGATCTTGCATGCTCTCCGTTACTTGTTGAAGCCTTGGCCACGTGAATACTTGTAACTCCAAGAGGGGGTATTTATGCATGATAGTTGGGTTCAACCTCTATTTAACCTGGGATAGTGACAGCAAGTTCTAAGGTTGTAGATGTGTTGTTGCCACTAGGGGTAAAACAGCAATGCTTTATTCAAGGATGAATGTATTGTTTACATTACGCACATTACTTAATGCAATTGTCTGTTGCTTGCAACTTAATACTGGAAGGGGTACGGATGTTAACCGGAAAGTGGACTATTTAGGCATAGATGCATGCTGGATAGCGGTCTATGTACTTTGTCGTAATGCCCAAATGAATCTCATAGTAGACACCACAGCTCACACATGCATGTTATATGCACTTATCAATTGTCAATTGCCCAGCTGTAATTTGTTTACCCAGCATGTTAGTTATCTTATTGGAGAGACACCACTAGTGAACTGTGGACCCCGGTCCATTCTTTTACATCTGAAATACAATCTACTGCAATCATTGTTCTCTACTGTTTTATGCAAACAAACATCATTTTCCATTCGATACGTTTAACCCTTTGTTTTCAGCAAGCCGGTGAGATTGACAACCTCACTGTTAAGTTGGGGCAAAGTAATTTGTTGTGTTGTGCAGGTTCCACGTTGGCACCGGAATCCCTGGTGTTGCGCCGCACTACACTCCTTCACCAACACCTTCGAAGCAAACCTCGTTTTCCTACTGGTCCGATTAAACCTTGGTTTCATACTGAGGGAAAACTTACTGCTGCACTCATCATACCTTCCTCTTGGGGTTCCCAACTGACGTGTGACGTACAAGCATTGTTTCTGGCACTATTTATATTAACCTAGAGCCACCAACACGTTTTCTGGCGCCGTTGCCGGGGAAAACGAATTGCTTCTGCAAGGGGAGTCTCTCACACCCAATCTCTTTACTTTGTTATTTGTCTTGCTTAGTTTATTTTTATTTGTTTGCTCTCTTTATCAAAAACACAAAAAAATTAGTTCCTTTTTATTTCGAATTACTATTATGACTAGTTGTTTTCAATGTCTTATCTCTATGAAACTGGGTCTCGTTATAAGAATTACCGCTTCTCTCCAAAAGGAAAACATCTATGGGAACAAATAAGAAGATTGAATGGTTTTGCTAAGAACTTGTGTTCTACATATGATGAATCCTACTGCTTTAATGAATCTCTTTGCTATAGAAGGCACAAACATCTCCCTTTCCAATGTGAGTATACTGATAATGAAACCTTGGCTGCCT
Source organism: Poa pratensis (assembly GCA_947311845.1). NCBI lineage: Eukaryota > Viridiplantae > Streptophyta > Magnoliopsida > Poales > Poaceae > Poa > Poa pratensis. Next base: position 60,964,063 of record CAMZMU010000020.1, on the reverse strand, counting down.
ATGCTAAAGGAAACTATGATTTTGGTAATCTTGAACAAATTGAAGAGTTTATTGTTTTTAAGGGTGCCCTTGAAATTAGTTCTTATCTTGAACATAAAACTGATGCCCCTTATAAATCTGAATGTATTGCCATACTTAAATATTGTTGTGATACCTACAAGGATAATAATTCTTACATTACTGAACATCTTGAGAGGATGTTTCCTCAAAAAGATGAAACTTGTGCCTTGCAGGAACCTGAGGAAGAGGAAATTGCTGAAACTGTGATCTCATTGGATGAAAAAGAGGAGGAGAGTGAAGAACAAAAGGAGGATCTACCTTCTAATGACAGTAACTCTTCAACTCTTACACTATTTAATTGCCCTCCATGCCTACCTAAGGAGGAAAAATGCTATATTGTTGAATGTCATGATTCTATTGAAATATCTCCTTTTGATAAATTTGAAGTAACAAGCTCCTTGACTCAAGAGAAAGCAAAAATAACAGAAGTACCAAATATTTCCCCCAATGTTGTTTATGAAAATCCATGCTATTTTGATAAGTCTTATGATAATCCACTTTTTATTCCTAATTTCGAAATGCATGGTAATGAGAGTGTTTGCTTAGAAAATGTTTATGATAAAGCTCTAGATGATGGTCCTATGTTGCTTGATAATATTATTAATTCTACTATTGAGAGTGATCAATCAACTTGTTTCAATATGTCTAAAAGTGGGTTTGAAATTTTTGATCCCACTATCTTGCTTGATAAAAGTTATGTGTTTGTAGATCATAAAAAGCATGCTTTATGTGATAGTTATGTTGTTGAGTTTGTTTATGATGCTATTGAAAATTATTATGAGAGAGGGAAAGATGGTTTTAAAAGTTTTCATGTCACTAAAATACCTCTCTTTGTGTTGGAAGTTTTAAAGTTGGATTTGTTGCATCTTCCTATGCTAGCTGCTTTATGCTTCAATGATTTGTTTTACTACAATATTCCTCTGCATAGGAAGTGGGTTAGACTCAGATGATTTTGATATTTGCCTCTTGATGCTCTCTTTGTTTTTCAACTCTTATTCTTATGCGAGCATCATTAAAATCCTAAAGCCTAGCTGAAAGGCATTAAAGAAAAGCACTTTGGGGATAACCCATGTGTCAAGGAGTTTTGTTACTTCTGTAGCAACTCCTTTGTATCTTTATTTTATCGCAATGTTGTGCCAAGTAAAGTTCTATATTGAAAGTTGATGCAAGATTTGGATTTCTGCGCAGTGACAGATTTTTAGCTGTCACGGATTTGAGCTTATCTCCCTGTAGAAAATTCAAAAAATTCTGAGAAAAATCACGCATATTCCTGAGATATGTACGCAACTTTCATTATTTTAGGCCAGATCCATCTGAGCAACTTAAGTGCCTCGAAAAAATTCGTCATTCCAGACTGTTCTGTTTTTGACAGATTCTGCCTTTTGTTTTGCATTCGCTCTTTTACTGTGTTTGTGTGGATTTCTTTGCTCCACAAAGCATTGGTGGCTGTAGCTAATGTCCAGAAGCTTTGGGATTGATTGTATCATTACAGAATATGAGAATTTTTGATTATGCACTAACCCTCTAATGAGAACTGTCTTGAGTTTGGTGTGAAGGAAGTTTTCAAGGATCAAGCGAGAAGGGTGATATTATGTGATCAAGAAGAGTGAAAAGCCTAAGCTTGGGGATGCCCCCGTGGTTCATCCCAACCATATTCAGAGAGACTCAAGCGTCTAAGCTTGGGGATGCCCAAGGCATCCCCTTCTTCATCAACAAACTTATCAGGTCATCTCTAGTGAAACTATATTTTAATTCTTTCACATCTTATGCGCTTTACTTGGAGCGTCTGTGTGTTTTTATTTTTGTTTTTGTTTGAATAAATTCGGATCCTAGCAATCCTTGTGTGGGAGAGAGACACGCTCCGCTTTTTCATGTGAATACTCATGTTCTTCACTTATATTTGTTGAGTATTCTTAACTAGCTACTGCAGTGCTTTTAGCTCCTGTTTTTCATGCATCTCTTCGAGCTGTTAGCACTTGTTTATAAATACTCTCTTGCTGCATTATATTATCATTTGGAGAGTTTATGTTTAAATAAATTATTGGTGTTTGTTTGGAAGAAAGAAAATGCTACATGTAGTAGTTGGTATTGGAAAAGACATATGCATTCTTGTAGATCATTGTCTTGTTTTGATTTGATGCTTTGCAATTGTTTTGAGCTCTCAAGTAGATCATGTTTAAGCTCTTGCATCATGTAGTTAAAGCCTAGTAGTGGAGAACTACCGTAGAGCTTGTTGAGACTTGGGATGCATATTTGTTCTCTCTAAGGTCTAGATATTTTCTGGTAAAATGTTTGAGCAACAAGGAAGACAGTGTAGAGTCTTATAATACTTGCAATATGTTTTTATGTGATTCTTGCTGTACCGGTTTATACTTGTGTTTGCTTCAAACAACCTTGCTAGCCTAAACTCTGTACTGAGAGGGAATGCTTCTCGTGCATCCAAAACTTGAGCCAAAACCCATGCCATTTGTGTCCACCATACCTACCTACTATGTGGTATTTCCTGCCATTCCAAGTAAATATTTCATGTGCTACCTTTAAACTATTCAAAACTTTATTACTCCTTATTTGTGTCAATGTTTTATAGCTCATGAGGAAGTATGTGGTGTTTTATCTTTCAATCTTGTCATTTACTTCTGACAGACTTTCACCTGGACTAGTGGCATATACATCCGCTTATCCAATAATTTGCAAAAAGAGCTGGCAACGGGGTGCCCAGCCCCAATTAATTACAACTTTCATTAATAATTCTCTTCACATGTTTTGCCCTGATTTATCAGTAAGCAACTTAATTTTGCAATAGACACTCCTCCATGGTATGTGAATGTTGGAAGGCACCCGAGGATTCGGTTAGCCATGGCTTGTGTAAGCAAAAGGTTGGGAGGAGTGTCATCTATAAAGAAACTAAAATACATGTGTAAACAAAAGAGAAGAGGGATGATCTACCTTGCTGGTAGAGATAACGTCCTTCATGGGAGCCGCTCTTTGAAAGTCTGGTTGACAAGGGGGTTAGAGTGCCCACTACCATTCGTTGACAACAACAAACACCTCTCAAATACTTATTTTGTGCTCTCTATATGCTTTCGAAAACTTAAAAAGCTCTAGCACATGATTTAATCCCTGCTTCCCTCTGCGAAGGGCCTATCTTTTACTTTATGTTGAGTCAGTTTACCTACTCCTTTCTATCTTAGAAGCAAACACTTGTGTCAACTTTGTGTGCATTGATTCTTACATATTTACTTATTGCACTTGTTATATTGCTTTATGTTGACAACTATCCATGAGATATACATGTTACAAGTTGAAAGCAAATGCTGAAACTTAATCATCCTTTGTGTTGCTTCAATGCCTTTTACTTTGAATCTATTGCTTTATGAGTTACCTCTTATGCAAAACTTTTTGATGCTTGTCTTGAAAGTACTATTCATGAAAAGTTTTTGCTTATATGATTCATTGTTTACTCTTTATCTATTTGTTAGCAAACTATAGATCATTGCTTTGAGTCACTTCATTCATGACATGAGCCTTGCAATATATTGATCAAGATTGTGTGAAAGCATGTCTCCTCAGAAATTATTTGTTGTTATCGTTTTACCTACTCGAGGACGAGTAGAACTAAGCTTGGGGATGCTTGATACGTCTCCAACGTATCCATAATTTCTGCTGTTCCATGCTTATATTATACCATTTGCTACATGTTTTATATACACTTCGTATCACTTTTATGCATTTTCTGGGACTAACCTATTAACAAGATGCCACAGTGCCAGTTCCCTGTTTTCTGCTGTTTTTGGTTTCAGAAAGTTACTTCTGGAAATATTCTCGGAATTGCACGAAACAAAAGGCCAGTCCCTATTTTTCCAGCACGTACACGGAGTCCGAAGGAGAGACGAAGAGAGCCACGAGGTGGCCAAACCACCGGCGCGGGTGGGCCCCAGCCGCGCCACCTGGTGGTTTGGGCCCCTCGGGGGTCCGCCGACATCGCCCCTTCGCCTATTTATTCCCCGAGACGCGAAAACCCTAAAACACCGAGCCTTTCATCCAGAACATATTCGCTGCCGCCGCCGTCGTCAACCCTAACTCGGGGGGTTCTGAAGCTCTTCCCGGCACCCTGCCGGAGAGGGGAATCATCACCGGAGGGCTCTACATCGCCATGCCCGCCTCCGGAGTGATGCGTGAGTAGTTCATCCTTGGACTATGGGTCCATAGCAGTAGCTAGATGGTTGTCTTCTCCACTTGTGCCATCATGTTTAGATCTTGTGAGCTGCCTATCATGATCAAGATCATCTTATTGTAATGCTACATGTTGTGTTTGCTGGGATCTGACTTATATTGATACCTATGTGGAGCTGAATATTATATTATCATGTCTATGTCATTTGTGATCTTGCATGCTCTCCGTTACTTGTTGAAGCCTTGGCCACGTGAATACTTGTAACTCCAAGAGGGGGTATTTATGCATGATAGTTGGGTTCAACCTCTATTTAACCTGGGATAGTGACAGCAAGTTCTAAGGTTGTAGATGTGTTGTTGCCACTAGGGGTAAAACAGCAATGCTTTATTCAAGGATGAATGTATTGTTTACATTACGCACATTACTTAATGCAATTGTCTGTTGCTTGCAACTTAATACTGGAAGGGGTACGGATGTTAACCGGAAAGTGGACTATTTAGGCATAGATGCATGCTGGATAGCGGTCTATGTACTTTGTCGTAATGCCCAAATGAATCTCATAGTAGACACCACAGCTCACACATGCATGTTATATGCACTTATCAATTGTCAATTGCCCAGCTGTAATTTGTTTACCCAGCATGTTAGTTATCTTATTGGAGAGACACCACTAGTGAACTGTGGACCCCGGTCCATTCTTTTACATCTGAAATACAATCTACTGCAATCATTGTTCTCTACTGTTTTATGCAAACAAACATCATTTTCCATTCGATACGTTTAACCCTTTGTTTTCAGCAAGCCGGTGAGATTGACAACCTCACTGTTAAGTTGGGGCAAAGTAATTTGTTGTGTTGTGCAGGTTCCACGTTGGCACCGGAATCCCTGGTGTTGCGCCGCACTACACTCCTTCACCAACACCTTCGAAGCAAACCTCGTTTTCCTACTGGTTCGATTAAACCTTGGTTTCATACTGAGGGAAAACTTACTGCTGCACTCATCATACCTTCCTCTTGGGGTTCCCAACTGACGTGTGACGTACAAGCATTGTTTCTGGCACTATTGCTGGGGAGATATTCTCTCGTCAACCTAGAGCCACCATACTCCTTTTCCAAAATGATGTTGTCTCCTCCATTGGCAGTGTTGTCGTCATATACACCTTGGTAAGGTTGTCGTCATCCTTTTGTTGGTGAAGTAGCAGTTGACTCCTTCAAGCTCCACCAGATAGGTTTGGACTCCTTGTTGAAGACATCCTCGTTGTCGTCATGGATATTTGTCGTCTCCTTGGATGGCTCCAAAAGTCTAAGCAGGGGGTCAACGGGGAAAAGGGTGAGCAACACGAGCGTTACTCAGCAAGTTCAAATTATAGGCGATAAGGTGTTTTATGCACTAGCTACTGCCATGACCAACGATCATTGACATAATGCAAGTTTTGGAAAATATTTTTAGGAAAGGGTCCATTTTATTTTCAGAAAAACTATGCTCACAGCCTCCACGGGTCTTTAGTCATCACTTGGGATGCCTTTCCCACAGCGTTCTGTAGTTCCTTCCGGGAACACGGATGTGACAGCCACAATTTCTTGTTGTTGACTCTGCAGAGCTGCGTAACTTTACCCATGAGAGAAACCCACCTTGTTGCCTTTCCGAGCGGCCAAACTCGTCCATACTTCCATGGTCTGGGGCCAGGTGTGAGTCCAAAGCCAATCACCGCCCTCTCCGCACAACACATATCCGCCCAATTGTGGCGCGGCCGGTAACAAAGACCGCTATCCCGCCACCCCTCCCGAGCTTCTTCCAATCACCCCGTCAGGTGGGAAGGTCACGCGCTTCCACGCTGTTGGCCGCCGCAACGGACACAACCAAGTAATAGCCTGCCGAGGATATGTGAACGAGAGAAGATACGGCTGACTTTTACCGTCCATAGCAGATCTCATGGTAAACGCTTCAATACGGCGCAAGGATCACTGTGACATTGGTAATTAATCCTAGGTATATACTTTCCCATACAATGGAACCTCCACCACAACATCAATCCGTGGTTCCATTGCCAGCCAAACAATATATATAGCAATTCACATCATTCAAAATAGTTTTTCTTTTTCAATGCAATGATAATAATACGTTTTTGAAAATAGTTTTTATAAAATAGTTCAATAAGGATATGCAAGAATGAACTTGCCTGTGGTAGAAGTGACAGTTCAGGCCCTTCGGGGTTCTAGGGTTTGCGGTAAAACCCCGAGTTCTGAAAATAGCAAAGTAATCCTGATAAGGACTACTGAAAAATCTAGCAGCATGCTATTATGCATAATCATGATATGCATCGCCACCCCAAAATACCCAAGTTGCGGACTTAAGACTTTTCAAGTGCTTTAGAGTTTTTAATTATTTAAATAATTTGACAACAATTTTCATGAGGAATAAATTTAAAGTGATTAAATTGAAATAGTTCAATATAATTGAACTTCAAGACTTTATTTTCCCATATTATTTTCTTTTAATAAAATAGTTTTTGAAAAAGAATTTCAAGTCATTTCCACTTAAGGATCCTTGAATTTTTCATCCTCAAAATGTTTTCAAAACTTCAAATAAAACGTACATAAAAATTCCTCATATTTTGTAGAGTATGTTGCATATTTTTAGTTGATTTTTGTGTATTTGAATTTGGTGTAAAAAATTCATTTAAGTTTGAATATTTTTGATTTAGGATGAGTAACAAGATAGTCTTGGTATAGTTCAAATATTATTTTGAACTTAGTTTTTATTTTCCCAGATTATTTTTCTTGAGAAAATAATTTTAAGAAATTATTCCAAAGAATAATCCACTTAAGGATCTTTGGATTTTTAATCAAAGAAATAATTTTCTAAAATTCCTGTTAGTATTTTATTTAAATAGCTTATTTTCTGCTAATATTTGTAGATATTTTTAAAATATTTTTAGGAATTTATTTGAATTTTTAGAGTACTTTGAAAGATTTGAATTTTTCAAATTCATGAAATTACAAAGTACCCCTAGTCCAACTTGGTTGAACCAAGTCAAAGACCTGGCTCGAGTCGGGTCAACCGACCGAGCCACTCTCTTCTCTCTCTCCCTCTCTCGTGCTCGAGCCCGTGCTCGACTCCTCTGGCCCCCGCGTCGCCCGCGCCGTCGCCACCTTGCTCCGGCCAACTCTGGCCACCTCCGCCGCCGTGGCGTGGGGCAAAACACTCCCCTCGCTCCGCTCTTCCACCTCACCGGAGCGATTCGTCCCTCTCTTCCTCTCGTGGCCGCGCACAACCCAATCCCCTAGGGTTAGGGTTTCGGTGCCGGCGCTGCTTCTCTCCTTCTTCTCCAGCGTGCTCGCCATGGCTGGGCGCAGAGCTCCACCCTCTGTGCCGCCGTGGTGCGGTGGTGCTGGTCCACGACTTCCGTGTGCCCCCTCCAACGGTAGCGCGAGCACTGCCTCGCCACCGTGGAGCTACGGCCATGGACGCACGGTGAGTTCCTTCTTCCTCTGCTCTACTATCTCTCGACCCTCTGCTAGCAGCTCGTGGCCCTGATTTGAACTATTGCTCAAACCTGGCTAGGTTCGTGATGTGCAGAAGATAATTTGATGATGAATTACTCGAATTTGTGCACTGCCTCTGTTGTATGATTCTGTCATTTACAGAACCTGCTTAGCCTCTCACTAGCACTTATGAATCAACCTCTGTTGTAGAGCAGCTAGAGCTACGGAAGAGCTCTGATCTTGCTCCAAGGTTCAACCGTCTCCTCCTTGCTGCTTCTTGTGGTTCTACGTCTCCTCCTTGCTGCTTGACTTTTCCTAGAGTTTAATTGCTAGCTGAAATGGCTTGTGGTGGATGGATTAGGTGATCTCCATGAGTAGTGCTTGGTTGTGCTTGTTCTTGTGGAAGAACAAATAGAAATGGGTGTGCTAATGGTTGTATAATGTGTGAGTTGTGGTTGCTGTGAATTGTGTGTGCTGCTGGCTGCTTCTTGAAAATGTCTTTGTGGCAAATGAATTTGCTAGGATGGTTGTGGTGCTGTTTATAAACTACTGTCTGGTTGTTGTGGTGGTGACACACAACTAGGTGACTCCTCATTTGCATTGGTGAGTAAGGTGCTGGTTGTCAAGCTCTCATGCTTGGGCATTCCTTAGGGTTCAAGTAATGTGAGATATTTTGCTTGTGGATAACTCTCCTATGTGGCAAGCTTATCCATCCCAAGCTTGGTCTTATCTCCTTGTGGGATTTTTTTCTTGAGCAAGACAAGTGGTAATTGCCACTAGATGGACTTGTGGGCTGATTCTCCTATGGGGGCTTGTGAAATATTAGTGGCTTTACAAGTTATGGGTGGTGATCATGTGGGCTTTACAATTTCAGATATGTGGGTTCTCAATTGGCTTATTTTCTTCCTTGGTAATTAATACCATTGGAGAAACAATTTAAATTCCATGTGGCTTTGTTCTTATTGGTTCTTAATACCAATAGAGAATAATTTAATTGTGGGCTTTTCTTTAATAGGAATTTGACTAGATTAGAGGGAAACAAAAATGTTGCCTTGTAGACTAAGATAATTGGATCAATTATGTTTGCCTTTGCCCCCTGTTGCCTTTGTTGCTTGCTCAAATGGATCAATGCTGTCTTCTTTTCCTTGCTGCCTATTTGCCTCTAGATGATCCAAATGATCCAAAGTTGATCCATGATCCATTGCTGCCTTAGATATAATTCCCTCTAATCACCACTTGGGTATTAGGACAAGTTCCTAGTATCCAGTAGTCGAATTCCAACACAAAGTTGCCTCACCCTTGTGGTGAAGGCAAACATTTTAATTAGAAGAAACCTTTCTTTTGTTTTGGTTTTTATTTATTTAGGTGATACTCAATTGCTTTATGCATACAAAAGGAATAAGATAACAAGGTTGCAAGGCTTGTTACCAAATACTTCTATATAGCACAAGGCCTTTGGATTTCACATGATTCATTTTTAGATGATCTCCAATTGCTTCATGTATGTAAAAAGAATTTGTTCACAAGGTGATCAGCCTTGCTACCATCTTCTTTTACATAGCACAAAACTTTTGAGTTTCACAATTGCTAGAGAAGTTGAGAAGAACAGATACTCGCTTAATTCCTTTATTTATGTCCTTCTTAAATGCAGGAATCAAGAATAAGACTTGGGAGATAAGAAGATCAAGATAAGTTGAGAAGACCAAAAATGGAGTGAAGATCAAGTTTACTATTTAGTTTAGGAATTTCTTTTACTATATAACGGGAGTGCAAATCCTGCCTCCCTCCGCGCTCCACGTCACGGGTACTGTTCAAAGAATAGTAACCGTGACTTATCTACCCGTCCGTCCTTCGTCTGACGGCTCCTCGCAGCCCTGTGACCATTTCGTATAAAAACCCCTCAAAAATCGAGAAATATTTCCGCGGTCCTCATCTTCCCACTGCGAAGGACTTCCTTGCAAATGTAGAGAACTTCAAAGATTTTTCCGCAAAACCGTCAGCAGACCCATCCCTTTCCCTTTCTCTCTCCCGCGCGGCGACGAAGTCGCCGTCGCCGCCGACGCGCGACGTCGCCGCTCCGCTCCTCCCCGAACGAATCGGAGACGACCAAGAGCTCCGCCACCGTCTCCTATACATCCCCGTCAAGACACACGTGCTGGGACGGCTGAAATCGACGCCGCCGTGCTTTCTTCCCCAACTCCGGCCGCCGTCCCGTCGAGCTCGATTCGGTCGCCCTCGACCTCCTCCCGCCTCGCTGAGGCCTCCATCGTGTTCGTGGTCAGCTCCTGGTCCCGTAGGACCTCATGTCCTTCCTTCCCGTGCTTTGTGTGGCCGTGGCCGAGGTGATCGCCGTCCGCCGCCACGTTTGTGCTCACCGCCGGCGAGCCCGGCGACCATTTGGTCCGGCTCCGCCGCCAATCGCATCCCCGCGACCCCCTCTCGCAGATACGCGCAACACCAGTGACGCGCGCGTCCTGGAGCGAGCAGGGCGTGCTCGCCGGAGTCCGGCAGAGCCGCCGCTGCTCCTCTGTGTCGCTGACACATGGGCCCCGATCGTCAGCGTTTTATTTTCTTTGTAAATGCTTTTTCGTAAATAATAATATATCCCTGATGTGTGGGTCCCACTATCAGGACTTTAACAATTACAGAAAAGATTGAAAATTGTTTAAATCATATCTTTAAAACCGTAACTCGGAATAATGCAAATAATATATCAAAATTTACAGAAAAATGAAACCTTAACAACTAATGCATTTCCATGCATGATTAAATGACTTTGAACAATGTTTAACTAGAAGAACTAATATAATCTTTATATATTAATTATGGAGCTTTTGGAAATGACATTTGTTGGTCATTTCAACTCCATTTAAATTGATATTACAGATGCATTTCAATACTTTAATTTGTCATATCATCCATATTGTTTGCAGTGCATCGACGTCGTATGTTGATTGCTCTTTTCCTTTTCCGGTGTTTGGTTCTTCTCGATAGAACACGAGTCCGGAGCTGGTTCTGAGAGCACCGAAGATCCGTATCTTGCTGTCAACGAACAAGGCAAGCGTAACCCCCTACATTTCTCTGCAAACGGACGCAAGGCGGGAGACTCGGAATCGAGCGGATCGACCGCATCTCAATTTCATGCATGTTTAACAAATTTTAAACCACGTTTATTTAAACTTCCATATAATAAAAGTGTTCAAAAAATCAATAATATTGAATCTATCCATCGGAAAAATATGAATAACATATCCAAACGGTCAGAAAAATAAATACTACCTATTTATGTCAAAAAACAAACATGTTTTCGGAGAAATATTAATAACATATCCAAACGGTCAGAAAAATAAATGCTATCTACTTATGGCAAAAAAATGTTTTAATATTCCAATCTGGCAAGTATTTCAAGAAAATCCAAATGCACTTCCTCTAAATATATAATGGTAAATTTACTAAATGTTCAAGAAGAATTGTTTAAATCATATCTTTAAAACCGTAACTCGGAATAATGCAAATAATATATCAAAATTTACAGAAAAATGAAACCTTAACAACTAATGCATTTCCATGCATGATTAAATGACTTTGAACAATGTTTAACTAGAAGAACTAATATAAACTTTATATTTTAATTATGGAGCTTTTGGAAATGACATTTGTTGGTCATTTCAACTCCATTTAAATTGATATTACAGATGCATTTCAATACTTTAATTTGTCATATCATCCATATTGTTTGCTGTGCATCGACGTCGTATGTTGATTGCTCTTTTCCTTTTCCGGTGTTTGGTTCTTCTCGATAGAACACGAGCCCGGAGCTGGTTCTGAGAGCACCGAAGATCCGTATCTTGCTGTCAACGAACAAGGCAAGCGTAACCCCCTACATTTCTCTGCCAACGGACGCAAGGCGGGAGACTTGGAATCGAGCGGATCGACCGCATCTCAATTTCATGCATGTTTAACAAATTTTAACCGCGTTTATTTAAACTTCCATATAATAAAAGTGTTCAAAAAATCAATAATATTGAATCTATCCATCCGAAAATATGAATAACATATCCAAACGGTCAGAAAAATAAATACTACCTATTTATGTCAAAAAACAAACATGTTTTCGGAGAAATATTAATAACATATCCAAACGGTCAGAAAAATAAATGCTATCTACTTATGGCAAAAACAAATGTTTTAATATTCCAATCTGGCAAGTATTTCAAGAAAATCCAAATGCACTTCCTCTAAATATATAATTATAAATTTACTAAATGCTCAAGAAGTGCATTTCCTCTAATTACGGACTCAAATTGAACATTATGATTTGGTAATTATTTGGTTGCAATCTAAATGAACTGACTCTAAATATGGAACTCAATTCAATAAATGTGCATTCCCACTCAATATGGACATAAATTAAATATTAAAAAAATGTTTATTCCAAAACACAAGCATATTTGAACATTCCAAACCACTAAGTACTTAGAAATATCCTAAACGACAAATTCCGACTGATTTCAACATTTCACAGTACCATTTAGCCTTAACGTATACATAATTTCCCTCTGATTTGTCCTACTTAAATTTTGAACAAAAAGATTTTGCTGAGGCACTCAGTTTAGTTACGCTTCACTTATTATAAGAAATGATTTTTCGTATCAGGAAATAGTACATTTTTTAGATTACAAAGAAAAAAGCTATATTCTAGATCTCATTATACCGTAAGGTCACTTCTTTCCACAATCATCGTCATTCCTGTTTAACTAAAAGAACTAGGATATCAAATATAAATTTGTATAAATGATATCTCACCTCCATTTAACCCCATCTTTGTATTTGTTTACTTTTGTTTTTTGCTTCTCTTTTGCTTTGCAGTAGAACAACATTGGAATAATGATCACCATCAAGAGAAATAATTGCAGGACATTTTAGCTTACAAAACAACTATAGTTCCCCTTTTTGCATTTCAGTTTGTTGTAATAGAGTTGTAAAAAAACATTGAAGTTAAATCTTTATATTTGCTTTCTTTTGTTTTTTGCTTTTCTTTTGCTTCACAGCAAAACAACATTCGAATAATGATCAAAAAGAAGAAAGATAAATGCAAGACATTTTGGTTTACAAAACAATTATAAATTCCCTTATTAGATTTCAGTTCGATGTGCTACATTTATAAAAAAACATTGCAATTTGTGTTCAACCAGTAAAACGATTGGTTTGTCTTCACAATAACTTAATAAGTTATAATATTTATTCTACAGCTTGAATTATTCTAAAATGTAATAAAACATTCACCTAACTGCTATTTTTTGCTACTTCAATGTTTTTATTATGTTTTATCAGTCATACTATAATCACACATAAAGAGCCTTTAGGTTAATAGACTACAATGTCTGCAATGGTAAATGTGAGCATCCCGCAAATTAGCTAATGGCAATATTAAATTATTATTTTTTGCTTTTTCCTATAAGTCACATTGCCTGCAAAAATAAATGCATTATACAAACAGCGTCGCCATTTCTATCCACAAAATATATTACATAACCAAAACAAAAAAACAAGTTATATTTACAGAAATATCCACCGATAATGCACAAAAATCTAACCAAGGGCGTGGCGTTACGCCACGCCAAATTCAACTAGTTTCTTTTATTCTTGTGTAATTTTCCTTTCTCTTTGGATGAGATATGTAATTATTCAATTATGTTGTAATATTCATTTAAGTTCATTTGGTAAAGTTGTGGAATGCCCAATTCCAATTGTTGTAATTAATTCGACTTGGACATTCAAACTCTGGAATTTGTATTTGAGATGTGTTGAAATGATGAGATGAGATAAAATTGAAATTAGGACATGTTGCATTTGGATTATTATTATATGATCATGTATGTGTCAATTGAGATGATCATATAGATGAAGTTATGCTTGTGTATTTTGTTAAATTGAATTATACCTTGTCGTGTTTGAAACTGTGATCAGAAGTGTCGATGAATAGGAAAGGTCATGTCCAATTTCTGGAATGCCTCGACAGATGATCCTAGTTTCTAATTAGTTGTTTCAAAGATCACATCGAAGTTTATAGCACTCAACAGGATGATCTAGCTCCTAATTCATCGAGTCGAGAGAAACATCGATCTCTTTGTTTCTTTTCTTAAACGCGCCAAAATTACCCGCATTTCAGATGCATGCTATGCAAATGCACATATTCTATTTCTACCCTTTCGACTCTCTAAACCTTGGGGTATTACACTTATGCATCTCATATCTTTCATGCATGTGTTGCATTGCATTTTGGGTTGTGGGTAATTAGCAATTCATCTGATAATTAATATGGAGTGTGCGGGAATATTTGATAAATGTCCTGACTTCATTTAATTTTGTGTAGCTCACCCATGCCTTATTTTGCCATGTTAATCCAACATTTAATATTGATGGGTAGATAAACAACTTGAGCCTTAATATTAAATTGTTGGAATCCTGGTTCCGCTTAATTTGGCTTAAGTTGCATCTTGCCATGTCATGCATCATCTCATCACATGCTGGATCTTTTGTCGTAGTTGTAAGATGCATCTTTTGCGCTCTCCAGTGTTTGTTGCTTCTTCGCGGATAAGACATTGAGACGATGTGAGCAACGACAAGTTCTGCTTCCTCTACAGTGTTTCCAGGCAAGCAATGTTCTCTTGGTCCCAATGCATTGTCTTTCATCCTTGCCCGTTGATCTCTGCTATCCTTATGTTACGATGCTTATGTGCGATCCTATCCATGTTTACCCTCCTGCCATGATATAGCCCCACCTCCACATCCTATCACCCTATTGTTTGTTTTCCTTGTTGGCCTTGCGAGTCGTAGCGCATGCTTAGGTTGTTACCTTTACCTTCTTGTTATTACATGTATCCTTAAATCCCTGGTAAGTGGCTATCTGTTCATCTGTTGTGGGACGTTGTTGTCTTAATGGTAAGGCACCGGCAGAAGGCCAGTTTTGGTGCTTTGTTCTGCTAGTGTCGCCTTAGGACCTGAGTTCTTGTCCTCGGATCCAAGACTGAGCGCGCTACCCACATGTGGGACTTCTTATGGGAATCCCCGCAACCTGCGACCCGATCCGCAGTCTTGTCCAGGGCGCCACACCTAGTTCGGGCTTTCCATTTGATGCATGCATATGCAGGTACGATCTCATGGTGATGTGTTGTAGTCGATCTTATATAGGAGCGGCACGTTCTTAGAGTGTTGCGAAGGTCCGGGGATGGGCCTAAGTGACCGTGCGCGCAATCATGTGGTTCCCTGGACTTGTCTGCAGAGAAGTGAAGGGTTGTGTCAAACGCTCCATGGCAATTTGATGCGTGTGGTTTAACAATAGTGCACCCCTGCAGGGTTAAATCTTTTCGAAACGCCGTGTCCACGGTTATGGACGACTTGGTGAAGATGCTGGCTAACAAGATCATAGACAACTTGCACCTAGTAATGGTAGCTATTAAACTTGCTTCGTTGTGTGAGTGCCTTTGGATTGCTTACTCGTGGGTTAATCGAGTGAATGATAATCGGCTGGGTATTGTTTGGTGTTAGTATCTAGTTGGTTCCTTGCTCGCGTTCTTATCCCTATCTTATAGACGAAAGTTGTAGCGTGTCTTCTGTAGATGGCTTAGTGCTGCTGCTTCAGTCCACCAATCCTTTATATTTTGGGAGCCTTTGTATTGGTTCCAAGTGTTCTTTGATTGCCAGGTAAATTCAGTTTACCTGACCCATCTTTTGGGCTGTTTTTCTCTGAACAGTCAACAGGTTTGAAGTCTGACGACGTTAGCTTGGGAATCCCTCCGGCGCGGCCTGGGCAGGGATTGGACGCCATCGTTTATCTTCAGGACTCTTAGTCCAATTTGTATCTTGTCCGTAGTCGGACACTAGTTTGTTTTCGCTGTGCTTTGTATCTTTGTAATGTATCAGTTGTATCCTGACTCGCTTGAGTCCCGCTTGTATATATTTTCTCTTTCTGCTGTTGTTGCGGATTCTTTCGTGAACTGTTGTAATGTTATCGCAATTCCACCCACATAACGCGCATGTTTCGGCGTACATGTTATGTCTGGTGGGCGTCCTAAGATCGTTATTATGCGGGTTTTGGCGGATCGCTGAAATCCGCATGGTACCGATTTTGGGGCGTCACAAAGTGGTATCAGAGCTCAGGTTTTCCGAAACCCAAGGTTGTTTTGATACGATTGGTTATCGAAGCAGCGGGTCCGCAAAGCCTATAGGATAACCTCGCTAACGGTCGTTGTTTGTAGAGTGTCCAAAAACTATTTGGACTAAAACTATTTTTGGAAATATCCCTGGACTTGTGGTTATCGGCGTGCACGTTATGTCTGGTGGGTGTCCTAAGATCATTATTATGCGGGTTTTGGCGGATCGCTGAAATCCGCATGGTACCGATTTTGGGGCGTCACAACGGTGGACGAGGACCGGAGGTGAGGAATCACTCTCGTCAGAGGTGCTGGACACAGGAGACACTGCGGCAGACGAGGCGGGCGTGGGAAAGAGCGAACCAGGCGATGGTGGTCCGTATAGGGGCCCAGTGGATGACCCAGCAGAAGGAGGGGTCGACGCAGGATGTGGAGAATCCGGGGTCGCAGGTCCAGCAGAAGGCCCAGCTGGTGTGGCCAATGCGGGAGGTGGTGAGGCCGGGGACGCGGGCTCGCGGCGACATGCATAACGGGCTCGCGGGTACCATGCATGGCGGGTGGCGGGTGGACGCTGGGAGCTGGTTGGGTGGCTGAGTAGTCCAGGAGGAAATCGAGAGCGGCGCTGGAATACGACGGGTGTTGAGGTTAAGGCAGCGATAGCCTTTGTGGTTTGTGGGTAGCCGAGAAACACGCAGGCGACGGAGCGAGCTGCGAGCTTGTGTTGCGCGGTGGCGGACTGATTCGGGTAGCATAAGCAGCCAAACACACGAAGTGTGGAGTAATCCGACGGGGTGTTGTATAGGCGTTGGTAGGGTATGGCAAAGTTGATAGGTTGAGAGGGTCGGAGGTTAACTAGGTGTGTCGCGACGGCCACGGCTTCTGCCAAGTAGGACGGGGGCATGCGTGCTTGGAAAAGAAGTGTGCAAGTTACATCATTGACTGTGTGGATGGCACGCTCAGCCTTGTCGTTTTGGGCAGAGGTGTATGGGCAAGAGAGATGGAGGCGAATGCCGTGGGTGGTGAAGAAGGACGTGACCGTGGAGTTGATGAACTCGGTTCCGTTGTCGGCTTGAAAAGCAACGATGGGTTTAGAGAATTATGTGCGGGCATAGGCGACGAAAGCAATTAGGTGGGAGGCTGTGTCGGATTTTTGACGCAAGGGAAACGTCCACATAAAGTGTGAGAAATCATCCACAATAATAAGATAATATTTAAAACCAGAGTTGCTAAGCACCGGAGATGTCCAAAGATCACAATGTATTAATTGAAAAGGTTCGACACACGTAGAGATAGACCTAGCGAATGGCAACCGCACATGTTTGCCAAGTTGACAAGCGTGACAGACATGTGTGTGTGCCTTATTACATGGATAAAAGACACTTTGCGAAGGTGTGACATGGCGTCACGTCCTGGATGACCTAATCGACGATGCCAAAGCTCGGTGGAGGTGGAGGCTGCGAGGAGTCCGTAGGCGGGGTCGGTGATGGCGGATCACTACAAGAAATATGCTAACTGATGACCCTCCATATTGGTCACTGAATGGTCACGTAGTATCATTTGTGACCTTTTTGTGACCAAAATCATTTGGTCGAAAGCTGGCGGTCACAAACGAACGTACGTGACCATTTGGGTGCAATGGTCATAGACATCCATGACTAAAATAAAGGGTCATAAGTGTTATGACCAATTGTTTTGGTCACCTGCTATCTGGCATGTCCACGTCAGATCCGACGTGGCGTGGCTGACGTGGCAAAAATGGTGACCAATTTAAATGGTCATACAGCAGAATCAGCCCAATCCAGTTTGATAGTTTAGATGGGCCAGGCCCAACAATATAGTTTTTTTCCTCTTAATTATGGCCAACTACATGGGCCAAGCCCAATATTTTGGCCTTTTTACTTTTGGACCGTGCCAACTATTTTCAATTTAACAAATGGGTCCCAACCGTCAGGTTCTGGTTCGTGGGTCCCAACTGTCAGTTTCGGCAGTGGGTCCCGACAGTCAGGCTCTGTTGTGTGGGTCCAAACTGTCAGTTTTATTAAGTGGGGCCATGTTTAGAGTTCAGATGGGTCCCCAGTTGTTAGGACAATTTTCTTCAGATATTTATATGCCATCATAATATAAAAAGAAAATGACAGAAAAAATAATACTAAAAACAACAGCAAGTGTAAATCTGTTATATCATTAACACACATACAATGGCTCTACAAGTGCAAAAATTGTTACATGAGCTAAGTTCCTGATTCTGTTGCCTCTCTCTCACGTGAACTCTTAACACAGGCAACAAAACCTGGGAGTAGACAAATAAACAGTACATCTCATCTGAAATAAACGGTACTATTCTTGGAAGCCTCTTTGCTAATGTACTCCACGTTCTCATCAGTCGCAACTGCCAGCGGATAACCCTTTTACCAATTGGGCACATCAGGGTAGCCTTCAATGTAAGCAAAAGAAGAGTCATCACTTTCCTTATAGTACATATAGCAAGAATTGACAACAAATTTCAGTCAGAGCCATGCAAGAACAGAAGGTAGTAGGCACCTGCTGGTTGAGCTTGATTGTCCTCGAATTTCTTCAACGCCAGGTTGTTCCGCTGCAGCTCGTCCTACACCACACAAAACAAATAATTCAGATCGACACCGACAAATATTATCCCTTTTTTACTTATCTAGACCACACACTACAACTGGGAAGCAAGCAAATTATCGTAGGCAACGTAGATGAGCATTTTTTTAATCAAATGTCAGGAGGTAATGCAAATAAAGAAATCTGAATAGAGGTTGATCCAAATAACACCTAGGAAAAATATTTATACAATAGGTTAATACAACATGTGTATAATCCAACCAATATTAAGGATGCATAAGAATATGTAAAGCCTAATAACTGGGAGTAATCATTTAAGTATGGAACATAGGGAGTACTCTAATTTAACTCATGTCTCATTGAAAATAGAATTGACATTGAAATGTATTATTCGACTCTATGCATGTATGGTCAACAATGCAGATCAAATGAGCATAGAACAATAAAAACATAGTGTTGAATCATGCTGACAGGATTAATCAATTAACACAATATCACACATATAAAACATTCCTAGCTGGCCATATCAAGCATCCTATATCCACACACATTAAGTGCCAATTTTCTCATAGAGCAAGGAGAACAGGAGCGCAGAGCAATGGCAGTGCCATACCTGTCGATGTGTGTTCCCAGCAGGCGATGATACATGGCATGGGCTATCCAAGAATCGGAGGTGCAGCTGCAGCCACAGCGGTGACCTAAACTAGTGCATTCTCCTCCCTGATCGACAGAAAGATAAGATTCAATCAGCAAATGAAACAAGCCAAAACATGCATTTGATCACATAGTAAACTTGAAAGTTGAGCAAGCCATGAGATGATGTCCAAATTGCAGCCTCCAGATTTTATTACAAGCACGTCATTCACAAGCCATGTAACTACAAGAACAGCACCACTGGGCTGCTATGATAAGTACAACAAGTCTCCTTCCGCTGCTGCTACTACAGAGTACAACACAGAGAAGCAGCATACATTACCTAACCACTAACAGCAATTAAGATGGCAACAATCACACCGATAAGGAAGGAGCGGGGGCATGCGGCCTGTACCTGGAGGACAGTGGAGACGGGGGCGAGCTCGTAGTCCTTGTAGATGAAGAAGCCGTCAACAACGGCAGCGGCTGCCACCCTACTCGACCAGGCATCGACGTTCCCGACCGTGTTTTGCAGCCCCTGCAGCATCCGCGCCCTGAATCATCAGTAAGACAACAAAAGTCAGATATGAGCCTTCTCTGCCCTGGTCAAACGCGCGAAGAAGATGAAGCAGTAGATCTGCGAGTTGTGCTGTCGGGGAAGCGAGAAGAAGATGAAGCAGTAGATATGCGAGGCGTCAAGTGCTCGGAACGGAGGTGCCGTCGCGCTGCAGGCGGAGTCGTCAGAGGCGCTACGCGGCGAGCGTGGAGGGGGGCGAGGCCGTGGAGGCTTAGCCGGTCGAGCTAGGGGTCGAGGCTGCGGTGCCGGCCATGGAGGCAGAGACCCCGGCGCTCCAGATCGGACGCAGGAGGCCCCGACCAGGGCCGCGACGGCGAGGTGGAGCGCGTAGGGGAGGACTCCGCCATGGTGATGGCGCGGCGGCGGTGCGGTGGTGGATGGGGTTGGACTGTGGGAGTCGGGGGATGCGGTTGTTTGGTGGTGGGGAGCGGCGGTGCGGTGGTGCGCGTAGTCGGGGTCAGATCGATGGCCGATGGAAGGAGAGGAGTGGAGCGATGCGGTTGTTTGGTGGTGGCGGCGCGAGGGAGGCGGATCGGGGTGGCGGCTAGGGTTCAGGAGGAAGTGGGCTTATATATTGAACTCTCACAGAATTACAAAATTGCCCCTGGTTATGTGGTGCCTGCTCGAATCTTTATGGGTATACAAGTCATTTGACGTCAAAAATTGGGTAGCGGGAGATTTGCCGCTGTGTGCAAAATTCAGTTTCATTTTTGGTTGTCACAAATGTTGTATTTTGTAAAGGACCAATCAAATACACGTTGCAAACTTAGAGCACACAAAAGTAAAAATATTATACCACAACTTGTGTAGAAATAAGTGAATAACCAAAAAAATCAGTTGGGTTAAAAAGTTTTGACATCATATTTAGGTACACAAGTACCTATTTCAGCAGAGATACAACCAAGATTTAACTCCTAGCTACGAACAGTCATGTCCCCGAGTTGACCGCATATTGAAACCGGCATACGAAATTCAAAAAAAATCAAATAAATGGAAACCTTCACGTGGTGTCATTATATGTGTCCTAGTATCCATCAAAAATCATAAACTTGGAATACGGCAATTTTCTTAAGAAAGTGTTCTCAGAAATGAGGTATCATCTATGAAGATTCATGGCTTTAGGCCCAAATGACGAATGTTATGTCCACATTCATGGTATAGTTTGCTTAAATATGACCGTATTGGGTACAAACGTGTATCTTGGAACCGTGAACAATGTTGCCGAAGAAACTTTTCATTTTCCATTCACGAAAAAATCATTTTTCTATTTCCGAATGCGAAAAATGGGTTATTTTGTTAAGCAACTACCAAAAATATGCCGTAAAATAGGAGCGCTAAATTATTTGAAAATACTAGACCACATTGAATTTACAAATAACCAAATGGTCGCGTCAAAACGTTTCCATCTACCTCTCGTCAAAAAGACAAACTTCTGTCGATTCAGCTGGAAGCGGGTCAAATTTGAACTACAGCTGCCTCGTGGTTTGCGCATGATTTTTTGCAAAAATCATATTTAGGTACACAAGTACCTATTTCATCAGAGATACAACAAAAGTTTTGCGAGATTTAACCCCTAGCTACGAACGGTCATGTCCCCCGAGTTGACCGTATATTGAAACCGACATACGAAATTAAAAAAAAATCAAATAAATGGAAAACCTTCACGTGGTGTCATTATATGTGTCCTAGTATCCATCAAAAATCATAAACTTGGAATACGGCAATTTTCTTAAGAAAGTGTTCTCAGAAATGAGGTATCATCTATGAAGATTCATGGCTTTAGGCCCAAATGACGAATGTTATGTCCACATTCATGGTATAGTTTGCTTAAATATGACCGTATTGGGTACAAACGTGTATCTTGGAACCGTGAACAATGTTGCCGAAGAAACTTTTCATTTTCCATTCACGAAAAAATCATTTTTCTATTTCCGAATGCGAAAAATGGGTTATTTTGTTAAGCAACTACCAAAAATATGCCGTAAAATAGGAGCGCTAAATTATTTGAAAATACTAGACCACATTGAATTTACAAATAACCAAATGGTCGCGTGTCAAAACGTTTCCATCTACCTCTCGTCAAAAAGACAAACTTCTGTCGATTCAGCTGGAAGCGGGTCAAATTTGAACTACAGCTGCCTCGTGGTTTGCGCATGATTTTTTGCAAAAATCATATTTAGGTACACAAGTACCTATTTCATCAGAGATACAACAAAAGTTTTGCGAGATTTGACCCCTAGCTACGAACGGTCATGTTCCCCGAGTTGACCGTATATTGAAACCGACATACGAAATTCAAAAAAAATCAAATAAATGGAAAACCTTCACGTGGTGTCATTATATGTGTCCTAGTATCCATCAAAAATCATAAACTTGGAATACGGCAATTTTCTTAAGAAAGTGTTCTCAGAAATGAGGTATCATCTATGAAGATTCATGGCTTTAGGCCCAAATGACGAATGTTATGTCCACATTCATGGTATAGTTTGCTTAAATATGACTGTATTGGGTACAAACGTGTATCTTGGAACCGTGAACAATGTTGCCGAAGAAACTTTTCATTTTCCATTCACGAAAAAATCATTTTCTATTTCCGAATGCGAAAAATGGGTTATTTTGTTAAGCAACTACCAAAAATATGCCGTAAAATAGGAGCGCTAAATTATTTGAAAATACTAGACCACATTGAATTTACAAATAACCAAATGGTCGCGTGTCAAAACGTTTCCATCTACCTCTCGTCAAAAAGACAAACTTCTGTCGATTCAGCTGGAAGCGGGTCAAATTTAACTACAGCTGCCTCGTGGTTTGCGCATTATTTTTTGCAAAAATCATATTTAGGTACACAAGTACCTATTTCATCAGAGATACAACAAAAGTTTTGCGAGATTTGACCCCTAGCTACGAACGGTCATGTTCCCCGAGTTGACCGTATATTGAAACCGACATACGAAATTCAAAAAAAATCAAATAAATGGAAAACCTTCACGTGGTGTCATTATATGTGTCCTAGTATCCATCAAAAATCATAAACTTGGAATACGGCAATTTTCTTAAGAAAGTGTTCTCAGAAATGAGGTATCATCTATGAAGATTCATGGCTTTAGGGCCAAATGACGAATGTTATTGCCACATTCAGGTATAGTTTGCTTAAATATTCCCGTATTGGCCACAAACATGTATCTTGGAACCGTGAACAATGTTGCCGAAGAAACTTTTCATTTTCCTTTCACGAAAAAATCATTTTTCTATTTCCGAATGCGAAAAATGGGTTATTTTGTGAAGCAACCACTTTAGGGGTATTTTGTATTTTGTATTTTATTTTTTCCAAAAACAGTACTAATTGTCCATAATGCCAGAGGACATCTTTACAAAAAAATTAAAATTTATTTGGTTGAAATTGGAGTTCAAAATTAAAAGTTATAAAAGAAAACAGAAAAGAATAAAAAGAAAAGAACAAAAAAAAAAAAATCAACCGAGCCGGCCTAGCCCACCAGCGCAGCCGAACCAGACCAACCGGCTCCCGCCTCCCCTAGTTGGGCCAGATTCGGCCCAACAGAAAAATAGAAGAAAGGAGAGAGAAAAAAAAGAACATGGGCTGCTTGCTGGCTGGGGAGATGGGCTTCGCCCCAGTTCGGTTCGGGGGCGGCCCGTTATTTTTTTCTTTCTCTTTTTCTATTTCTGTTTTCTTATTTCTTTTATATCTTTTGTTTTAAAAGTCCAAAATACTTCAAACTTGTTTCTACGGATTGGTAAAATTAATATCTATCAATTTAAATATTCAAGCACACTTTTCCAAAATACTTCAAACTTTTTTTAAATAGAACAAGCTTTAAAATACTTTATAGATATTGTTTTAGGGTTTATAGTCAAAAGTGAAATATTTAAAATCTAATAATTGGAATAAAACATTTTAGGAGATGAAGGTTTCTTTGAAATACCTTGAATAAAATAATTTAAACTAAACTCAAATTTTGAAATTAAAGATTACTTGGATATTTTAAACTTTTTTTTTTGAAGATGCCAAATGTTTTCTATTATTTGGTTTCTGTTAGAATTTTAATGTTTTCTGTTTAACAAAAACAAAAGTTTCAATTTTTAGTGATTTTTAAACATTCCAAAATATTGGGATGTTACACATAAGCAGTGACACGTAGGCGAGACTGCTGAGTTGGCTGTCCAATCAGAGTGACAACTAAGCGAAAATGACACATAAGCAATGACACGTAGGCAAGAAGCTGAGTTGGCAGTCCACTAATATTAATGACCATTTAAATTGGTCACATGCGGCTAAAGAAAAGGCAATATGTCAGAGCTTTTTAGTTTATGACCAATTCATCTAACCAGGTTATGACTATTCAGACAAGAAAAGTCACCATTGTTTCAGTTTTAGACCCTCCAAAGTTGCGTATGACCAAATGGCTTCAATTGGTCATAGATCTATGACCAATTTTCCCTGGTCACTATAGAAAAGTCACTAGTTGACACATTTCTTGTAGTGGATGGTGAAAACGTGTAGAGGTCGCCACGGCTGTTGCACCTAGTGATCACGGCCTTGGTGCAAAGATCCTTGATAGAAAAACCAAGAGGGTCAAATTCGACAGAATAGTGATTATCAATGGTAAAACGACGAGTAGAAATAAGATTCTTAATGAGATTAGGAACTATCAAGACATTGTTGAGATGAAAATTATGAGAGGAAGCATTGAAAAAAGTGTGGCCAGTGTGGAAGATGGGCAAGGTGGAACCATTGCCGACAGTGACTTGAGAGGAAGGAATAGACGGTCGAAGGGTGTGAAGCATACCGGGGTCCGAGGCCATGTGTGCGGTGGCACCGGAGTCCATTGTCCACTCACCGACAGTGGATGTAGAGGCAGCGTTGTTCAACGTTGCCATGAGGCCGGAGCAGTCCCAAGCCGGAGTGTTGGTGTAGCCGGGGTTGGGAGGCGTGTTGATGTAGCCGGGGATCCGCGCGGGTTGGTGCCGAACGCTTGACCATGGAGGGGCGCCAAGGAGGTGAACGCCTGAGCCGGGGGCAGTGAGACAGGCCGCGGGCCAAAGGACGCCTGGGTCGTTGTTGGCCGCACAGCGGGAGGCACGGAAGCTGCTGAGCCTGGCCCGTATACGGGTTGAAGCAGACCCAGGTCCGACGGCGGGAGAGCCAGCGCGAAAGGCCGCGTCGTCGCCGCCGTTGCGGTTCTTCTTCTTGTAGTAGCCGTCGCCATTGCCGCCGCCGTTGCGGTTCCTGTTCCAGCCGCCGCCGTTGCGGTTCCCGTCACCACGGCCAGGCCGCGGTTGTTGCCCCGGCTGAGAGCCCGAGCTGTTGGAGGAGGAGCCGGCGCCGTGGGTGCCGAACAGCGCGGTCTGGGCGCCCGTCTGGATGTGTTGGCGAGCTGGGTCTCGCGCAGAGTGAGGAGCGAGCGCGTCTGGGCGAAGGTGGGCAACGGGTTCTGCATGGTGACGATGGTGGTGATGTCGGCGTAGCGCGGATTGAGACCGCGGAGGCAGTTGAGGACAAGAGCCTGGTCGGACACCGGGGTGCCGACGTCGCGCAGCGCGTCGGAGAGGGCTTTGAGACGATGGCACTAGGCGGTGATGGAGAGGTCCCTTGCACGAGCCCGCGGAACTCGGCTTCGAGGTACACCGCGCGAGTCATCTGGTTCTCGAGGAAGAGATTGGTGATGAGAGCCCACGCCTCCTGTGCGGTTTGCTCTTCCGCCATGATGATGTCGAGGATTTCATCGGAGATGGAGCCGTAGAGCCACGAGCGGACGACGTAGTCCTCGCGGATCCACTCGGGAGTCCGAGCGGCGACGGCGGTGATGGAGTTGACGTGCCCGAGCAGATCGTACTTGCCGAGCAAGACACGGATCAGCATGCGCCACTTTGTGAAGTTTGAGGTCTTCAGGTCGAGCGTCACGGGGACATGGGTGCGGACGCTGGCGACGTTCACCGCTAGCGAGGCGGCAGCGGGCAGGGCGGGCATGACCGCAGGGACGAGCGCGGGTGAGGTGCCGGCCTTGAGGGCGGGCGAGGAAGCAGAGTTGAGCGCCGCTGCGTTGTTGGAGGTGAGGGCGGGCGAGGTGCCGGCGTTGAGGGCGGGCGAGGAAGCAGAGTTGAGCGCCGCTGCGGTGTTGGAGGCGAGCGCGGCAGCGGTGTCGGACATGGTGGAGGCTGGGGTTGGAGATTGGATCGGTTGGGTGTTAGGGTTTTGGGAAACAAAAATCTGCTCTGATACCAAGCGAACAAACAAGTTTAGGAAGCGCCACACAATTGGGGCGATCTCGTATTAGCAATATATAGAGTACATGCCTTGGCCACCAAGGGAGATCACAACAAGATCAACAACCGAATCAGCTATACAAGATTCGGTTGGTAGCCTAACAGACATACTATACATGATACGTACGTATACAAAGGCATACTTTAACAGTCTCTCGTTTGCTGTCTGCTGGCAGCGGAGTTGCTTGCGTCTTTCAGAGCAGGGAACGGCTTGATGCGTGTGTTCTTCATTTTTCACTTTTTGGATCCTGCAGGCTCTCGGATGTCAGCAAGATTGATATCTAGGATCTTGCCGTCGTGCGAGCACGAACGAACCTCTAGAGTTAACAGGTATTCGATCCTTTTGACTTGTCGTCCAATATTAGTTTTAATTATAGGTTTCGTTACAACTAGTTAGCAAAACGGTTTCGTGGTGTAGTTGGTTATCACGTCAGTCTAACACACTGAAGGTCTCCGGTTCAAACCCGGGCGAAGCCATTAAATTTTTTAAAATTAATTTTTTTCAATCTTTTAAAATACATCAGCAAATCCTGTAAAATTCTGAGCTTTTATAAAATAAATCAGCAAAGACAGTAAAATTTCATCTATATCGCTAATCTGTTGATACTCCACACGTTTGACGCCTACAGTTCGGTTTTGGACATAGCTTTTGTAACTTACAACTAGTAAAAAAAAAACCTGGGGTGGACCTAACCATAAGATAATTTAGAATCCTCTGTTTTTGCAATTGCATCAACTCGTCCAAGGAGCGGCGAACTGACAGCACACCAGTTCTTTTGTTCCTTTAGGTTGGGACTAAATTTAGATTAATAAATCCCAGTGGAGTTGTCACACTTTGAGATAGTATATGTGGAGCAAATGGCATGGTTGTTCGTTTGGTTCTTTGACTGCAGTTTCGACCGACGGTGATTGGCATGCCTCGGCCTTGTCGGGAGCGTGTGAGGTTTGTGTTCCATGTTTTCTGTTTGGCCAGACATGGGGCGTCTTTTTTTTTTGCGAACACGCAGAAAAGGCTTGCGTGTCCAATGGCATAGAAGAAAGCAAGCGGATCAAGTTACAGAGGCTCCGGCGTCAGAGGTGACGCGTTACAGTCCGTGGCGAGGCATGGGAGTGCTCGCGGAAAGGAGAAAAACAACGCCCAAAAAAACAGCTATGGAACTATCTCCAGATGTTGGACAGCCCTACAGCGCCCGAGATCTTCCGGAGGTAGATCTCACCGGCGATCCTACGACAGATGGATGGAACAGTCTCCGCGGCGTGCTGGAAGACGCGGGCGTTGCGCTCTTTGCACAACATCCAAACTGTCAGCAAGACAAGGGAGTCGAAGCCCTTGTCTACATATTTCATTATTTACTAATACGGACTCAATAAAATGTGTCTACATTCATCCGTTTCAGGAAAGCTAAAACATCTTAAACTTGGGAACGGAGAGAGTAGCGTATAAGCGCCTACTACTCCGTATGTTCTTCAATAACGATTAGTACATATAGATATACCACTCCATACGTTCTTCAATAACGATTAGTACATAGATTCATCCACATGCGTGTACTCCACTTATCCAGTACAACTAAATCAGATGGTGCATGAGAGGACTGAGGGGTTGGGCTGGATTAGGTTGGGGCAGAAGAATAAATTAAGGCAGGGGCCACGGGAGTACTTTGGTTGTTTACTTCACTTACTAATTGCATAGCAGGACAGGGAGATGACTGGAGCAGGAGCAGGGCATCGGATCCCACATTCTCACCAAACCTTCTCATTCTAGTTATGCTTGATCCCAACTAATTATGCTTGATCTGATGGTACATCTCAACCTTCTCATTCTTGGCAGTGTCGAGTCACACTCGTGTCTAGTTTAGTTAGTTAGCTAGTAATACCAATCTCTTTCAAATCTCTCCTCGGCCTAGTTATAACTTATAATAACATCAACAAAAACAACAATAAAGCTTCTTCCTGTAAAAAAAACAATAAAGCATTATTGTTCCAAGCATGTTAAGATAGGATACAATTGAAACCCACAAGATCTCGGCGGCTAGATTTTTTTTGGGTGATATTTCAATTTTTCAGATCTCTTTGAACGGACTCGTAACGTGTCAAGTTTGATACTCCCTCCGTCCAAAAATAAGTGTCTCAAGTTTGTCTAAACGTGAATGTATGATAACTTGAGATAATTATTTTTGGACGGAGAGATTATATACCAAATCTAGATACATTCACTTTTAGAAAAACTTGAGACACTTATTTTTGTACGGAGAGGGAGAGAGTATATACCAAACCACACAATTTATTTGTATATTGACTTGGAAACCACATAATTAGTAGTACTCCTACACAATCGCACTTGCTCTGCCATCATTTGTGCACGCATCGCACTCAACTCGAACAAGTCCGGAAAAGCAAGAGAGCGTCTCAAAAATTGGTCACCCCGCGTGCCTGTCCGGCAATACCGGTAACCTGCACCACATGCGCACCCAATCCAGTAGACACCGACCGAGTACTGTACCACCTACTACTCCCATCGCCGGCCAGCGGCACTCCACACTCCACCTGCCCTCAAATACGCCATCTTTCCCCGTTAGCTTAACCAGAGCTCGCAGCTAGATCCACCAGCCATCTCCCTTCCACCATGGCCGCCAAGGCAGCAGCCATCCTCATCCTGTTCGCCGCGGCGGCGGCGCTGCTGGCCCCGGCCTCCGCGGCCGACGACGGCCTGACCAAGTTCAAGGTGTACTGGCACGACGTGCTGGCGGGCAAAGCCCCGACGGCGATCCGCATCGCGCAGGCGGCCACCACCAACAGCTCCTCCACCTTCTTCGGCGCCGTGGTGGCCATCGACGACCCGCTCACCTCCACCTCCGCCGTCACGGGCTCCGCCAAGTCCAAGGACGAGGTGGGCCGCGCGCAGGGCACCTACACCTTCGCCGACCAGTCCACCTTCGGCCTCCTCATGAACATGAACTTCATCTTCACCGCCGGGACTACAAGGGCAGCGGCATCACCATCTACGGCCGCAACGAGGTGCTCTCCGCCGTCAGGGAGATGAGCATCGTCGGAGGCACCGGCAAGTTCCGCATGGCGCGCGGGTACGTCGAGGCGCGGACCATTGACTCCGGCAACAACTCTGGTGAGACCGTCGTCGAGTACACCGTCTACGTCAAGCCCGCCGCTTCTACGGCGTAGCTGAGTCGACTGCCAGTGCCCGAGCTGAATTAATTAGGTAGTTGTTGTGTCTGTCTACTGATGAGTCCAGTCCTTGACTGATGAGTACTGAAAACCATGGTAGTTATAGCATGACTGTATTTGCGGATTTGGGTGTTGAGATATGTGATTTTGCTGAGAGCGTGAACTTGATTTTGTGGGGTAATTGCGTCGATTTTACTGCCTAGTATCACTTTGCAGCTGATGACATCCAAATCAAGCAACCAAAGATTGGCCAGAATTTTTTCTGTCCCAGAACCACAACCAGTGTGAGCGACACTCACTATTTCTGGAAACCCCCCCCCCCCCCCCTTCTACAGTGCCCAGAGGCCTCCCCTCCGGCGGCGGGAGGGTGGGGAATCCCGGATCTGCGCTCCGGCGAGTGGATCGGGGGTGCGGGCGACTCCGCCATGGTGGGAAGGGCGGCGCCGTCCGCTGTTGATGCCCTGCGGCTTCCCCTCCTCGGCTGCGTCTCCGGCGGGCCGGCGGGCTGCAGGTGCGTCCCTACCTTGCCGATGTTCCCTCCGACGTCGGCGGGGTTCGTGAGGTGTGTGCAGGAGGCCGGGTTTCAGATCCTTCTGGTCGTCTTCGGCGTCGAGGTGTCGGCGCCGCTCCAAGGCGATGGCTCTGCTCCGGTGGTCTTCCAGCTTTCTCTGCTCCGCCAAGACCCAGGCGGTTGACTGAAGACGGCGGCTTCGTCGGCGGCTTCCTGGCCGCGGTTCGCTGCGGTTCGCCGGCTCGAGGAGTTCGGCGGCAGCGCGCGGTTGGCGGTCACCGTGGTGCGGCGGCGTCGGTGGAGCTGGGTCCTCAAGTTCTGGTTTGTAATTTCCTTTTCTTTCTGAGGATTGTACTGCTGGTTCGGTGTTCTTGATCTGTATTCCCTTGATCTCAAAAAAAAAAGAACCACAACCAGTGTGGCTGCGTGACTGTTGCGTGAAGAAGAATCGTCCGGCCACCTCCCTCGTGATCTTTCTTAAAAGGAAATCGAGGGGTAGCCACCTCTTTCTCTTCACTTTGTTCCCATCGACAAGAGAGAAAGAAAATGCACCGTGGCTTTGGACTTGGACTTAGGATTTTTGCTGTTGCGGGAAGCAACGATGTACATGCTTGCCAGGAACCTGAGTACCTGACCCGATGCCTTCTCCCCGTGCCAAGATCTTGCCGGGCTCATTTTCATTGAACAAGCATGAAACCAATAATAGCTCTTTTGTATTTCGAACAAGCATGAAACCAATAATAATACAGCATCCAGGCACTCGAACTGCAGAACCAAAAGGGCTAGTCTAGTCTGCGCGCGCGCAACGAATCCTTAATGATCGAGCGGTTTCCGACAGCGTGTTTTTACGAAATACGGTAAGGTGAGGCTCACGCTCGTTTCCCTTTTCGGAGAGCTGCTGACCATGTACGTACGTGTACGATTAGGACAAGGACTATTCCCTTTAGTTGCGTCCGTGCCAATGTTTCGAGCCAAGATTTCGTCTGCACAAAATTTTGAATGATCTGGTTAACTATTCCCTTTTTTTTTTGCTAAACGCGGGCTCATCCTATTCCCTTTTCGTGAACTTGCTGCAAGAATGGCTGCACGGGAGATAGAGGTTGCCTGTATTATTCCTTTTATCGCCCGTCAGCACTGTATTGCGCCAAATTTTTGAAAATTTATTTCCCTTTTTGTGAAAAATGAAGAAAAATACTAGGTTTTTTTTAGTTATTGTGAAACCAGCAAGGTCTATTCCCTTTCCTCCACGCGTTGCGGGCCGCTCGTAACAAAAATTTCGCCAAGCCGTAGAAAATGTACAAAAACAATACGACTCGCGCCGATGTCCACTCCCGACTCGGCTTACCCTAAGCCGCTGCTTCCTTGAGACGCACGGCTCGTCTTCGACTCGCCAACCATAACCACTGTGGGGACCTGGCGTCACGGGCTCGTCTCCTTGGCCGCGTCGCTATCGCGCCGACGTCTAATTACGACTCGCTCACGGCTCGTCTCCGTGTCCGTCGTCGCGGTAAACCGCGCCGACGTCCACTCCCGACTCGGCTTACCCTAAGCCGCTGCTTCCTTGAGACGCACGGCTCGTCTTCGACTCGCCAACCATAACCGCAGTGGGGTCCTGGCGTCACGGTCTCGTCTCCTTGGCCGCGTCGCTATCGCGCCGACGTCCAATTACGACTCGCCCACGGCTCGTCTCCATGTCTGTCGTCGCGGTAAACCGCGCCGACGTCCACTCCCGACTCGGCTTACCCTAAGCCGCTGCTTCCTTGAGACGCACGGCTCGTCTTCGACTCGCCAACCATAACCGCTGTGGGGACCTGGCGTCACGGGCTCGTCTCCTTGGCCGCGTCGCTATCGCGCCGACGTCCAATTACGACTCGCCCACGGCTCGTCTCCGTGTCCGTCGTCGCGGTAAACCGCGCCGACGTCCACTCCCGACTCGGCTTACCCTAAGCCGCTGCTTCCTTGAGACGCACGGCTCGTCTTCGACTCGCCAACCATAACCGTTGTGGGGACCTGGCGTCACGGGCTCGTCTCCTTGGACGCGTCGCTATCGCGCCGACGTCCAATTACGACTCGCCCACGGCTCATCTCCGTGTCCGTCGTCGCGGTAAACCGCGCCGACGTCCACTCCCGACTCGGCTTACCCTAAGACGCTGCTTACATGAGACGCACGGCTCGTCTTCGACTCGCCAACCATAACCGCTGTGGGGACCTGGCGTCACGGGCTCGTCTCCTTGGCCGCGTCGCTATCGCGCCGACGTCCAATTATGACTCGCCCACGGCTCGTCTCCGTGTCCGTCGTCGCGGTAAACCGCGCCGACGCCACTCCCGACTCGGCTTACCCTAAGCCGCTGATTCCTTGAGACGCACGGCTCGTCTTCGACTCGCCAACCATAACCGCTGTGGGGACCTGGCGTCACGGGCTCGTCTGCTTGGCCGCGTCGCTATCGCGCCGACGTCCACTCCCGACTCGGCTTACCCTAAGCCACTGCTTCCTTGAGACGCACGGCTCGTCTTCGACTCGCCAACCATAACCGCTGTGGGGACCTGGTGTCACGGTCTCGTCTCCTTGGCCGCGTCGCTATCGCGCCGACGTCCAATTACGACTCGCTCACGGCTCGTCTCCGTGTCCGTCGTCGCGGTAAACCGCGCCGACGTCCACTCCCGACTCGGCTTACCCTAAGCCACTGCTTCCTTGAGACGCACGGCTCGTCTTCGACTCGCCAACCATAACCGCTGTGGGGACCTGGTGTCACGGGCTCGTCTCCTTGGCCGCGTCGCTATCGCGCCGACGTCCAATTATGACTCGCCCACGGCTCGTCTCCGTGTCCGTCGTCGCGGTAAACCACGCCGACGTCCACTCCCGACTCGGCTTACCCTAAGCCGCTGCTTCCTTGAGACGCACGGCTCGTCTTCGACTCGCCAACCATAACCGCTGTGGGGACCTGACGTCACGGGCTCGTCTCCTTGGCCGCGTCGCTATCGCGCCGACGTCTAATTACGACTCGCTCACGGCTCGTCTCCGTGTCCGTCGTCGCGGTAAACCGCGCCGACGTCCACTCCCGACTCGGCTTACCCTAAGCCGCTGCTTCCTTGAGACGCACGGCTCGTCTTCGACTCGCCAACCATAACCGCAGTGGGGTCCTGGCGTCACGGTCTCGTTCCTTGGCCGCGTCGCTATCGCGCCGACGTCCAATTACGACTCGCCCACGGCTCGTCTCCATGTCTGTCGTCGCGGTAAACCGCGCCGACGTCCACTCCCGACTCGGCTTACCCTAAGCCGCTGCTTCCTTGAGACGCACGGCTCGTCTTCGACTCGCCAACCATAACCGCTGTGGGGACCTGGCGTCACGGGCTCGTCTCCTTGGCCGCGTCGCTATCGCACCGACGACCAATTACGACTCGCCCACGGCTCGTCTCCGTGTCCGTCGTCGCGGTAAACCGCGCCGACGTCCACTCCCGACTCGGCTTACCCTAAGCCGCTGCTTCCTTGAGACGCACGGCTCGTCTTCGACTCGCCAACCATAACCGTTGTGGGGACCTGGCGTCACGGGCTCGTCTCCTTGGACGCGTCGCTATCGCGCCGACGTCCAATTACGACTCGCCCACGGCTCATCTCCGTGTCCGTCGTCGCGGTAAACCGCGCCGACGTCCACTCCCGACTCGGCTTACCCTAAGACGCTGCTTACATGAGACGCACGGCTCGTCTTCGACTCGCCAACCATAACCGCTGTGGGGACCTGGCGTCACGGGCTCGTCTCCTTGGCCGCGTCGCTATCGCGCCGACGTCCAATTATGACTCGCCCACGGCTCGTCTCCGTGTCCGTCGTCGCGGTAAACCGCGCCGACGCCACTCCCGACTCGGCTTACCCTAAGCCGCTGATTCCTTGAGACGCACGGCTCGTCTTCGACTCGCCAACCATAACCGCTGTGGGGACCTGGCGTCACGGGCTCGTCTGCTTGGCCGCGTCGCTATCGCGCCGACGTCCACTCCCGACTCGGCTTACCCTAAGCCACTGCTTTCTTGAGACGCACGGCTCGTCTTCGACTCGCCAACCATAACCGCTGTGGGTACCTGGTGTCACGGTCTCGTCTCCTTGGCCGCGTCGCTATCGCGCCGACGTCCAATTACGACTCGCTCACGGCTCGTCTCCGTGTCCGTCGTCGCGGTAAACCGCGCCGACGTCCACTCCCGACTCGGCTTACCCTAAGCCACTGCTTCCTTGAGACGCACGGCTCGTCTTCGACTCGCCAACCATAACCGCTGTGGGGACCTGGTGTCACGGGCTCGTCTCCTTGGCCGCGTCGCTATCGCGCCGACGTCCAATTATGACTCGCCCACGGCTCGTCTCCGTGTCCGTCGTCGCGGTAAACCACGCCGACGTCCACTCCCGACTCGGCTTACCCTAAGCCGCTGCTTCCTTGAGACGCACGGCTCGTCTTCGACTCGCCAACCATTACCGCTGTGGGGACCTGGCGTCACGGGCTCGTCTCCTTGGCCGCGTCGCTATCGCGCCGACGTGCAATTACGACTCGCCCACGGCTCGTCTCCGTGTCCGTCGTCGCGGTAAACCGCGCCGACGTCCACTCCCGACTCGGCTTACCCTAAACCGCTGCTTCCTTGAGACGCACGGCTCGTTTTCGACTCGCCAACCATAACCGCTGTGGGACCTGGTGTCACGGGCTCGTCTCCTTGGCTGCGTCGCTATCGCGCCGACGTCCAATTACGACTCGCTCACGGCTCGTCTCCGTGTCCGTCGTCGCGGTAAACCGCGCCGACGTCCACTCCTGACTCGGCTTACCCTAAGCCGCTGATTTCTTGAGACGCAAGGCTCGTCTTCGACTCGCCAACCATAACCGCTGTGGGGACCTGGCGTCACGGACTCGTCTCCTTGGCCGCGTCGCTATCGCGCCGACGTCCAATTATGACTCGCCCACGGCTCGTCTCCGTGTCCGTCGTCGCGGTAAACCGCGCCGACGTCCACTCCCGACTCGGCTTACCCTAAGCCGCTGCTTCCTTGAGACGCACGGCTCGTCTTCGACTCGCCAACCATAACCACTGTGGGGACCTGGCGTCACGGGCTCGTCTCCTTGGCCGCGTCGCTATCGCGCCGACGTCCAATTACGACTCGCCCACGGCTCGTCTCCGTGTCCGTCGTCGCGGTAAACCGCGCCGACGTCCACTCCCGACTCGGCTTTCCCTAAGCCGCTGCTTCCTTGAGACGCACGGCTCGTCTTCGACTCGCCAACCATAACCGCTGTGGGGACCTGGCGTCACGGGCTCGTCTCCTTGGCCGCGTCGCTATCGCGCCGACGTCCAATTACGACTCGCCCACGGCTCGTCTCCGTGTCCGTCGTCGCGGTAAACCGCGCCGACGTCCACTCCCGACTCGGCTTACCCTAAGCCGCTGCTTTCTTGAGACGCACGGCTCGTCTTCGACTCGCCAACCATAACCGCTGTGGGGACCTGGCGTCACGGGCTCGTCTCCTTGGCCGCGTCGTTATCGCGCCGACGTCCAATTACGACTCGCCCACGGCTCGTCTCCGTGTCCGTCGTCGCGGTAAACCGCGCCAATGTCCACTCCCGACTCGCTTACCCTAAGCCGCTGCTTCCTTGAGACGCACGGCTCGTCTTCGACTCGCCAACCATAACCGCTGTGGGGTCCTGGCGTCACGGGCTCGTCTCCTTGGCCGCGTCGCTATCGCGCCGACGTCCAATTACGACTCGCTCACGGCTCGTCTCCGTGTACGTCGTCGTGGTAAACCGCGCCGACGTCCAATCCCGACTCGGCTAACCCTAAGCCGCA
Organism: Poa pratensis; assembly: GCA_947311845.1. NCBI lineage: Eukaryota > Viridiplantae > Streptophyta > Magnoliopsida > Poales > Poaceae > Poa > Poa pratensis. The sequence continues at coordinate 60,928,612 of CAMZMU010000020.1, read as the reverse complement.
GCTTCCTTGAGACGCGCGGCTCGTCTTCGACTCGCCAACCATAACCGCTGTGGGGATCTAGCGTCACGGATCCATTTTATTCTATACTGATCTATAAAAAAGGGTAATAGGTCAGCTAAAAATACATATTCACGCAAAAAAAAAGAAAAAGGAAAAGAGAAGATAGATATAAGCGTTTATGCATGTGCATGGCCAGCTAAAAGAAGTTCACGTCACATGGATGCGTGTAGTAATTGTAAAAATAGAGATCCGTGCATGCAGCGAGGTCGTTAGCAGTAAAGAATAAAAAAGCGAGACATGTACGGCAATTAATACATCGCGATAATTAATTGGACATAATTGAAAGGGAATAGAGGCGCGCTGTGCGCACGACGTGGAAGGAAAAGCGAGCGAACGCTCGCGCGCTCGAAGGAAAGACAATCCAGAACCAAAATGCTACTACCAGGAAACTACAAAGTGCACTAGCACCGAAACCGCCACTCGAACTTTGTGGTTGATGAAATCAAAATCAAGCAACCAAAGAGTCGCGAGAAACAATTCTGTCCCAGAACCACAACCAGTGTGGGTGTGTGACTGCCGCTATGTTGAGATGTTGAGCGGTACTAAAAAGGGTTATATTCGGCTAAACTTTTGAAAAGGGTTCATTTTGTGCTGAACTTTGACGTCAGGGTTAGATTTGTCGTTTTTGCCGTGTGACTGTTGCGTAAAGAAGAATCGTCCGGCCACCTCCCTCGTGATCTTTTTTTTTTTTTTCCCATCGACTAGAGAGAAAGAAACTGCACCGTAGTTTGGACTCAGGATTTCATTTAAAGCATGGAACCAATAATACAGCATCTAGCGATGTTCAGTTTTGTTATTTCAACATGCGAGCCCCTCGAACTTCAGAACCGAAATGCCACTACCTGGAAACTACAAACCGCACAACACCGAAACCGCTACTTACTCCACAAGGTAAACACATCTTCGATCCTTTTCGGAAATCCTACGAGCTCTCAGAAACTCCGCCTATTCTTCGTTTCCATTCATTCTTGTCTCGCCCTGCAATCCGACGGCGCCCGACCCTTTTGCAACTCGGGATCCTTGAACTCGACAGGTCGTCACGAACCGAGATCGGTGGTGGCCATCCTCCACGCCCGCGGACGAGGCCGAAGATTCCGAGCTCACACATCCGGCTTCCAAGTCACTGCACACGCCGCCACGGAGAGTTCAGCGGTAGCAACATTTGCGACACATGGTACGCGTGCGTGTGCAGTGACTTGGATGCCGGACGAGGCGGAGCCCGGAGCGCTATCGCTGGCCGGACGCACATGCAGGGCGTGGGCATGCGGAATTCAGAAACGTCTCCGTGTTCCTGTCTATCTACTAGCCTCCCTTGCTCTGATGAACTGATGGCTTTGGTCAGGTGCCTGCCTGCCGGACCTCATTATATAGGACCTTGCTTGATGTAATCTCTCTCTCTCTCTGTTCAATTGTTCGTGGACACAGTCACCCGTCTCCAGAAGTGGAGTCTGTTTGCCCAGATCGCATTCTGTTGTGATCCTGCTAGTCGAGATCGGGAAGGAAACAAGCATGCTGCGTTGGCGTTAGCTCTCCGCTTCAATAACTGTTGTACTGTAGAAATACAACTATACAAGGAGTATCTGTTACCCTGGTGGACCGAGGTAAAAAAAACTTTAGAGAACTGGTTAGAGGGTGGTTGTACCCTCCGTCCACCAGAGTTCAAACCCCAGATTTGACGCTGATGTTTCTCATTTAGGCGGAATATTCTTCAGTGGGAGGCGACGTTCCCGTCGACAGCGAGACGCCCGTGGTGACTTCGTCAATCTCAAGACCCAACCGCCGGCTCAGTCTCTCGGAGGTGCTCATATGGTAGGGTGTGCGTGTGTGCGTTCATAGGGTGAGTGTATTCGCGTGTATGTGAGCGTCTGCGTTGTACTGTGTTTCGCAAAAAAAAAAGGTAAAAAACTTTGGTGCATTATATCACGAGCCCGGTGAATTGGTGGCTAGGGAGGGGATTGGAGACCGAAGTTGAGGTTTGGGATCGAGACACAAGAACAAAGATCTGGGAAATAGAGAAGGAAGGCAGGATTCAGAATGTTCTCATCTATGTTACCGTTTAGACAGTCTCAGTGAAATCCACTTTGTTATTTAAAAAACACGTTTTGAAATGTCAACAAAATTCGAAATAAAATTTCATGGACATGTGGTATTTGCAAAGTCGTTTCACGAAGTCTTATTTTAGCATCAAATTTTGTCTTCTTTACACAGGCAAAAAAATACATTTTTTCTAGGGGCGGATGCCGTTTTCATATTTCCAAAACGAATACAAATATAAATACGGATGTTGTCGGATACGAATGCCGATCGACGTTACTCGAACGGATGCGGATCGATGTATTATCAATTCGGAACGGAAATGAATATAATAACTCATGACTTATAACGAGTCAACTATAGAATGGTACAGTGATAAATAGTTTAAAATTCAATCTAAGAAAAGTATACTTGACCACTTTATTACTCTTTTAGGTTGGTTAATTGACATATCAGGTTAGAACTACCAACATTGGCTAACATAATTTTATTTAGATGAAGATATATTCATTTCTATATTCATATTTGTTTCAGAATTCAATAACACATTGTTTTGTATTTGTAAAAACGAATCCGAATATTTACCACTTCCATTTTTATTTTGTTCAGATTCAGGATTCAGATATTTACCACTTTCATTTCCAATTAATCGAATACGAATGTCGGATAATTCGGATTATCTACTAACAGATCCCACCGCTGATCTTTTCGTGAAACGACTTTATAAACACATAAAATGTAAAGATCTATGCGCAATCATTTTTGTACATTTTGAAATGCGTTTAAAATACTTTTGAATAAATAGTCTCAATCCATGGCACATTACTTACATTTTATTTACCCCTAAAGAAACTTGCATTGTATTTAATCAGTGAGAGCCCGAAGGACCTGAGATTTCAGTAAGATGATGCATTTCTTAGACAAGCCACAAGTACCAAAATATGAAAATAATCAGCCCCCGAACCCGTCACGTCACATATACTCACAGAACATCTTAATGGATTAATAGTTGGTAAAAGACTTGGTCTTGTAAAAGCTAATGTACAGATGGGTTTTATGTTTGAAACGTCTAGGGAGTGTGTCCACCGAGTCTATTTCGTATCTCAAACAATAAATGGATTATGGAGATTTGTAACTTTTGCTATCATGATTGATGATGGCGACTTCGCCTACCCGTGGGGGTTCACCACTTGTGGGATCACCACCTTGGCCTAGGACATTGTATGATAGGAAAAATCCCGGAGGGTTAAACATATGACTACCACCTCACAGCCCTTTCTCTCGCTTGTCGCTATTTTATAGAAGGAATTTTCAAGATTTGGATATTTTGAAAGTTTGCCAAATTGAAATTCAAAAATTTAAACCAAGTTGAAGCCATAAGTTTCAAACGTTTGAAAGTTTGAAATTTCGAACCTTTTGAAAGTTTCGAATCCAAGAAAGTTCAAATTTATGTAAAGTTTGAAATTTCCTAAAAAATTAATCCTAAATGTAGGGACGGAATTAATTTCTAAGAGTTGATATTTGATACTAAAATGAATGGGTGTTAAAGTAAAAAGTCTGACTCGCAATTAAACCTATGAAATATTCGCTAAGATCCAGTGTGCCCTCCGAAAAAAAAAAACTACGTGGGTGTGTATGGCTGGTTGCTGCGTGACAAAGGAATTGACCAGTCACCTCTCTATAAACCAAAGGCCGTAGCCCAGCTCATAACTTGATTTTTTATCCAATGTACCTCTCTTGCTCCTTAAACTTTGATCCGGACTTTCCATTCAAGAATAAGTTGACACCTTACCCCGTAACAAAAATTGTGTACATATATCCGCCGTAGGCGGCATGACAAACAACAGGGCAATGCACACCATAATGCTAAGCTCTATTTGGACGAAATGATTCTTAGAAACCGTAGTATTTCGATACTACACATTTCGTTGCTATAGGCACTATATACCATAGTTTAGGAATGTTACATTTCTTTTGCAGTTTTGCGAAAACCATTGTGGCAATTACATAATTTTACCACTGTATTTAGTCACAATGTCAACACGGGAAATTGGGCAAGCCTTAACTTGAACGAGTAGTGGCTATCGTTGACGGACATTTCTCCTAATCAAAAGGCCATCGCCTCATGTGTGAAATGAGCACAACGCAAGTGTGTTTCACACCTAGAGCGGGCCGCTCCTTGTTATTTTAGATAGAATTAAGAAAGAGTCTCGTTTATGGGTTTTGGTGAGCATCAAATGTTTGGGCAATTTGATATCGCGAGAGTAGTCGAGTTATAATATTTTGGGCCATCTTGCAAACTCTTTAATTAGTTGAATGGGGCAAAACTTTTGCCCTCGTTCCCCAGAAAAAAATGCTACCGTACCAAGTCATAGCGTTTTTTTTTGAAACACAGTACAATGCAGACGCTCACATACACGCGCATACATCACCCCTATGAACGCACGCACGCACACCCTACCCCTATGAGCACCTTCGAGATACTGAGCCGATGGATCAGGTCTTGAGATTGACGAAGTCACCACAGGCGTCTCGCTATCGACGGGAACGTCGCCTCTCATATTCCGTCTAAATGAGAAATACCAGCGTTAAATCTGGGTTTGAACTCTGGTGGGCTAGTGGTATAACCACCCTGCTAACCATCCTATCACAGGTAGGTTCTCATCTCTTTCCATTGTTTTTTATTTGGGTAGAGCGTGCTACCTGAGATATCATGCTGCGTTGCACTGCTCATGTTGTCCCTGCCTCCCAGGCGAAAGAGGTGAAACGGATGGCACAATGGAGAGAACGAAGGGAAGAAGAAAGCGTTTTCTCTCTTTAGAAAAAAAGAAATCCTGACCTTCTTTTCAGACACTAAAAAGCACTGTTTCACGGTTTATGAAACTGCACTATTTGCACTTGCCAGACACTCCAAAGTATTTAGGACTGCGGTATTCTTAGAAACCATGGAATTTCCGAAATAATTACAACAAATTGAGTAGGCAAACACACCCTGCATCCAGTCATGGAGCGACGACGTGGTGAGAAGGCGGAGGAATTACGGTTCTAAAATTATGGGAGGTAAAAAGAATTGCACCGGCGGATTGCTTTTTGTTTTCCCCTTCAACATCGTGCCGTTAAGCGTGGGAGAAAAACACGACGTATGTAACCCAAACCGCGTGCCCGCCGGACCGGATATGATGGCGCCCGGTGACCACCACCAGCTACCCGCCTCCGACGGCGACCGCGCGTGCAGTGCAGGCCTTCAGCCCCGGCGACGGCGGGTAAGGATGACTCCAACGGGGCGACGCATCGAGTCCGCGCGCCTCCGTTCCTGTCCGCGGGGCCAAAAACACGGCCCAACGGGGCGACGCAAACGGACCGCGGTCCGTTTTTTGGTCCGCCGCGACGCATCCCTGGCCCAAATTTGGGTCACCGATGCGTCGGGCGGACGCGCGGCGGAGTGAAAACGCGTCCGCGCGTCCACGCGTGGCGTCCGCCCCGAGCCCACATGTCAGCGACAGGGCACCGGTCAGCTTCCCCCTGGCCCAGTCCTTTTTAATGCCAGGGGATAGGGACGGCCAGCCCCCACCAACCCCACTTCACTGCCCCACTGCCGCACCGTCTCCGGCGACCAAACCCTAGCCAAACCCTAGCCCACTGCCACCGTCGCAATGCCGCTCCGGTGGCCTGGATTCGGCAAGGCCAAGAATGACGGTGAGGCGGGGTCATCCTCTGGCCGCCGCCGCTACATCTCACCTCCCCCTTCCCCACCTTCCCCACCTTCTCCCCCGGCGCCGGTCCCCGCCGTCTTCGAGCTCGCGCCGCCCGGCGGCGCATTGCGCGACCGCGTCTACGTGCGGAAAGAAGACTGCCAGTGGTACCGGGACCACGCCACCCCGCTGCCGTGGCCAGATGTCAAGCTCCCCGAGCATTGGCACCTGAACCCGCAGCGCATCCCGGTGCCCCCGATGCCCACGAGCGAGCGGGCACGGGAGGAGGAGATCGAGCGGCGCCGCCGGCGCCTCCCGGCCGAGCTCCGCAACGACCCCGCCTTCGCGGCCACATCCCGTAACTGGGTGGAGTGGTTCCGCGACGAGCACAACCTGCGGCGGCAGGCCCTCTACACGCGGGCTCCGACGCCGCCATCTGGGCGTTGGACACCGCCACCGCACACGCGGCGCCGGGACGCACCGCCAGTGCCGCACGCGCTGCGGATTGGGTCGCCGCCGCCGCCGCCCGCGCTGCGGATTGGATCGCCGCCGCCGCCGCCGCCGCGCGTGAAGACGGAGGTGGATCCCGAGCTCGAGGCCGTCTTCGAGGCCTCGCGCAAGCAGATGGTGGAGGACGAGCGCAAGCGATGGGCCATCGTCCTCGCCAACGTCGCCAGGGAGCAGGAGGCGGCCCTGCAGGCGCAGCAGGCGGCGGTCCTGGAGGAACCACAGCCATGGTGGCAGGCCATGGACGAGGACCTGCCACCGGCGCCGCCGCTGCCAGAAGGCCTGCGAGGGCAGCGCTGGGTCTTCAATGGCGGTGCCTGGGAGGTGGAGCAGGCGGAGGAGGAGCAGCCGCCCACGCCGCAGGCAGGCGGCGGACCACCGGCGCACCTCTGGAGGCAGCCGGACTACGTCATCCTCGATGGGGATGACGAAGAGGAGTAGAAGCCCGCGAAGGGCAAATATTGTAGTTTTTTAATATTTTTGTTTTTAAAAATATTATGTAAAAAGGCCGTTTGTGGCCCACCCCCCCTATATATGAATAGAAAAGGCCCATATATGGCCTGTTTAGCTTTAAAAAAAAACCAGGGCGAACTCGATGCGTCGGGCCGTTGGGCGCACTGCCACCAACGGCGGACAGGGGCGGACTGGGCGCGTCCGTTCCCCGACCCAAACGGACAAAACGCGGACCAAACGCGCGTCCGTTTGGGTCGGCCCGTTGGAGTCATCCTAAGGCAAGGCCCCACCTCGAGGCAGCCTCGTCGCTCCCCGCGCCACTCCATCACGGCCGTGCCCTTGATGCAGCAGCACCCGGCTGCACATCACCACATTTGGCCGGCAATGAAAACGCATTCACGGCCGGGAACCTGTGACCACAGAACGTGAGCATGTGGCCGCACTCGTCGCGCTCCTCCGACATGTCCGGGAGCGGATGCCAGCCGTGCCTCGGCACACGCTAAGAACGACCACGCCGACCGCATCGGCGTCCCTCGCTGCCAGGTTTTGAGGTCCCATCACTGCAGCGTGCATGCTTCAACAATGGTTGCATCTTCCACATTAATCAGATTCTTCCAACTGCGAGAGATATAGGGTCCATAATGATCACGAAGAATAGCTCCTGAGGCCCCCGAACCAGAGTCGATGTTAAAAGTTGTATCCACATTATGTTTAACATGATCTTTAGGGGGGCTTACTCCATCTGTACCTCACAATAGGTCTGGTAGTGGTATCTATCTTCTTGATTCGTTTGTAGTTAATAGCCAAAGGCATGATCGATTGTATGGACCTTGAGGGGCTTGGAGAAGTTCCACCATGTGCTGCCTTCCTTCTCTCCCACCAAAGGTACCATACTGCCACAGCCGATAAATCGCATACTCTAATCTCTGGCACAATTGGCAATATGCATGTACTCAGATCAGATAATTCTTTAGAGAATTAGAGAAGTAACGTTAGTGAAACAGATTACGATAACCATTAGTGGATAAGTGGCGAATCCAGCCCATTTTTTTAGGGTGTGGTAGGTCTATATTGGGCACGGATTTTTATTCGTTTCCCCTTTTCTATTGGTTCATATTTGTAAAAAAATCCGTCCGCGACGGCAAGAGTTGCTGCAGATTGAAGTCATTGGCCATCGGTGTAAGAAAATTAGGGTTGGAGCGATTTCGGCCTACCCTCTATTCCTCTGCCTTATCGGTGGTGCCGCTCACAATGCATATTGAGGCTAGAGGGTGGGACCTTTATATTGACTCCAAATTCCAGATAAAACAATCTGTTTCCAGATAGGACTCGTGACATGTTAGAACGACCACCATACCTAACAGCCAATTACCGAGCCTATTACTGTTAAACAATTAGGTCCCAGCACGCATGTGTGAGTCATGCGCCGAGTTTGAATACACAATCAAACTCGCAGGCTTTAACAATCCATAGAGCCAATCCTATGGACAACCTGGCATTCCACTCTATACTGTTCCCGGGTATAATTCCAGCATATTCATATATACTGTGTTCCAGTATAGACGTACCGGCTTCCTTAAGTATATTTCCTTAAGTACTGCACATCAATAATTCCCTGTTATTTCCGTGACACTTCCACACTGAATTTAATTCCGGACAATGTAGTAGATATATAAAATGTTGCAAGACACAATTTCCTACATCTCCCACTTGACTGAAAACATTTTTTTCAGCTAAGTGAATTCCCATGCAATTAACATGGTGAGTGGTTAATTCCTTCCTTCAGTGCACTCACGTTGCATATAAACTTTGTGACTTTTGGAGTCATATTATCACAAAGTAACAGGTTATGATGCACCTTTCCACGACCTTAGGTTCACGAAGAAATTTCCTTAGCCATATACCTTCCTTCAATGCTTGACAAGCATCAAAGTATTCATATTCCGTAAACAAAGAATATCCATGTTTCCATTGTAAACAATAAATACCTACAAAAGTAAATATTAACACATAACATAAAATAGATTACCTTTCACCAAGATCACAAATGGCGTCAATATCCACGTAGTTGAAGGTTGAGATCATCAATGAATAATGAGTAATCCATATTTCCTTGACATTGCGCGACAAGTCCATTAAGTGATTCCAAAAATTTCAATAAGATTCATATTCCGTTTGCTAATAATTCCAGCAAATCGTTTCCGTGCTAATCAAAATAGCAACAATTACAACGGCATGGCAAAGTTCAGGTCGCACGAATAATGTCCCACAATAACTGAGGATGACAATTATTCTTCCTTTTTCCTCGCGAGTTTTAAATATAATTCCTCGCAGAGTATCATTCCCTTAATCAAAAGGTACATGACAGGTTTGCACTTTTCCATAGAAAAAAGTATCAAAACATTCTCTATGTAATTCCACTCCCAAAAGATTGGAAGCTTCAACATACCTTTCATATGAAAGTTAGAACCGAACCAAGCTTCACTTCCATCAATGTGATATTTCAAAAACAATAAGAACATAGTTAGCACATGTAGCAATAACACAAAACAATTAACACTAACCTTTATATATGATTGTCTTCCATCATAAATAAAACCATTGTCTTCCATCATAAATAAAACCATATGACCGTACATACCATTGATGTGAAGCTTGTTCCAATAAAATTAATTGATCTATTCAGTTAGCAAATCCTGTCATTATTCCCACCTCCTCTAAATTCCAGAGTTTCCACAAAGTATAAATATTTCCTTTGTGTAAAGAATTAAACAACAACACCTCCTCTAAATTCCAGAGTTTCCACAAAGTATAAATATTTCCTTTGTGTTAAGAATTAAACAACAAGCTCAGCATTGAAATTTCCACTAAGCATGTTACATTAAATTTCCATCTAAATAAATCCATTAACAACCAATAGGCATGCGGTTCCTCCACATTGAGTTTATTGCTTCCCGCAATGCTTCCATCCATAGTTAACATCAGCAACAAGTTTCAGTATATTCTTTCCTCTAAAATATAGAGTAACTTCCTCAAATAATACACAATAGTAGCCAAGATATGATGGCCCAATTTAATTCCTCCCACTTTTCCTAAGCATGTTAGTGTTGGGAGAGTAACTTGGTGTTTTCCTTTGAGTTTAGCACATATTTCGGTGTGACTATTAATAAACACACCCTTCATGAGAAAATATCATATTCCTACTTTCCACCAATTTTCCCTTTTCCTGATCAAAAACGAAATACCATTTGATCCACTAGAATATAAACATTAAAAAAAATCTTGGTGTGCTATGTAGTAAACAATGGTTCCAATTCCATACTACCAAAATATAAATAGAATATTTCCTTCCAGTTCACAAAATATAAACAGTGACTGTGATAAATAATGACTTACTCAACAAATAGTAGTATGTAATGCTTTCATAATCCAGTGAATAACCAAAGTTGTATTCCTCCATTCAACCATGGAGTATATGACATCAGACAGCGGTGAATAATTCCATGCTCATCACATTAGTTTCAATTAATATTCCTGAAGTGTACTTCCCCCACCAATCAGTTTCAAACCTTGTAATCCTTTTATGAACTGATTTTCCACTTCAGTATGAGATGTTAATACAACAAAAACCTTCCGACTTGTATTGTCAAAGATATTAATAACCATATCAAGTGAATCATGAAATAAATAAATATATCCACCTCAAGTAGGAGTGTTCAAAAATACCATAAATATGTGTTGATAAAGTATCATAATCCTCCCACTAAAGCTTTGAATTCCAGAATTAATAATCCACTAATTGTTCCTTGATATGTGACCAAGTTGTAAATGAGATAAAATAATTGAACCTCTAATGGGAGTGTAAAACCAAATGTCACATTGAAGAGAAATCCATAATTGTAGTCCTCCCACTTAAAGTTTATAATTCCATAATTAACAAGCGTAATTATGTTTGTAGAGTATGACCAAGTCGTAAATTTCATCAACAATAAATTTCAGAGCATGTGTTCCTATTTCAAGTATTCCTCCATATGGAGTGATCTTCACAAAATGTACAGTTTGTACACCAACTTCCAATGATTGTCAAGATAAATGAGTCCATTGTGTTAAATTCCATAATGCACTGATTTTCATTGAACAATAATTTCACTCTTCCTTTTCCACATAGCATACATAACCAACAAATTCCGATAGAGAAGTGTAAATTAAAATTCCTTCTCATCGTAAGTGACAAAATGATAATTCCTCCATAAACAGAGTTCGATTACATAATTTCCAATTCCAAAGTATTTACAATTTATCATTAGTGACTAATTAATACACTTATTATTCCTTTGGAATTGTTCACATGTCAGTAAATTTGCTATTGTATTCCATCAAATTATGATGTAGAGGCAAAGTAAAAAAAAATCCAACTATATGGAAAAGTAGTGACAAAAAAATATTTAGTGCAAGAAATAACATTGGACATACCGTTGAGTAAATATCGATTTACTCTTCCATTGGAGTATTTCCCATATTCCTCCAAAATAATAAGTAATGCCACTTCCATTATAAACATGCTTCATGCATGTCGCCTCATCATCGTTGCGCCAGAGAATTCCGATGAATTATTAAAATACTCCGATAGATTTCGGAGTAATCCAATGAGTCCAGTATATTCCGGTGATAATGTAAATCCCGTAGCAATTAAAAACATAGTAGCAAAAAAATAATTAATCCGTCTGACAATGAGTTTAATAAATTTCCTCGGAGTGAATTCCAACTTCCTCTAAAGGCGAGTGGTGTCCAATAAAAGAAGTCCACATTTTCAAAGTATATATGTCCTCTTCCAGGTTACACAAAATATTCCATGTAATCTGTGCACTCTCATATATAACAGATAAAGAATCAAATATTGATATACCTATGTGGACTAGTCAATTTTCCTAGTCCAAACTCCCAATAGTTTTCCTTTTCCTTTTGACTTTTCCGGTCTAGACATATCAATGACATAATCCATATTCTCAGCTGAAAATAAATTCATGATTTTTTCCTCTCTAAACCGTGTAATTAGAGCCATCTAAAGTCAAAGTTCTAAATAACTCAAAGAAAAAAAGATGCTCCGTGTTACAGCGGAAGTGTTACTTATCTGAGAAATTGCAGCGCGGAGAGTGGCTATACTGACGTGCCGAAGAAATACTCGAACACAGACAGATTTGCATGGATCACCTTCCTCAGTCACCGTGCAAATAAAAAATATATATAAATTGGTCTGTTGCCTAGTTTCTTTCCTCGATTGTACGAGTGAATTGGAGCAGCTGCAATGACAGGAGAAAATTCCATGTAGACACGATCTACAAATAGCCTTCCTCGATCAACATGCGAGTTAAAGAAGTAAGGAGACAGAGAGCTGAGCGTGAAGAATATGAAGATAATCTAGTTCCTGCTGCCTGTCCCTTAGAGCAAGTACAATAGGCTTACGTAAGCGGGCTATAAGGAATAAAATACTATATGCTTGCTTACATGGAGGAAAGAGAAGTGGAGAAAGAATGGAGGTGGGCTCTCATGCAAGAGCCAGCTCTACGCGTGCTCCTAGGCAATTTGTGAGGGTGAAAAGTCGGTCATGTATTAATAAAGTAGTATATCTTTATAGCTAACTATTGTACATGTTGGCTATAAGATGGCTATATGTGACATGGCAATTCCTTATAGCCAGCTGCTGACTCTACTATTGAACTTGCTCTTATTCGAGTAGTACTAGTACTCAACCGTGCGCCAATTTCCTGCCTCGATCGGATCGGATCGAGTGATCCCTACGAGTAATGAAAACGAACCCTCCCAAGGAGCAGTACTGAACCGATTCTGTAGATTGGCGTCATGCTTGATCACGTGAAGCCTAGCAGTTGCTGGCTATTTCCTTCCTCGGCCACCGAGCAATAGAAAATTGGCAGCGGATCTGAATTCTGTCGGCGACACGAGCGGGCGTCGGCGTGATGTGGAGCGTCAAACCAACACCGAATCGATTGCAGCTAGACGCGTGGAGAAGCGGCCAGAGCGATCTGCTTGATCAACGCGCGGGACGAAGAGCATGCATCGACGAAGAAAAGCGGCGTTTCCTTCCTCGATCAACGCGACCAGCAGCACAAATCCTTCTTTCCTTCCTCGATCCACGCGAGCAGTACCGTTGCGGACGAGTTAATTATCTGGATTCAGATTACAAGCGACAGCGTGCGGCGGGCTGACGACTTCTCGGAGGCGACCTTCACAGCAGAGTTCTGATCGAGGTTCGATCCGTACGGCGACCTGAATTTTCCAGCCGGATTCCGGCGGTCGGCGCGACCATAGCTCTGATACCAATGTAAGAAAATTAGGGTTGGAGCGATTTCGGCCTACCCTCTATTCCTCTGCCTTATCGGTGGTGCCGCTCACAATGCATATTGAGGCTAGAGTGTGGGACCTTTATATTAACTCCAAATTCCAGATAAAACAATCTGTTTCCAGATAGGACTCGTGACATGTTAGAACGACCACCATACCTAACAGCCAATTACCGAGCCTATTACTGTTAAACAATTAGTTCCCAACACGCATGTGTGAGTCATGCGCCGAGTTTGAATACACAATCAAACTCGCAGGCTTTAACAATCCATAGAGCCAATCCTATGGACAACCTGGCATTCCACTCTATACTGTTACCGGGTATAATTCCAGCATATTCATATATACCGTGTTCCAGTATAGACGTACCGGCTTCCTTAAGTATATTTCCTTAAGTTCTGCGCATCACTAATTCCCTGTTATTTCCGTGACACTTCCACACTGAATTTTAATTTCGGACAATGTAGTAGATATATAAAATGTTGCAAGACACAATTTCCTACAATCGGCGCTGGCCAAACCCATGACGAGATACTTCAAACGCCAAACCCACCAAGAACTATATAGGACTATTCAAGGTGTGCTCCACGTACATGTAGCTTGTTGTGGACGTACATCTGTCCCGCGCGCCCGACCAATCGATCGGGTATCCTCGTCGACTTACCAAGATCCCCGTTCATCCACCTGTACGGCTGTACGTTCATGTTCCTCTCGCTCTCTCTGGCGCGTCGTGCGACGTTTCCAGCGTACGCCGTTTCCAAGCAAGTGTGCGTGGCCCGGGTGGTGGCGGTCCATATCCTGCGACGCTACTATCTACCAAGTTCCTGTCAGGTCCGACTCTACAAAGGTACCAAATGATAGGATCAAGAGTAAGACATATGTGACTTGATTAAAACGTGTTATTCCTACTGGTGATCGAGAGAAACAAACAGGTTATTTGCAGGTGGTAATCTACCTATGTGAGTCAGTGCGGGGTTGGGACGTGTAGACTTAAGCAAAATCTTGTTTTGTTTCGTTCTTACTGTACAGCGCTGCTGATGTTACGTACGGGATATTTGTTGCACCACCAGTCGATGACTAACCACGACAGCAAAGGTTGAAAATGCAGGATGATATCCAGGGACGAATTAGCTAGGGTTAACTTCATAACTTATAGCTTAGCTTGATGAACAGCGAATATCGATATAGTTTGTCTGTCGTCCACACACCATCCAGAGGCCGCCTAGCTATCTAGTAGAGCTTACGTATGATCGATATTGCCACAATGTTCTTTTTTAAGGTAACTAGCATGGTGGCCCACGCAAATGCAAGGGCATCACCTTTGTGTATTTGAGAATTAAGTTCATAGTTTCAAATATATCAACAGTACACATACAAATGAGGTTATATAGCTGCAGCACATAAGTGGAATTCTCCTATATATATGCCCTTCAATTCTTGGATGCTACAACAACGGGTGTGTGTGCGGTTCGTGTTAGGAAACTTTGATTTGAAGAACCATTGTGTTACCTGGATGGCTTCAATGCAGGTTTTTTCTGTTAAAATTATTTCTCATATTTCTCTAGTAATGAACAGTTGGTTGTCATTGTTTTATTCTTTAATTAATAAGTTGTGCGCATCCTTAAATTTCCTTTTGGTTGATCTTATGTATGATAAATATATATGGGATTAACATATTACCTCATGCGGAATATGACATCCAAAACACTTAACATTGTAGGTAGGAGAAACAAATAATGATAATTTTAATTTTAGCTCGTACACATTTTTTCCTCTCCTTTATTGTATGGAATATAAATAACGTTTTCACTGCCCATTTCAAATACATAGCTTAAACTTCAGTATGGGTCCAAATATTTTCCCTAGCATGCATCTACTGTCAACCACATTTTTGGCGGTTTACATTATGGTCTTAGCTGTGAAAAAATGGAATCGTACATGCACTTCGCCTACATTTTAGGATTTAAGTTATGTATAATGTTGCTATAGAACTAAACGACTATTCAGCTCCAGAATTGCGGCAATGCCAACCAACTTTGTTAGATACTATTATATTATAGAGAAATATGTCACTCTTCCCTATAGTTTTAATTTATGTTGATATTTTAAAGCTTAGATGTGATAACAAAACGCGTGCCTTTGTTTTTGGAAACCCTCATGCATTTGGTGTTGGAAAATTGTTGGCTAGTATTATGAATACTAGCAAAATGCCCGTGCGTTGCAACGGGCTTAAAATTAACCAAACATCTTTAAGTTTGAAGTAAATGGATTTTGGTTCTATCATTTTTACGCATTGGGCCAGGGGAAGAAACATGAGCGCGTTGCCACATGAGCACAATTAAGCTTAAATTAATGACACTTGATGGAAAGGATTTTGGTGTAAACCCTTTGCTTATGGTCCCCATTCATATCAATAGCCAGAGGTTGTCTGGAAAGATCTAAACTGCTTCGAAATTAACCATAGACCCAGCTACCAATCTGCATTATAATGCATATCCTAGCAGGAAAATGAAACAAATGACCTAAAATATAGTGATGTAATAACCTCCATTCCTGCAATAACATATGAATTGGCTCTTCTCAAGTTACAGTCACTTTTTGTGAATTTATGAGTTACAGTGATATTAGCCTAAGAATTATTGGAATCATCGAATGTCTGACAATCTTGTCTCTGAAATCTGAATAGCAACAACATGATTCCCAGGTCGTATCCTCTTAAGAAGACATTTTGAGAGGCAACTCTACTCTTTTCCCTCTACCAAATCCATTGCAGAATATTTAGTTTCATGCCAAGAACAATACCTGATGCAACAAAATAGTCATAACAATTGAGCAGATTCTACCGGGAGTGTAGAGTGCCACAAGAACTGAACCTATACTTTATCCGTCACCACACTTGACTGCTTCATTGTCCAAGTCCTACAGCGAGGCTACAGAGAGCTTCTTCACCAGATTTTGCGGCAGACACATTCCTGCCAAATACAACACAAATAAATAATAGAAATTCATGTGATGTGGAGCTATATACTGAACGTGCCCCATTAAAAAACGAACTGAACTGCAGCAGCAGTTCAAATTTTGCGTTGCCACATTCTCTCAAAAGTTTTTTCGTCTCAAAACCAATCTAATAGTATAGAATAATAACGCTGACTTCTTTATTTTCTTAAACATAAACATTATTGACCTTATTATGTTCAGTTAGGCCAACCTTTTCGAATTAGATTAAAATTCGAACCTGAACCTATATACATTGTGTCTAAAATAAGGAAAATTTATCTTCCCCTATTAATTAGATAATTCAATTCTCAGATTGTTTAAACAATAATTCTGAAATGAATGCATAAAGAGTGATCTACTTTTTCCATAATTCGTTCCTGTCTACAAGGGATTCAGACTATGCTTCACTAATTCGTTCAGAAACATCTGCATCTAAGTACTTTAGCCCTGCCACATGGTATACGAGCTCGGGGGTCTCTCTGAACAGAGCTATAGTGCGCCTCCCAGCAAGTGAGTGAGAGCAGCTCCCGTCAGCACCATAATAAAGTACATGATGATCTTAAAACAATTAAGAATAATAAGCACATGAACTGGGCCTTAAAATCTTCAACCATTTAGAATAATAAGCATATGAACTCAGCATTGAAAATTCAGAATACTTGAGCACAATTTTCTCACATTCAGAACTGATGCACACAAGCATACCAGTTCTTAATCAATTCAAGTTCCCATTGATTGTTACATAAAATCCAGTTCTTTAAAGCGCGGTACAATCACCTAAGGAACTGGAACGAGAGAGCTCCTTGACATGGTATGTCCAAAACTGATTCAGAAACATCTGCCGATACAAAAACCATTTAGGAAAGTTACAAAGGTGAACTTCTCAGGCTGAACCTCACTGCCGATCACCTAAGGAACTCCTGCATAAATGATCTTGCTTCACCAGTCCGCATACCGCAGTCCAGAAGAGTACAATTGAACACCATACGCGCCTCCTCCAGTACCGGTGCAGCCGTGCAGGCGCCCAAAAACACATCGGCCTTAGCCACGGGTAGTATAAATGATTTGGTGATTCAGGGATGCACACAGCTAGCTGAAGACCCATCTAGAACAAAAAGCAAAAAATATGGACATCTCCTTTCACTTGTCTGAAGCATGCTACACATACCATAATGGAGATTCGAATGCAAAATTGGACTCATTGTCAGCTTTTGAAGCGCCTATGAAATATTTGCCATGGTTACTAAGAAGGTCTTTAGGCGATTTTAAAAGTCTACATGTATTTAGTTCTAAAAGAAACATTTGCCCGCCACTGTTGAATTTCAGCATCACAGTCAATCGTTTCTAGTCTCTATAGAATAGTCTAACAAATTTATTGCAATTGGCGAAGTGGAGAGAAGATACTGTAATTGTGAAAACTAATAAGAACATCGGGTTACCTTTGAGATTTCATCTCCTGGAAAAGGTACACAGCTTGACTTCTCCATCCACATGTCTGAAACTCTGAAGCAACTTAACAAGGATGAGGAGTCAAAAAAACTCATATGGTTTCTGAGCCTGTTCGTTTACAGCGCCAGGCGCCAGCCTCCATCTTTATGGTCGACAAGCAGGTGAGAGGGACCATGCAAGGTGCCGCCGCCGCCGGGGCTGGGAGCATCACCTTCCGCGTCGTCGCCACCAGTACCGACATCCGCTGCCTCGCCGGTGAAGCACACGCCGACGAGGGCACCCCCACGCGCTGGCGCTGGCCGGCCCTTGGCGCCGAAGCTGCTTGTGGCCATCATGTAGCTGGGCACGAGGCCGGCGCCGGGACGACACGGCCACGCCGTCGCGGTTCCTCGGCAGGCTCCAGTCAACACAGCCGTCGTTCCTGAAGCTATAAAGCCCCTGGGCTTGGACGGAGGGGTCAAGAGAGGGTCGTTGGACTCCTTGTGCACCTCTTTCCTCCTCACCATGGGTGGTATGGGGCAAGGGCCCGGAGCGGGGCTAGCAGAGGATGGAGGTGCTAGCGCGTGGAGCGGTAGAGGCAGCGGCCGCCTCGCACGAGGCCCAGGGATTGCAAGGTTCGGGGGAAGGGGTTCCCGTTCCTTCTGTCAGAGGAGGGAGGCAGCGCGGGTCGCCGTGGTTCGAGTGGGCGGCGGCGGGGAACGGTCTGTTTCGCTCCGATCTGTGTTCGCTGGACTATTCTAAATTTGTCTACAGCGGTGGAGCGGGCCCTAAGGCGAGGCGCAGCCCTCCTTCACGTCGGCGGCCACGAACGCTGGGGTAGGCGGTGGTGTGGATGGGAAGAGGTCGCGCGTTGTGGTGCGGTGGTTGTGGACTGCGGGCTGTTTGTGGCCGCGAGCGTGGCCGGCAGTGGAGGCGAAGGGATCTCGCCGGAAGGGGCGACGCTCATCCCGCGCCGGCCTCCTCTCCTCTCAGACTCGCTCGATGGGAGGACGGTGGCTGTTACCGGCGGCAACGCCTATCCCGGAGAGGCACGGGGGAGCGGGCTCTGTTTTGGATCGAGTGGTTGACTCGGGAAGAGGAAACAATGGACTGCGGGTTGATTCTCTTATTTGTGAAGGGGTAAAGTGCAAAATCGTTGGGACGTACCACGGCCAAGGACCGCCCGAACGTACCATCACGGTAGCTACGAATATTATAGTATAGATAGATAGATAGATAGATAGTTTTAATCAACATGGAAGTTGCAAGCTATTTTCTAAGGTAAATAAGATGGCGCCTTATCCTCATAGTTATCCTCATAGTTTGGAACAACGACATATTTACCTCCGTACGTATAGCACTGCTCGCCTTTATTTTTAACTAATTTGAAGGGAGTAGATGCAGACTATATCTTAATTATCATAGGACAATGCTTAATTTAAGACAAAAGAAGATCACATGACATTCATAATTTTTTTGTGAATAATGTTGGTACTTGTAAAATAATATCCTTATATCAGTAGTGAAAATTCGATCTCTCCCTCATACTTCCTCTCTCTCTCTCTCTCTCTCTCTCTCTCTCTCTCTCTCTGTCTCTCTCTCTCTCTCTCTCAAGAACAACACACACAAACATGAGAAAAAATAAACCATCTTTCAAATATATGTATGTTATATTTATATTTATCTTTTTTTGTGCACGGAGTAGTACCGTAGATATTCTTGAGAGCAGCGTTTTGGAGGATGACCTATATGGAGCTCGATATTTGAAAAAATCAGAATCAACATTTTATGTTCCAAAATATTCATACACAAATTAATAGGTGTAGTTAATGTCAAAATTTACCACCGTGCAAAATATTAATGATATATTCGTTATATTTTGGCCTAGGAAAAAATGACAATGTAGATCTGGATATGAACAATGCACAGTTTCAAAATCTTACGTTTTGCCAGATTTTTCATTTTTGTGTAGGCTAACTTATTCGAATTTTGTATTCAAACTTCGCACCGTTGTATATCTCGAGACTATCTACACCTAGATTTGTTTTTCGATTTTTGAAAAACATAAAAAGGCTGATTTCATTTTTTTGAAAACTGAGCTTCATGCAGCTTAGACTCCAAATGCACTTTCTGAGTTGTTCGTGTATATCCGCTAGTGAATACTACTCCCTCCGTTCACTTTTATAATACACACTACCAACCTTTTCCATTTAGTTCACATACATATCAAAATGAGTGAATCTAGACTTATTTTGTACATAGATTCACTCATTTTAATATGTATGTGGGCTAAATGAAAAAAGGTAGGTAGTGTGCCTTATAAAAGTGAAATGAGGGAGTATCATATGTTTTAGCCTTTTTCCTCATGCACATGTACCCACATGTATCTAGACATGTTTTAATTTGTATGTGCACTCATTTTAGTGTGAATCTAGTCAAGATGTGTTACACCTAAAATATCTTATATTAAAAAAGGGAGGGAGTACTTGCCAATTTCTATAGCCCAAAAGGTCTCTTTCATGCAATGATACAATTCCTTGAGATCATATCAAACTTTTTTCTGCTACTACACGATTTTTTTTTGAGAACTGCTACTACACGATTTGTTTTCCTAAAAAATGTTTACAACACGATTTCGGCTTTCACGTGGAGTTCCTTTTTTCTATTGAAAGGGAAGGACTTTATCCTACGTGTGCCTTGCACGTGAGGGGCTGAGCCAATCTACGTGACAACAGAATCGTGTTTCAAAAGAAGAAGAAAATATAGTGTTGCACTTCTTTTTTTAAGCTGGCCGATCGGGTCGATTTGCCCATGCCATTAAATACGTGACAGCACAATCTTGTTGGACACTGATTTTGATAATTAAAAGTTACGTTGTTACCGATATGTCATTAAATCTTAACCGTATATTTTAGATCCAAGTATCAAAATTAATTTAGATGATTTGGTTTAACGTGGTGGCTCTATTAGATACCCTCATTTTGCTTTTAGTATATGACTAGTTGACATGTACGTGCAACGCACGCCTCCACCAATATTTACATATATGTCTAGGCGATGTAAAATAGTTTTGACAATGTTCAAAATATTGCAATTGACGTTTTAGTTGAAGTAACATTTATAAAACAACCATCGTTTGGTGCGCTTAAGTCTCGTGCACCGGGATGATCTTTGTCGTTAAAAATAGCTAATATGAAATTCAGAATTACTGTTAAAAAGTATGCGTCACGTGCAAATAAAAGAATTCACCATAAATGAAAAAACAAACGGCAAGTATAATATATGAACTCTACAGAAAAACAGTGTGTCATGCAAAGAAAAGAAAGATATGATAGTTGATGGAACACTAAACACATATGCAACGCAACGCAAGTTCAGAATTCAGAAAAGTTTACCAGTGGCATTTTGATCAATGACGTACAATTTCGCCTGCATCAAGGAATTGATTGCATTTAGTCATTGCACGATTTCATACATCGTAGTGACGACATCTCACGGATCATCTCTCAACTTTTGGACAAAAGAAAAAAATGCATTTGTGTAAAAATTCCTAAAAACGGCCGCGTACTTTGTGGCTTCAATGACTTGCAGAATCATTTAAAATGTTCAGTCTGATTACTGTCTTCAAGGATGCACCAGCAGTGAAGTGCTTCTTTTCAGAGTATATTGAAATAAATGGATCTTCTGGAATTGAAGTAAAATGAATTAAGGTTAGTTTACAGTTTGAGACTTACCAGGTAACATGTCGTCGTCTCGTGGCACGGTGGCACTGTTGCGATTCGATGCGACACGGCCATCTGACCATCTCCAAATCGAGGGAAAGCTGCAAGGAGTCGAAGCACGACAAGTTCTTCAAGGCGCTGCATCTCCAAGTTCAGCGCAAAGAACTGGCGATGAATGAGATTCATGTATAACACAACCATACGAAGGATGACATAAATTAACTCAATCACCCGGAGTAATAATTTCCATGAAAAAACCTATGACATAGTTAAGTAAATAGAAATATTATAATGTTTTATAAATTCCTTATTAAAAAGGTTGATTTCAACCATGGAAATTTTACTTTTTAAAAATAAACCTGGAAGTGAAACATGTGAGAAACGGTGTTGGAAAGTTAAACGCGGCAAGTTGTACATGAACACCTTAAGAATAGCTTCCATAACATGCTTGTCTAGCTGCCGAAGGACAATTATTTGTTCAAATTAACATGTTAAGAATAACTTCCATAGCGTACACTTTCTGAGAAACAAACTACTGCAAGCTCCTCCACTTCTGGGGCTCAGCTGTCGACGGGTATCTATCTGTTCAGAAACATAAACATAGAAATCATGTTTAGCTTATTAAACGTCTTGCAAATGCTTGTCTTTAACCATGCTTTTGTGTAAAAGGAATAGTAGGCTATTGGCGTATTGCAATGTACTAAAAAGGAATAATATGTACATGGCATTATCTAAAGTTAGAAATACACCCCTCTAAATTTTGTAGGACTTCTTCTACCTCTGTGAAGGACCAATCGTGTCTCTTTGAAAGTTCTTCTGCACATGTAAAAATTAGGCTATACTCCATTAAAAATATAATCACTGTGGCATCCATATGCTCCATGCTATATATGTCCAGCAGGCCAGGGCAAATTGGCATCCAAAGAATAGATGCCATGTTGATTTTACTTCGTTTTGATTGCACATGACACATCAATAATCTTCTAAGAAGTTCAGTGAAGCATTTGCCTTGTATTTAGTCTGTAACCGGCAGTATGCAAAAAGAGACTGTTTTGATTGACTACATGACATCCAAAGATACAGGAAACTTGGATATATTGTTGAATTCTTTACATTCTCATCTGTAAAAAAACACATCAAGTGTTCATGATTATCTTCATAAGACTTAGCAAGGTGAGGTAGATTCATAGACCTATCCAAAAAAAAAATCTTTTTTTATATCGATTCATAAAACCAATTCAATTGTGCACAATCTTGTTAATCTTCTGCAAGGTGAGACATGTCTACACGAACAATTCATCTATGCTGGTTTGATCACACACGTAACATGAGAAAATTTACTACAGTAATGTGGGTGAACTTATCTCCTGAGAAGCGCAAAAATAAGAGGACCACAATAAAACTTCCATTTGAGCATATGGCAAATTTTCAAGACATGAACAATAAATGTTAGTGCGAACATGTCAGGTGAAACCTAACATCAGCACAAAGATAGGAATGAAAAAGAATATCGAAGCATAACTGAATAATCGACCCTGCTGTTTGTGATGGAAGAAGTAATCACCTGCACGGGCTGGGGGAACCGATAGGCGGCTGGAAGTTGCAGCACTGTTTCGGCTAATGGTCGGTGACTGGTTCTGCAGGTGCAGTGTATTAGTTCTCAGAGCAATTCTACAGAAGCATTGTATATTTGTATTAGTGTATTACTCAATAAATCTTGAGTATTTATCTTTAGCCTCTAGGGGATTTTCCTAGCTACACAGAATCATGGTCGAGGTTACTAATTCATTAAAAAAAACCTTTATTCGTTATCTGTGGTGATATGGTGCTATTATTCTGCTTTTGAACAACCACATAATTTTTCATTTCCCTCGGAATCAACCAATAAAGTCTTGGAAAGAACTCTCTAAAAGACACCAATCCATACAGAAGCAACTACTTCTGTTCGCTAAGCAATTAAATCCTTGTTTGTTAGAATTACTGGGAAAGTTAGTACAATCTCATGATCTCATCTCTATAAGTAAACCAACATTTGCACAATGCTCTCAATATCTCTTGCCAAGTTCTGAACTCTAGTAGAACATGTCATTTTGTATTGTTATTGCAACAGAGGGAACGAACTGTGCCTTGCAACAGTTCTAAAATAAAATAACTCAATATGTGTTCACAAACTAAAAATAATATGATATAATATCTAGCACTCAAACATCTCAACAATGGGATACTGCAAGCTAATACTGTACCTTGAGCTCACTTTTGGACTTCATAATTCCTGCCTGATCATGAATATTGCAAGCACCTCAAATTCAAAGCACGGTGACCAAAGTTCCTTGTTTTAACTTTCTTAAACTTAGAAAAAACTTGATGAACGGCATGCATTGTTTCTGGACTTCTCTGAATTCTACTTCTTCTCCAATGAAGCGATTAATTAATCGCCTCGTCGTGGGCAAAACATGCCTAGCTATCAAAGTTTCCCCTCGATTTTTCTAGCAACAGCGCATCTGCATTACACCCAGGTCCAGCCCCTTTGCATTCAATCAGGCAACATAGCACTTCCAAGAGCTCCTCCCAAAGAGGAAGGAGCAACCTTGGGAATCACAAAAGTGGACGTTGCACTCACAATTGAGATAGCCACGGCTCACTTTGGTAGAGGCTGACAGTAGAGTTCGCAGGAGACGGAGACGTTGCTGAAGACATGATGGCTGATGGAAGCAGCTGAATCCTTGGAGAAACGCTCCCCTGCCAAACATCGCCAGTCTGGTGTGGGGACGTCAGAGATCTGGCCAACACATCGATCTCGAACGCTTCCAGTACACTTAGGTTGGACATGGTGGTCGTCGTCCATAACCAGCCGTGCGTGATCGAGATCCAAGCAGATTTCGCGGCGGCGGCCACCACACCCATGACCATCCCGATGCCCCCTCCATACCTGCCATAGTCGGCACGAACATCGATGGTGTGCGCCGACCATGGCCGCCCTCCGCGTTGAATCCATCGTGGAGAAGATCCGGCCTTGGCACTCCAAAACCAAGCACACCGGCTCGGCGGCGGGTGCGCTCTCGCGCGGGGCTGGTGGCCGGGATCCGGAAGGGGATTTCAGAGAGGTGGAGGCGGCGGGCCGCCTCGACAAAGTAGCCGGGCGGTTGCCATGGTTCATTCGCATCGCATCGCATCTCGTCCCCGCGCGCCGATCTCGTTCCCTGCCGACTGCGACGGCCACCGGTGGTAATTTCTTTTAGCGGTGGCAAATCTCGTAATTATCACGAAACGAAATAAAACGAACCGTACGATGGCATTAGCAGTATTATGTGATTTGGTGGGAGGGTAAAAAGGGCAAAAGTGGATTTGTGTTGAGTTGTCAAACATTGAACCGATCTGAACCGTTGGCCAAATATTGAAGGGCTCAGATTCAATGTATCAACACAAGTTTGCTCTTTTAATAGTAGTATAGATAAATAATAATAGATAGATAGATAGATGGATGATCACGTTCGGCCTTGAATCAATTGATCCACGGTCACGGTGCTTATTCTCTACGGCTATTCTAAAAGAAAGATACTGATATCAACTTTGATACGGGGAGTGACCGGCCCGATAGTGAAAGCAATCGAGATATTTCAGGCCATGCATCCAGCTAGCCGTACGATGTACTAGGTGTGCGTGGACACAACTGATATCAACTTAACTGGTGCTTATCCCATGATGATTCGATCGATCAGATAACTCCCAATTAGTAGTGTCAACTCCCAATTCTGTTTTATGGCCAGGACCCTCCTGACCCTCGTTGCCGCTCTGGTAAAGGAATCTTATATTATAGGAGTTTATGTGTTTAACTTTGGAGAAAAATCATGTGGACGATTGGGCATAGGAACTTCAGTTTTGTTGCTTATGGTCACGAGTTATTACACTACCCGGATCAGATTTGAGTGGCGTGTCATGTATCGTTCTGGAAGGCTTAGTGTCCAGATGTGCGTCACGGCAACTAGGCATATGGCGTCAGAACTTTAGTCAAAGCAGGGGCTTTATGCTTGAATGCGTGCTAGCTAGCATTGGCTGATTTAACCTGATGCTAATGTCCTTGAGACATATGCCTTCTGTAAACCTTCAAATTAAGTGTTCCTAGCGGGAAGAATCATATGTGTGGACTGACAATAAGTTTTATGCTTGGAATCATTTTTCCGTACTTAATGCGAGGTGTAAGGATATATAATAGATTGCGTTTACCTGATAAATTCTAGAGATATAAAGTATGAAATATGTTGCTTTCTTAATTCAGTCATTGCCTTTACAATGGGCGCCGAAAGATGGTGAGACCAATATCTTCCTAAGACCATACCCTTTTTGCAGGCTCAGTGTTATGTGTTAAGAGATGGAAGTTGTTTGTACTAGCTTCAGAATGCAACTTATTGTATAGTGATACTGAAACGGCGCACCGTCACCTGTATGACAGTTTGGTGGCACCGTACAAAACACCATTTTGGGGAAAAAATGTTTCGTAAAATGCCCAAAAAAGTCATGATAGAGAGATGGTGAAGTAAGTCACGATGGAGGTCTACCCGGCGCAGCCTCCCCAAAGAGAGGGGGAGACCCAAGTACTTAGCTAGGAACTGAGCCAAAGCTGCAGGGAAGTTCTGAAGGATGGAGTTAATGTCAATGTGTGCGCAACAGATGGGAGCGACCGAGCTATTCTCGATGTTGTCACCAGGCCAGTCAAATCCCAAAAATTATGAAGCAAGGCAGTCAGGTTGTTGATGAAAGCCGTTAATAATGGTTGCTCGTGCCGGTTGTGTATTGCTGAGCGAAAACTAACACCGAGTCACCGACACTTGGTTTTGCACTAGTGAGTCTCCGACCGTGCTCGGAGTATGGAGCTGGTGTGGCTGAGCTACCACACGGACATGCCAACATTCTGGCGCTGGAATTACTTTGGAGGTGGGGGACGCAAGTAGCCATAGACGTGGAACGTGGAGAGGCACACCACCCGAATACAATAGTCAATGCACACAGCAGTGTAAGTGAAAGGGAATGTGTACTTTGACCTATGTATATCGTACCATAGTCTACATAATATCTCGGCATCTAGGTTGACCTCTTTTCTACACATACTTTGTATAACTCGCCGTTAATAACTACATATGCCTTGGTCAGTACTCAGTACTCGCATAACTACATGTTGTGTTTGTGTCGAATATTATGTACGAGTTGGGTTACGGTAGGACTTGGAGTTGTAATAGGCGTGGATAGGATACGAGTAGTATTGGAGTCGAACTCTTGTAGCCTGGGCCTCCCATATAATGTGGGGGCACCACACGATGTAACCCATGACGACTTGATAGCAATTGGCACGCAGGGGAGCCGGTGGCTTGTGCCGGCGCCTAGGGCGGCCGTTGCGGTATCTTGGGGAGGAGCGCCCGTAGTCATGCCCCGCAGATGTAGTCGAGTTCGCCGAACTGCGTTACCAAACATCGTGCCTCGGTGTCGTCTATGATCTTGCATGGCGCTAACTATCGTAACAAGTGGTATCAGAGCCTGGTCGAGGCTATGCGGAAGATCATCTGGAGGTACGAGGATCATGCTCGACGGGCGCCTGGAAACGTGCGATAGGCTCAAGGTGGAGCATGGCGGCGATCGTGGATGCGGTCGGTGGAGTCGGACACTTCGGGCAGGAGGCCTGGACCGTCCGATGAGCTGCAGTCGATAGGGATTGGCTAGACGTGGCAATCGGACCGACATAGTGGCTGGGAAGACGTCGTGGAGGCGACGCTTCGGCTCGCGATCAGATCGGCGACCAGACGTGGGGGACGACCGAATAGATCGGAGTGTGAGGCCATCAAGATGGTGCGCTCGGTGTTGCACAAGGGCGGCGTCGTGGCACTGCGGACGAATTGTGTCGACGATGCGGGTGGCCATGGTGCACACGGCTCGTGCACGGCTGATGCGTGAGGTGGCGACTGCAGCGGCAGGGTCGGCGTCGGGAGTACGTGCGGCAGGGCAGTGCTGGCGGGAATCAAGAAACAGACGAGAGTTTCCGTCGGAATTATCGGCGAAAGTTTTCCGAGCTGAACGGAATCGAGGAGAGCAGGTGTTTTGGTGGCGTACAGCAGTTGGTTTCCGTGTCCATGATTGTTTACAGCACGTATTGGTGTAGAAGTTCAAGGGATTTTACCTTGCACGTGAAGGTATGCGCGTGCAAGTTGGATCCATGGGACAACCACCAGCGGACGTGTGTGTGCATGTCGAGTCCAAGTTGGACTTGATCGATCGATCGGAGAATATGCAAAAACGTGACAGCCTGAGACTCGGTTTCCGTGACAGGCAAGGAAAAGTAATCGGCCGGTGCCTAGCGCAATAAAAGGCAAGGCGACGGAGACAGCAGACGCACAGAAAATTCAACCTGCAAGTTCTGGAGAAGGTGGAGCAGGACCTGCGGTTACGGTAAAGGTTCCACGGCTTCCGAAGTGCAGACGAGTGCGTGTTTGAGGTTTCTTGATAGATCGTGGCAAATCTTTTCGGCCGAATAATCGGATCAGCGATACAACGGGCAGTTCATCTGGAGGGCGTTGACGATCAAGGCGAGCCAAGGCATCGGACGTTGAGCAGAAGTTATTCGTCACCAGTCAGCGGTCATGGCACCGACTACCAAGTTTAAAGTGCAAAAGTTCGAAGGAACTGGAAACTTCGCGCTATGGCAGACAAGGGTGAAGGATTTATTGGCGCAACAGGGATGTTTGAAGGCGTTGCGGGATGTCAAACCAGGTAAGATGGACAATGATGACTGGGAGGAGTTGCAGATGCAAGCAGCCGGGACCATACGGTTGTGTCTTTCGGACCAGGTCATGTATCATGTGATGGATGAGAATGTGCCGAAAAAGATTTGGGAGAAGCTAGAGAGTCAGTTTATGTCCAAGACTGCGACGACCAAGGTGTATTTGAAGCAAAAGTTATATAAGCTGTCAATGCAGGAGGGGTCGGATCTTGTTGAGCACATGAATGCCTTTAATCAGATTGTCACGGATCTAGCACGTCTGAGTGTGAAGGTTGACGATGAGGATAGGGCGATTCTTCTTCTTTGTTCATTGCCACCGTCCTATGAGCATTTGATCACTACTTTGACATACGGCAAGGAGACTGTCGAGTTTGAGGATATCACTGCGGCCTTATTATCCTATGATATGAGGAAGAAGAAGGTCACGGAGGAAGTCGCTCAGGGTGATGGTTTGCAGGTCAAGGGTGAGCTAGGCAGGAAAGGACATGAGGCAGGGAAGAAAAAGAAGAAGGTGCAATGTTACAAGTGTAAGCAGTGGGGACATTATAAAGGGACTGTCCAGTTCTCAATGGTGGGTCAAGTGCTAATATTGCAGCTCATGGTGGTGACTTGGACGGCAACGTTCTCTTAGTTGCAGGTGAAGTCATGAAGGATGAGGGTGCGGGAGTAGCAGTTGTGTTCCACGGAGGCGGCGAGTTTGAGGAAGACTCGTCGGGTAGCATTTTGTAAGCTACAAAGAAGACAAGTCAAGTCCGGAGTACATGGAGTTCGACGCTTGGCAAAATTCAAGGTGGTGGAGAATATTCGCCAATGTGGAGTTTGTTGTGTTTGTGTCGAATATTATGTACGAGTTGGGTTACGGTAGGACTTGGAGTTGTAATAGGTGTGGATAGGATACGAGTAATATTGGAGTCAAACTCTTGTAGCCTGGGCCTCCCATATAATGTGGGGGCACCACACGATGTAACCCATGACGACTTGATAGCAATTGGCACGCAGGGGGAGCCGGCGGCTTGTGCCGGCGCCTAGGGCGGCCGTTGCGGTATCTTGGGGAGGAGCGCCCGTAGTCATGCCCCGCAGATGTAGGCGAGTTCGCCGAACTGCGTTACCAAACATCGTGCCTCGGTGTCGTCTATGATTTTGCATGGCGCTAACTATCGTGACACTACATATGTATAACTCGCCGTTAATAACTCGAGCTGTTGTGAATAAATAATTAGCTTTATCTTGTTAGCAGTCAGTACTCAGTACTCGCATGAAAGGTGTCAAAGTTGTAATCCTATAGACCGATACTCTGTGGTCTCAGGGCCAACACAGAATTAGAAATGGGGAGTTGAAAGTGATACGTCAAACTCTGGTATATATACAATTATATACATATAATCCGCCGGGTCGTTTGCATGCCCACTTGGCTGCAAATGAGAGAGCCACCTAGATTGACAGTTATCTCGCTAATGCGTTTCTCAAGTAGTGACGGATAAATAACAGTATATCTCCCTCTTAATTGGTCAATTAAATAATCACATTGGATAATTATGTTGTTTCATTTGCTGCCGGTGTAGGCCAGCCGCGATGCGTAAGCTGGGAAATGTAAAGATTGGAAAGCACACTTTGGCTTACAATGTGCTTTTTCTGCCATTAATCATTGATTAACTATACATTTCGCTCCATGGAATCTTCTCCGGGTTGAAGGGACAAGAAAATGACATCACTGCGCATGTCATTTACCTTAAGGCCATCCTAGCCTCTACGATCAAAATCTATATTTTTTTACTAGTAATGCTTTCCATGCATGCATGATGGAGTATAGTTTAAAATTTTGATTGGTATTGTGTTGCCCAACGTCAGGCCCCGACCTACATCGATCACTGGTTGAATGCACCGTCATTCACAGAACCGCTCGTGGGTTTAAAATATGATGTTAATCATAACAAGCCTGGTTAGTGAGGTACTGATGTGGCACATAATTAGGAAAGAAGCAAATGTGTGAAACAACATATGAAAAGCGTCCTTTTGCTTCCCACTTAATAGTACGAGAGTAATATTAGCCATGTATTCTAATTTTATATAACCTAAGTGATGGGGGATCATAACCCGGTAGGCCCACGAAGAGGAAACGTGACCCGCTAGGCAGGAGGCCTAGCCAGGATAGTTAATCACCAACATGGGCCAAGTTACGTCGATGGGCCAGCAAGCTTGTCGGTGACCCGGCTTATGCAGAGAAGATTCTAGAAAACCCGGAGACGGTACGCGCTATGGAATCTAAGACTTGGAGAACACGAAGATTAGAAGATGTAGAGTAGGACTCCGAGTATGGGTGGAACCCGGCTTTACTTTGTATCGAACCAGGAGACCCGACCATCTATATAAGCGGACTCCTAGGTCATAGTTAGGGATAAGCCTTTACGATCCAAGTTTGTACTAGCGAGAGAACCCGAGAGATCATCGCTACCAAGCGCACCCTGTAACCTAGATCGAGATCCGGCTCTGTTGTCGTAGCCAGGTTATCGAGATTGAGATCAATAACAACATAGCAGGAAGTAGGTCTTTATCTCCAATGGAGAGGCCGAACCTGGGTAAATCCTTTGTCCTTGCAGAGCTAAACAAACTCCCAGACACTAGTTTCGCCTGGCCCAACAACTCAAGTTACCCCATGGTAACATCTGCCGTGACAACCCCACGACAGTTGGCGCCCACCGTGGGGCCTGCGTCCAAAGGTGTCATCATCGTGGGAGAAGCTATGCAAGGAATCAAGAACTTCGTTTTCGGCGAGGTTACCATCAACTCACAAGGAGAATCCATCGTCGACGATTCTGGCTGGGGGCCGGAATCGGATCTACTAGAATCAGATGATGTTATTCCAATTGGCAAGATTAATGTTTTTGTTGGTATGGTACATGCAATTAGATCTGCTAGTGATGAAGAATATGAATCTGTGTCAGGAGCCGCTACACTCGTTCAATCTGACGGGGAGGAGTCAGTCGGCACGGCAGAGGCCGGGTCACCATCGGTCACGCACGAGGAACGGTCGGGAAAGCCGGCATGAATCCCGGCTGACGCAATGGAGCATGAGGAGGACACTGAATCGATCTTGCCCCTGTTTGAAACCCGGAATGGATACGAAGTTGAGGAGGAAGACGAGGAGGAGCTAGAATCCTTCCCAAGTCCAATCAGGAGGGTAGCTGTTTACACAGCTCCCTCGATCAACGCAGGAGCGTCACCATCAACTGTTGTTCCACCAGCTTCAAACCCGGATCAACAGCAGCAACAGTTACCGCAAATCCTGGAGCTGGTGGGTCAGAGGGTGGATGGAGACCCGGCTTCGGTGACAGATGAGAGTGAAGACACGGCTCGTTACAGAAACAGCTTCGGTTTCCTCACTAACCGGGCTCAGGGCGAAGAAAGAGACAATACGGCTAGTGCTCCTGCTTTGTTCAGCAATGGTCTGACCCTGGACCCAACGGCGCTTACGAGATTGGTTACCCCAGAGAATGCAGCAATGCGAGCTATGGAGTTAGATACAGCACGTCGGGCTTTGGAACAAATGCGTAGAGATACAATGGCAGAAAAGCAGCTCGTGGCAGCCAGACAAAAGCAAATTGAAGAGCAAGAGAATCATCTCAATGACATGAGTCGGGTTCACCAGAGAAGACACCAGAGCCGGTTGGCCCCGGGAGGAAATACCATAAATTCAGCAGTATTATTCAGGACTCTAGTGGATCAACCCATTGGTGCGGATCAAGAAAACCCGGTCAACAGGACACCTGTAGAACAAAACAGAGGAACTGCTGGAGCTGGGGCCGCGGTGGTTGGGACACCGGGTTTGCTCGCCGGAGGAGCCGGGGGAAATCCGGATCTGCCACCACGAACACCGAGATTCCACACGCCGGCGGGTCATTATTCCAATCCAGCGGATAACGTGTACGCCGCAACCTTAGCGCTCGACCGTATTCCCCTTGGATACTCGCCAGCAGAGATTGAAGCCCGGCGTGCCATTGACATGTTACGTACTGCAGTGGTTCAGCAAGTTCAGTATTCAAAGGACAAAAGTGCACTTCACTCCACAACTTATCGTAGTAAGCATAGCAAGAGCCGCCACGGTGAAACCCCGCCGCAAGCCGGGTTAGCCGCGGCGCCGCAGCAGAACCAGAACAACCAGCAACATCAACCCGCCCCAGCAGTATCGGTGGCTCAGCAGATAGTTAATGGATCGCGAGCGAGAAGAGCGGCCAGCGTGAACCCGGCGGCACCTGTCGCAGCAGTGCCGCAAGGAGGACCCGGCGCCGCGGCAGCAGCGTCCATAGGTTCACCAGGTAACAATAATCATTTAGCAAGTTCTTCTAACTTAGCCAGGCCAAAGTGTTTGTCAGATACCATTAGAGCGGAGCCTTTTCCTGAGAAGTTCAAAGAGCCCAGCAAGATATCCAATTATGAGCCGAGCATGGACCCGGCAAGCTGGTTGAGCAGTTACGAGATGGCAATGTGTATACGCAACGCCACGGAGAATGTTTGTGCAAAGTATATGTATTTGATGATGAGCGATGGAGCAGCAAAGTTGTGGTTCAAAAACTTGCCAGAAAAATCCATCGATTCCTGGGACGAGCTAAAAGCAGTTTTCACCAAGCACTTCCAAGGTACATGCAAGCGCTTGTTTTTTATTGAGGACCTTGATCGCTGTGTACAAAGGAAGGGCGAGTCAGCGCGGCATTGGATGAGACGGGTTACGGAGATCCTCCACTCCTCATCTGGTATTGCGCCACAGAATTCTCGCCACTAATTTTTTTTCTGTGGCGCACCTGACTTGGTGCGTCACAGAATTCTCACATTTCTGTGGCGCACCTGGCGTGGTGCGCCACAGAATTCTCAAAAAATTGAAAAAATTCAAAAAATGCAAAAAATATATAAAAAGTTTCAAAAAAAATCAGAAAAATCAAAATATGAAATAATATGAAAAATCCTAATTATTGGAATTATTTTCAGATTTTTTGAATTTTTTGAACTGATACCTTCCCGCTAGGTGACCGATCATCAAATTGATCCAACCCTAGCACGCTTAACTTCTAAGTTCCACCCAGTTCACCTACCCTTGTGCTACTCAAGTTCTTATTGATATATATATCATATGAACCCTCTTAAGTCTTGTATGTGTATATGTGTGGTATGTGTTATAAATGTGTGTTTTTAAATTTCAGATTTTTCAAAAATTCAAAAGTTTCAAAAGGAGATTCAAAAGTTTCAAAAGATCCAAAAAAATTCAAAAAACTTAAAAAAATTCAAAAAATCCAAAAAATTCAAAAAAGTCAAAACATTTCAAAAAATTCAACAATCTTCTTTGTTATACATTTCTGTGTCTTTTTTTGGACTTTTTGAATTTTTTATTTTTTAATTTTTTTCCTTTTTTTGATTTTGCTGCAAAGACTCGTCTGTTTGAAATAAATTTTTTTTCTTTTGGAATTAGAGGAATCTGTGAATTGCGGACCGGGTAATCCCGGTGGATTCGAACTCGGATTTTTCTCTAGTTTTTTTGCCATATTTTTTGCATTATTTCGACGTCGTATGCAAAAGTTATGGCCGTTACAAGTTTTTTTCCCGTTAGTTGCAGAAAAGGTCAAAATTCATATTTCAAAATTTCTATACCTACTAGACACTCAAAACTAACTACATGTCAAAGGATTCTATTTATTGAAATTTTATCATTTTCTTTTACTTCCTGCAAGACTAAAAAGGCGATCCACTGCAGGTGCGCCACAGAATTTTTTTTCTTCAAATTTTAACCCGCCCCCCAGATAACTTTCTGTGGCGCACCTGGCCATGTGCGCCACATAAATGTGTCTTTCTGTGGCGCACCAGGCTTGGTGCGCCACAGAATGTCTAATTTCTGTGGCGCATGTGGTTTAGTGCGCCACAGAAATGTGACTTTCTGTGGCGCACCGCCACAGAATGCCAACCTACCTATATAGGGTTTCCCTACTAGTGGTTGATGGATGCTTGCAACAGGCACGCAGCCACGGACAAGACCCAATATGATAATGAGGAATAGAAAGGGAAAGGTCCTGTGAATAATGGAGGAAAGAACAATAATGGCAATGGAAGCAATAACAACAACAACCAGAATCAACACAAGCGTGGGCACAATGATGGAAGTTCAGAGTTGGTGGCAAACACAAATGTCGGGTTTCAGAGGCAAAGGATGGAAGGAAATTTTCAGGACAATAGAGGGTATCAAGGAAATAATGGGAACTACAATGGTGGAAACAACTATCAAATGTCACGTCCAACCAGCACTGAAGAGGCTTTCAGGATGCCGTGTCCTCGCGATAGTAGGAACGGTAGACCCGCCAATCACTCGTTGGCCCAGTGTGTAGATTTAAACAGGTGGAAGAACAATGAGATACAGAGAGCACTGCAAGGGGCAGGCAGAGGTGGAGGACCCGGCCCGGGTGGTAACCCGGCTACAGGTCTTTTAACTGCAGCAAACGCAGTACCAACCAACAACGCATGACCAGGTCAAAATACAGGAAATCAAGGCGGGTTTTCACAGCAGCCAAAGCAACTTGGCCAATATCACATATATACCAGTGGTGCAACCAAGAGAGAGCGAAAGGTAGTTAAAAGGGCGGTTAATGCGGTTGCTGCAGGAGTCCCAAGATATTTAACGTGGTCAGAGCGTACGATCACGTGGAGTAGAGCGGATCACCCGGATGTTGTTGAGCACCCGGGTCTGCTAGCTTTAGTTGTGGATCTCCAAGTGGACGGCTTTGAATTGAAAAAAGTACTGATGGATGGTGGAAGTAGTATCAACATCTTATATTGGGAAACTTTTTGCGCATGGGTCTCAAAGTGTCACAATTATAGAAGACCTCCACAGTTTTTTACGGCATAGTTTCAGGAAAGTCAGCAACGCTAGAGGAAAAAATTTCGTTAGAGGTTGCCTTTGGTGAGTCCATGGATAACTTTAGGTCAGAGTGGCTCACGTTTGAGGTGGTAAAGTTTCAGAGTCCGTATCATGCATTATTTGGAAGGCCGGCTTACGCCAAGTTCATGGCAAGGCCGTGTTATGTGTACCTACAGTTGAAAATACCGGGTCCTAAGGGGATCATCACAGTTCATGGCAACAAAGAGACAGCAGCGCAGTGTGACGAAGGAGATGCAGCCTTGGCAGAGCACGCTTGTGCGAAAGAGGAGCTGAAAACTTACAGGTCTAATCTTGACCCGGAGGATAACACAGCACTCAAGAGGCCAACAACAGAATGACAGGGCAAAGTTCAAAGCCTCCCAAGATACAAAGATGGTGGATTTCGTGCCTGGGGATTCCTCCAAGCAGTTCGCCATATGGTCCAATCTTACTGATAAATAGGAAAGCGCGCTCATCGAGTTCATCCGTGAGAATCGGGATGTTTTTGCATGGACACCAAGTGACATGCCAGGTATCCCGACTGAACTCGCTGAGCACCGCTTACATGTTGACCCAAAAGCAAGGCCGGTAAAACAAAGTTTGAGAAAGATGAATGCAGAGAGAAGGAAAGCTGTAGGAGAAGAGATAGCTCGGCTCCTAGCAGCCGGCTTTATCATGGAAGTTTTTCACCCGGAGTGGTTGGCTAACCCGGTTTTAGTTTTGAAAAAGAACAATGAGTGGAGGATGTGCATAGATTTCACGAGTTTGAATAAGCATTGTCCCAAGGACCCGTTTGCACTGCCGCGCATTGATCAAATCATTGACGCAGTTGCAGGCAGCGAGCTCTTGTGTTTTCTGGATGCGTACTCAGGCTATCATCAGATCAAGCTTAACAGGCAGGATTGGGAAAAGACAGCGTTCATAACTCCTTTTGGTGCTTTTTGTTACAGGACCATGACTTTCGGATTGAAGAATGCTGGAGCAACTTATCAGAGGTGTATTCAAAAGTGTTTTCATGATCAGATTGGGCGCAATATGCATGCTTATGTGGATGATGTGGTGATCAAGACGGAGAAAGCCGGGTCATTTATTAATGACCTACGAGAAACGTTTACGAATCTGAGAAAATACAAGATGAAGCTTAATCCGACAAAATGTGTGTTTGGGGTTCCGGCAGCAAAGCTACTTGGTTTCATTGTGTCAGAGCATGGAATTGAGGCAAACCCGGACAAAATTAAGGCTATACAGAGTTTGAAGAAAACTGAGGAGTTGGCAGACGTTCAGAAGCTAACAGGGTGCGTAGCTGCGCTAAGCCGGTTTATATCCCGGCTCGGAGAGAAGGCTATACCTTTATACAAGCTATTGAAGAAAACAAACAAGTTCGTGTGGAATCAAGAGGCAGACGAGGCATTTGAGGCTCTTAAAAGCAATTGTCAGAAGCGCCAGTCCTTGCGGCGCCGGGTCCCAAAGAACCCATGTTATTATATGTTGCTGCCGGGCCTCAGGCGGTTAGTGCTGTGGTGGTGGTTGAGCGCAAGGAAGAGGGCAAAGAACACCCGGTCCAGAGGCCGGTTTACTATGTCAGTGAAGTTCTATCAGAGGCAAAACAGCGTTACCCATATTGGCAGAAGTTGGTGTTTGGTGTTTTCATGGCAAGTAGAAAGTTGAAACCTTATTGTTAAGAGCATTCAATTACAGTGGTGAGTTCGGTTTCACTAGCAGATATTATCAGAAATTCAGAAGCTACAGGAAGAGTTGCGAAGTGGGCAATAGAGATGGGACCGTATCATATCAATTATGAGCCCAGAACAGCTATCAAGTCTCAAGCGTTAGCAGATTTCCTCAATCATTGGACACAAATAAGCTCACCACCCCTTACTCCATGTATCAAGTCATGGGTTATGCATTTTGACGGGTCTAAGCAAGAGCAAGGTTCAGGAGCCGGAGTTGTTTTAACTTCTCCAAAAGGTGATAAGTTGAGTTATGTGTTGCAAATTCATTTTGATTGTTCCAATAATGTGGCAGCGTATGAGGCCTTGCTGCATGGTTTGCGCATGGCAAAGGAGATGAACATCAAGCGTATCAAGTGCTATGGAGATTCAGATCTTGTGGCACAGCAAGTTTCAGGAACGTGGGATAGGAAAGATGCAAAAATGGCGGCTTACAGAAGAGAAGTGGATAGGGTAGCCGGGTTCTTCTCAGGTTACCAGGTGGATCATATTGACCGCAGAAAAAATGATGCTGCAGATGCTTTGTCAAGACTCGGCTCACGTAGAGAGCCGGTTCCACCTAATGTTTTCTTGGACGAGTTATGGACTCCTTCGGCCAAGCCTCAAGATGAAGAAGAGCTTGCATATCAAGATAACCCGGATTCTCAGTTGGTAGCTGCAACTCACGAAATTCCGGAGTGGACAGAACCTTACTTGGCGTATCTTCTGCGAGGGGAGCTGCCACCGCAGGAAGTTATATCCCGGCAAATTGTACGTTGGGCAAAGGCGTATGTGGTCATAGATGGCGAGTTATTCAAAAGTTGCGTGTCAGGAGTATTTCAGAGATGTGTGTCTGGAAAGGAGGGCCGGCAGATTTTGAAAGAAATCCATGAGGGAGATTGTGGTCATCATGCATCAACAAGATCTCTAGTGGCGAAAGCATTCAGACACGGGTTTTTCTGCCTCACGGCTCAGGCAGATGCAGAACGCTTAGTAAGCAGATGTGACAGGTGTCAGAGGTATGCAAGGCAGATTCATGTGCCGACTCAGGAGTTGCGAATAATTCCTTTGACGTGGCCTTTCGCAGTCTGGGGGCTTGACATGGTGGGTCCTTTTCACATGTCCCCTTGCAAGAAAACCCACCTCTTAGTTGCCATTGACAAGTTTACAAAGTGGGTTGAGGTGATGCCAGTCACAAATTGTGAAGCAGCCACAGCAGTCAAGTTTGTGAAGAAAATGATACATAGGTTTGGGTATCCTCATAGCATCATCACAGATAATGGGACCAATATGTCACTTGGAGAAATGCAAAAGTTTTGTGGAAACAATGGAATACGTTTGGATGTGGCTTCAGTTTCTCACCCACAGGCCAATGGACAGGTAGAGCGAGCAAATCAGGAGTTACTCAAGGGCCTAAAACCACGGCTCCGGGTTCCATGCATAAGAGCTGCTGGGGCGTGGGTAGAAGAGCTGCCGTCCGTAGTCTGGGGTATTAACACCACACCAAACCGATCTACACAGATGACGCCCTTCTTCATGGTGTATGGGGCAGAGGCAGAATTGCCAAGTGATATCATACATGACTCGCCTAGAGTGGCGGCTTATGTTGAGGCAGAGAACGAGCAAGCCCGGCAAGATTCCTTGGATTTGCTTGAAGAAAATAGAGAGCAAGCATTAGAAAGATCTGCAATATATCAGCAAGATTTGAGGCGGTATCACAGTCGCCGGGTTAGAACTCGTACTTTCCAGGAGGGTGACTTAGTGCTGCGATGGACGCAATCCAAAGAAGGGATGCACAAGTTATCTCCTCCATGGGAAGGTCCTTTCAGCATCAGCAAAATCTACACAATGGTTCATATTATTTGGTGGATACTAGAGAGAAATCGGAGCATGTAAACGACACAACACATTCCACATTCTAATTGGAAGAGCGCGATCGGCCGTGGAACATTGCCCAGCTGCGCCCATATTATACTTAGTGTAAGAGCAAGTTATCAGATGTAACACACGATGTAACAGGCAGCAGGTTTCAGACGCGCTCTTTTCCTTACCAGGGTACCTATGGGGACTGGAAGGTTTTTAATGAGGCGGCTTGCTGACCTAACCTTTTCTATCAATCAAGTGAAGGTTGAACAGAAATTTGTGTTCTCAGTTTACTTTTCAGTTTTTGTTATGAAAGCCGGTAATTCTCTGAAAAATTTGAGATGAGAAGGTGCACAGTTGATGATATGCCAGGTCTTGGGGGCTTGTCATTAAGGTGACATAGTTTTTCCATCCAAGACCCAGCTTTGCGATTGCCCGGGTCACAAAATTTTCTGTGACCCGGTAGAGATAGTTTAAGTTGTTACTTTAGTATCTTCTTTTTAGTATGCATGTTTAGTTTTACAGCTTTTATCCATCTTGTTAATATAATTAAGTTGTAGTCTAGTTGCAAAGTAATTTTTTGTCATGTTAGATGCCCATTGAGTGCGTCACACTAGTATATGGATCAATAGGGTAATGTGCATAGTTAAGCCTTTACTTTACAAACATTGATCCGGGTCTTGGGGGCTCTTACTTGAATAGTTTGTAGCTGCAATCCCAAGACCCGGCTTTTATGCCACCAGTTTTATTCTTGGTTATCTGATGACTCCCAAGTGCAGGAGATCAATTGTAGTACCTTTCAATCAGAAAAGGTTGTCGAACCCACGAGAAGCTGAAGGTATTGGTTAGTAAGATTGATAAACAAAACAATGAAAGATGCAAGTGTTTTTGGTATTTTTGGTTGTATGATGCAATGCTGAAAGTAAATTGTAGCAAGTGATAGCTCTCAAGGAGAGAAAGCCCAATCCTCTTATGTGCGAGAGGACAAGCTCAAGTGATGTGTAACTTATAAGTGGAAGACGTTCCCGAGGGCGGTATGGATATTATTAGGCATAGAGATTTATTAAACAACACGTTGAATATCTTGTCAAGTTTTAATCTTCTTTGGACGGAGCCATTTTTAGGTAAAGCTAAATAAATAAACTAAACCCCTTATGATGGATCATGTGGCCAAGCAAATGACTGCACAAGAATTATTAAGACAAAAGTCCCACCATAGCATTACACTCTAAGGTCCCCGATACTAATACCCTCATAATAACTTCATGACTCGGTCTCAGGTTTACATGTCCTCCCAAGTCTCCCTCAATTCATTATACTACGGTGTTCTCCTATGAGCCCATAGGTGAAGTGTTGTGCAGTCGACGTTCGCACAACACCATCATAGAATCACATAAAAGATAAACTTGACAAAATACCAACACATGTCATATATAAATCATTGCCAATTCATCCTATGCCCTCAGGAACATGCGGGAACTACTCACAACGTGCAAACATGATGGTATTCAGTGGCATAAGTGGTACAACGCAATCTGAAAATACAACTTCACCTCCAAATAATGACAAGTACTCAATCACAAACATGAATATTGCACAAGACAAGTATCTAGGGTATAGCAACTCTCAAACTACGAGGGGAACGAGGCGGATCACGGAGATGATGATGGAGATGGTGCTGGTCTTGGTGGTGGTGATGATGTAGAGACCTCCTCCCACGCCAAGGAGGAGAAGTGATGACGATGGCGGTGATTTCCCCTCCTCCGGAACTCCGGAGCAGTAGAGCCTGATTCCCCCTCGGAGAGAATCAGGAGTTTCGCCGCCGCCACGGCCTCGGATGGACTTGGAAAAATTAGGGCGTAACTTTTCGGGGAGGACGAAGGCGTGTATAAAAAGCCCCAGGCGAGGAAGTGCTCGAGGCTCCATTTGGTGGGTCCCACGCGGCCAGGTACTGTGGCCGCGTGGGCCCACCCATCTTGGGCCTCGAGGCTCCCCTCTCTTCGGTCTTCTTCCCTCTGCCTTGTTCTCCATGAAAAAATAGCTGTGCAATTTTTCTTTTATTATTTGGACCCTGTAACTCCTGAAACATTAAAAACAAGAAAAAGGAGGTTTTCTGCCTCCCAGAAGTTAAATACCAAAAATAGGGACTTTGTAAGAAAGTCCCATAAATCGTCTAAAACATGTAAAAATAATGATATTTCAATGCAAATAACATTCTAATATGATGCTAAGAGTTGTATAAATGATGATATAAAATGCACGTATCAACTCCCCCAAGCTTAAACCTTACTCGTCCTCGAGTAAGCAAGGACATAGATCATTATATGCATCAATGGACTTGTGGTTGATAAATAAATACGAGCATTGTATCATCATCATATTCAATTGTAATGTAAGATCAATGAACTAAAACTCATACACATGAGGGCAACATAAGTAGAAGCTCTAGCAACCACCCCTTACTTTTGAAAGCAAATAACCATGTATGTTGGACGATTGAATTATACTTTTTTTTTCACTTGCTTTTGATCTCAGCATGTTGCATGATTAATTTTTAAGGTGAAAGCAAATATGAGTAATGTGCTTGACAAGGTATGGGTTGAAAATCTCATGCCCCTTGAATACGAGTACCTACACCATGTGCTACTCAACTTGGGAAACAAAGCAAGTTCAATTTAAATATCATTGTAAGTAAAATAGTATCATCAAGAGCGTCAACTGGGGTACCTCTTGTCCCAGGATATGGAACAAGCCCATATCCAAACAACAAGACAAACAGACAATGAACAATCTCAGCACTCTTTTATTTACCACTTATGTAGCTTTTTATTGTGATGTGCATCACTGAATGTTCACTATGGTACGCTGTAAATTTCCACCATGAATGATGCATGGCTTAGATTAGCGGCCCAGGCGTCTCTCTAACTATTATACAAACTCATTTAAACCTACTCCATTTCACCATTTATTTCACCATGATAAGCATCCATAAACAAAAGTGCATGACATCAACTAGATATAATGAAGTGCAATGTTGAAAGCGTTCCATGTGACAGCACATTTCTGCTAACTTTCAACCAAAGACGTTTGTCAAGCTCATAACATCATAATTTTAATCACAATGGTTCATATTTATTTAAGTGCAACATCTCTTTTTATATTTCTTTTTATAATGAGATAATTCTACAATTGTCCAACATACTCAAGTTAATTAAATTCAAGGCAAGATGTGATTGAAACTTCTAAATATGCCACGCTCATTTGCATGAGTGTTACCCATAAATCTCCAGAACAAGAGAATCATGGATGACACCATACTTTATATTAATTTGTAAACCATAAGATAGAGATACATGATAACGCTCCATGAGCTCACACAAGCCTAAAAGAGATTGATGACTAAACGATAAAAGTAAACTAAACCATGACTAGATAGATATGATAAACTAGTAAAGATAAAGGCTAGACTGAACTCCCCCAAGCTTGACGTTTTGCTAGAGCTTCCTCTGCTGCGACCTCCTCTTTCTCATATTCCTCCTTCCATTCTGCCATCTTCCATGGGAAAGGCTTTCCATCGCGGAAGGATGTAGGTGGATTATTATACCTGAGGGTAGCAGCTGCTGCAATTTTCTTGAAGCGTTCTTCATATTCGCAGTTCTGGTTCTCCACATCCCACATAAAGCATTGGATCTTCTCCATCTTCTCGATGACGTCCTTGTATCTTTCCTCTAGTTCTTCAAGCCTCCCCTTGTACTCTTCGACCTTCTTCTCCAGCTCCAGGTTCATGAAGTGATGGCATCAAGGCTACGGTAGACCACAGTGCCATACCTGAAGGTCTTGTCTTCCAGATCATCTAGCCTTTCTTCCACCGTACCGGTGGCCTTGGGAGCCTTCACCTCCTCCACGAGCAGCACACCCTCCTTGAAGATCACGGCCTTCGGTGGAGCCATCACGGAGTTGAGGTAGCGGTTCACGACTCCTTCATTGGGGGCGCTCTCCCCCTCATGGTTGGATCCGGAGCAAGACATGGCTAAACCCTGATAGACAGAAACAGCAAAAGCAAAGATCGCTCGAGAACTCTCGGTGCGAGATTAGATCAACGAAAAGGGGTATATATTGACGGGTTTTAGGTCAAGACGAAGAGTCGGAGACGAAAACGAGACGAAACGGGACTCCGAGGGGCAAAAGGAGTGGGCCCACGCGGCCTGGTACTGTAGCCGCGTGGGACCCCCTCTTTCCTTCTCGGGGCTCCGTTCCTTCCAAGTTTCTTGTCCTATATGCTAATTTCCATAAAAAATAACACTCGTAAAATTTTACGCAATTCCGAGAAACTTTCCAATACAAAAGTTACCTATTATAATTTTGGGATTCTGAAACTGCAGAATTCTTCGCAATTACCTCCTCCGGAGTCTGTAAATTCAACTCCTCCACCTTTCCGATGAAACTCTTCCTGCAATATAATGTTTAAGGCGTTGTCCATTGACTACATGAGGTTTACCTTTCATGTCACCATGAAGACGGATAGCTCCTGAACGGTACACCTCCTGTATCACTAATGGTCCCTGCCATTTTGAAGCCAACTTCCCTGCAGAAAACTTGAAACGAGAGTTGTATAATAGAACTTGATCACCTACTTTAAACTCTTTCTTTTTAATTTTCTTATCATGCCAAATCTTAACTTTCTCTTTAAATAATTTGGCACTTTCATAAGCTTCATTTCTCCATTCATCTAGTAGGTTCAAGTCAAGAATTCTCTTCTCTCCCGCAGTTTTAAAATCAAAG
Organism: Poa pratensis; assembly: GCA_947311845.1. Lineage (NCBI taxonomy): Eukaryota > Viridiplantae > Streptophyta > Magnoliopsida > Poales > Poaceae > Poa > Poa pratensis. The sequence goes on along the minus strand of CAMZMU010000020.1, from coordinate 60,885,344 downwards.
TTCAATTGTTTAATAGCCCATCTAGCTTTATGTTCTAGTTCACAGGTAAATGACAAGCTTTTCCATAAACCATTTTATAAGGAGACATTCCCATTGGATTCTTAAAAGCAGTTCTATAAGCCCACAACGCATCATTAATTTTAAGTGGCCAGTCAGACCTAGACTTATTCACTGTCTTTTCCAAAATGAGTTTAATTTCCCTATTACTTAGTTCAACTTGTCCACTAGTTTGAGGGTGATAAGGAGATGCAACTCTATTAACATCATATTTTGCCAATGTTTTCCTAAGAACACCATGCAAGAAATGAGAACCACCATCAGTAATTAAAAACCTAGGAACACCAAACCTGGGGAAAATGATGTCCTTGAGCATCTTCATTGCTGTGGCATGATCTGCACTTTTGGTTGGAATTGCTTCCACCCACTTTGTAACATAATCCACTGCAACCAAAATATGAGTATGCTTTGTCTTTGATGCTGGGAAAGGTCCCATAAAGTCAAAACCCCACACATCAAATGGTTCAAGTGGTAAAGAGTAATTCATAGGCATTTCATTTCTCCTACTAATATTTCCTACTCTTTGACATTTATCACAAGATTTAACATATTCAGCACAATCCTTAAATAAAGTAGGCCAATAAAAACCAGATTGTAATACCTTTGCACCTGTACGATCTCCTGCATGATGCCCTCCATAGGGACTGTCATGGCAATCTCTTATAATAGCCTGTTGTTCATGCTCAGGTACACAACGTCTAATAATACCATCCACACTTTCTTATAAAGAAAAGGATCATCCCAAAAATAATGTCTAAGATCATAAAAGAATTTCTTTCTTTGTTGAAAAGTGAAGTGTGGTGGCAAAACTTTACCAACAATAAAATTTGCATAGTTAGCAAACCATGGAGATGCAACCTTAGCACTAGAAACATTAACATTTGCAAGTTGTTCATTAGCAAAACTATCATTAATAGGAATAGGATCATCAGGTATATTTTCCATTCTAGAAAGATGATCAGCTACTTGATTATCTTCCCCTTTCCTATCAACAATGTGTAAATCAAATTCTTGCAGTAAGAAACCCATCTAATTAATCTAGGCTTAGCATCTTTCTTATTCATCAAATATTTAATAGCAGAATGATCAGTATGTATTGTGACTTTGGAATCAGTAATATAAGGTCTAAACTTGTCACAAGCAAAAGCACTGCTAAAAATTCTTTTCAGTTGTTGCATAATTCCTTTGAGCAGCATCAAGTGTTCTACTAGCATAATAAATAACATTCAGCTTCTTATCTACACGTTGGCCCAAAACAGCCCCAACTGCATAATCACTAGCATCACACATAATTTCAAAAGGCAAATTCCAATCAGGAGGTTGAATAATAGGAGCACTTATTAAAGCTTTCTTCAAAATATTAAAAGATTCAATACAATCATCATTAAAAGAGAAAGGAACATCCTTTTGCAAAAGATTGGTTAGAGGTTTTGATATTTTGGAGAAATCTTTAATAAACCTACGGTAAAAACCTGCATGCCCAAGGAAACTTCTTATACCTTTGATGTCCCTTGGGTATGGCAGCTTTTCAATAGCTTCTATCTTTGCTGGGTCAACTTCTATTCCCTTCCAGAAATCCGATGCCCAAGGACAATGCCTTCAGTAACCATGAAGTGACACTTCTCCCAATTAAGAACTAAATGTTGGTCTTCACATCGCTGCAAAACTTTGTTAAGGTTGAACAAGCAATTATCGAAGGAAGTACCATACACAGAAAAATCATCCATAAAACTTCCATTATCTTTTCAATATAATCAGCAAATATAGCATTCATGCATCTTTGAAAAGTAGCAGGAGCATTGCATAAACCGAATGGCATTCTCCTATAAGCAAATGTACCATATGGGCAAGTAAAAGTGGTCTTTTCTTGATCATCCTTATGGACAGGAATTTGTGAGAAACCTGAATAACCATCTAAATAGCAAAAGTGTGAGTGTTTAGATAACCTTTCTAACATTTGATCAATAAATGGCAATGGGTAATGTCTTTACGAGTTGCTTTGTTTAACTTCCTGAAATCAATACACATCCTATAACCAACAACAGTACGTTGAGCCACAAGTTCATCCTCATCATTTGGAACAACAGTCATTCCACCCTTTTTAGGAACACAATGAACAGGACTAACCCACTTACTATCAGCTATGGGATAAATAATACCAGCTTCAATAAGTCTTATTACCTCTTTCCTTACCACTTCTTTCATTTTTGGATGGAGACGACGTTGATAATCAACAACAGGTTTTGCATCCTCCTCCAAATTAATTTTATGCATACATAGAGCTGGGCTTATACCTTTAAGATCATCAAGAGAGTATCCAATGGCTGGTCGGTGAGCTTTAAGCACATCAAGTAATTTTCTTCTTCTTCAGCTGAAAGGTTAGCACTAATAATGACAGGATATATGCTCTTCTCATCCAAGTAAGCATATTTAAGATTTTCAGGCAAAGGTTTTAATTCGAAACTAGGATCCCCTTTAGGTGGTGGTAGCACTCCTAAATTATCAGGTGGGATATGCAATTGCAATTGTGGTGGTTGTTGCCATAATATTTGTTCTAAAGCATCTTTTTCCTCATCATTAAATGGTTCATCTTGATTAAGCATATAACGTTCTACAACATCTGTTGAAGCTACAGCTATATGAGCAAGAGTTTCAATTATATCTTCAGAATTGGCTCTTTCACAACATGTTTATCAGCAAATTTGGAAAAATTGAACTCAAGTTTCTCACCAGCACATTTAATAAACACTTTCTCTTTAGGCAAATCAATTTCAGCACCAACAGTGTTTAAGAAAGGTCTACCAAAAATGATAGGACAAAAAGAATCTTGAGGACAACCAAGCACAATAAAATCAGCAGGATATTTTATTTTGCCAACCAATACTTCAACATCTCTAACAATTCCAAAGGACTAATATAATCTTTATTAGCGAGTTGAATTGTCATACCTGTTTCTTCCATAAGGATAGGATCAATATCAGGCTTGATTTCAAGATAAAGAGAATAAGGAATGACACTAATACTTGCTCCAATATCACATAGACCATGATAACTTGAAGTCCCAATAGAGCATGATATAACAGGTTTACCAACTTTAGCCGAATTACCTTTGATGACCATAGTAGCATCTTCACATAAATAAACATCAACAGGGTCTTCTTCATTTAATTGTTTGATAATTGAAATTTGACTGTTGACTTCTGTCTGCTCATAAGGCTGAGAGCGCCTTTTTTTACTCTTATTAGTAACAGCAATAAGTAAATTCTCTTTAACTTGGTTTGGATATGGAAGTGGTTCAACATACTCCTCAATTGTCACGATGACACTGGTTCTACCTGTTTAATAACTTTAGGAACAACAATAGATTGTTTAACAGGCTCAACATAAACTTCAAAACCACTTTGAGGAACACATAGATGCTTAGCAAAACCTTTAGCTATCTCAATCATAACATAAGGATCAAGATTAAAAGTATCACTCAGATTTTTAAATAAAAAGAAGTAGAGAATTCTCTACACATGAATATCCATAATCAAAATAGGCTCATTACCTTTATCAAGATCCCAATTACCAGTATTTTCAGAAATAGTCTCCAATAAATTCCATGCTTCTTCAGTATTATTAGTAAAACTTCCACCAGATGAATTATCCAGAATTTCCTTATGCCTCGATGGTAGCCTCACATAAAATTTATCAATATAAGTTTCCTTGTAAGATCATGACAAGGATTCTTGCGAAGGAGTTCCTTTAATCTCCCCCAAGCTTGAGTAATACTCTCTCCCAGATGTGGCCAGAAATTAAATATATAACAGCGGTTCTCATAAGCTTCTTTAGGAGTAAAATATTTAAGAAAGAAAACCTTCCTCAAGATATTCCATTCAATAACAACTTCATCATCAAGAGAGTTATACCAATCACGAGCATTACCAGATAAAGACAAATATAATAACTTCCTTTTTACCTCATCTTCAGAAATACCAGGAAGTCTAAATAACCACATATGTCTTCAATTAATTCCATATGCTCACGTGCAGACTTAGTTCCATCCTGTAAATGGATTTTTCATAACTCTTTTAACATGACCTGGGAATTTTATATCCCACTTTAGGTACCGCAGGCACAGTAGTTTCAACCACTTTAGGAGCATAGCATAAGCACTTTCATATAGAGCAAGATGCAGCGAGGCACGATTCATAAATGCCATAGTAACAATGAGATAAAACAGCTTTCAAGTTTCCTTACCAAACTTCTTACCAATAGCGCTACGCTCCCCGGCAACGGCGCCAGAAAAGTATCTTGATGACTCCCAAGTGCAGGAGATCAATTGTAGTACCTTTCAATTAGAAAAGGTTGTCGAACCCACGAGGAGCTGAAGGTATTGGTTAGTAAGATTGATAAATAAAACAATGAAAGATGCAAGTGTTTTTGGTATTTTTGGTTGTATGATGCAATGCTGAAATAAATGTAGCAAGTGACAGCTCTCAAGAGAGAAAGCCCAATCCTCTTATGTGCAAGAGGACAAGCTCAAGTGATGTGTAACTTATAAGTGGAAAACGTTCCCGAGGGCGGCATGGATATTATTAGGCATAGAGATTTATTAAACAACACGTTGAATATCTTGTCAAGTTTTAATCTTCTTTGGACGGAGCCATTTAGGTAAAGCTAAATAAATAAACTAAACCCCTTATGATGGATCATGTGGCCAAGCAAATGACTGCACAAGAATTATTAAGACATAAAGTCCCACCATAGCATTACACTCTAAGGTCCCCGATACTAATACCCTCATAATATAACTTCATGACTCGGTCTCAGGTTTACATGTCCTCCCAAGTCTCCCTCAATTCATTATACTACGGTGTTCTCCTATGAGCCCATATAGGTGAAGTGTTGTGCAGTCGACGTTCGCACAACACCATCATAGAATCACATAAAAGATAAACTCTTGACAAAATACCAACACATGTCATATATAAATCATTGCCAATTCATCCTATGCCCTCAGGAACATACGGGAACTACTCACAACGTGCAAACATGATGGTATTCAGTGGCATAAGTGGTACAACGCAATCTGAAAATAAACTTCACCTCCAAATAATGACAAGTACTCAATCACAAACATGAATAGTAGCACAAGACAAGTATCTAGGGTATAGCAACTCTCAAACTACGAGGGGAACGAGGGATCACGGAGATGATGATGGAGATGGTGCTGGTCTTGGTGGTGGTGATGATGTAGAGACCTCCTCCCACGCCAAGGAGGAGAGTGATGACGATGGCGGTGATTTCCCCTCCTCCGGAACTCCGGAGCAGCAGAGCCTGATTCCCCCTCGGAGAGAATCAGGAGTTTCGCCGCCGCCACGGCCTCAGATGGACTTGGAAAAATTAGGGCGTAACTTTTCGGGGAGGACGAAGGCGTGTATAAAAAGCCCCAGGCGAGGATGTGCTCGAGGCTCCATTTGGTGGGTCCCACGCGGCCAGGTACTGTGGCCGCGTGGGCCCACCCATCTTGGGCCTCGAGGCTCCCCTCTCTTCGGACTTCTTCCCTCTGCCTTGTTCTCCATGAAAAAATAGCTGTGCAATTTTTCTTTTATTATTTGGACCCCTGTAACTCCTGAAACATTAAAAACAAGAAAAAGGAGGTTTTCTGCCTCCCAGAAGTTAAATACCAAAAATAGGGACTTTGTAAGAAAGTCCCATAAATCGTCTAAAACAAGTAAAAATAATGATATTTCAATGCAAATAACATTCTAATATGATGCTAAGAGTTGTATAAATGATGATATAAAATGCACGTATCATTATCTTACTCATGAGTTGATGTGACTCACAATTATATGGCTTGATTGCTCACCTGGAAATTCAATCAACCATGATGCCCAATGGGACTTGGTTCGACCCTGTTTTTATCAGAGAAGTTGCGACAGGAAAATCCATGCGAAAGCCAACTCACAGTTAAAGAAATGAAAAGGGTCATCTAAACAAAGACAGATAGATATCTTAAGACCAAGTTTTGTATGGTTCACACAAAAGTTTCACTGATGTACTACTACACCACTGAAAGCAAGGGATAAAAGTATTAAAGTTATTACAATAGCTGCCCAAAGGGCCGAATTAAAAGGTGTTTTTTGCAGCAGGCAGATATTTACCTAAGTTTCAAGCACCGGCTTCAGGAGCCGGGTCACGAGGTGGAGAGCCAGCTGGGTGCTCCTCAGTGGTTTTAGCTGGGTCATCTACCCTGGTAGCCGCCGGGTCAACTTCTGTCGCCTTGGCCCGGGTCTTGGGGGCTCCGTCCTTACACCGGGTGACATTTTGAAGGGATTGGAAATAGCCCTCATCATCGTCTTCAACTGAAGCTCGTGATGGAGGAGGAACACTCGGGGTAGATGAGCTTGGAGCAGTGGTGGTACTGGGAGCAACCTTGTCTTGGGTAATGGAATCCTTGTAGCTTTGGAGGAGGTCAATGCGTTGTGGTTCATCATCCATGAATTCCTCGTCGGCTTCATTTATCCATATTGCAGAGTGGTTAGCCTCATCTTGCTGGCAATGATGGTGGCAGCGTACCGGGTTTGCTTCACAACCCGGGAATAGCTTTTCTTGTCAAATTGCGTGCCATCACTATTGAATTGCGGAAAGCCGTCCTTAAGAGGGCCGGGTTAAGACTGGGATGATAGGCCTTTGCCAAAGCAATACCTCGCATCACCCCGGCTCTGCAAACGGATTTCTTCAGCAGGTGGATCCATTGGGGGCATTGTTGATAGATGACCAAGCACTTTAGTGTAAGTGCTTGGCGGGTTCTCCCAGTTCCTCGCTGCCTTGATGACCTCACAGCTGCCAAAGTATAACTGGCGAACCAGAGTAGATGCATTTCACTTTGCCTTCAGCTGTTTTGCGAAGATTGCCATCACGAGGGCCTAACGAGAGAACAAGTTTGTTGTCAGAAATTGCGGTTGAGGAAAGGTAAAAGGATGGGTTAAGATTAGTAATGCTCACCCACTAAGGAAGCTACTATAGAGGTTACCATCTTCTTTAGCCGGGTCAGCTCAGCTGTCACGGAGTCCAGTTTCTTCTGAAGATCAGATATTTGAGCTTTCCAGTTCTCTTCACTTTCTTTCAGATCCTTCTTTAAGTCAGAATTTTCTTGGGTCAGTTCTGTGATAGATTTTTCCAGGGTTTGCAGTTGTTCCACATCTGTGAGCCGGTCATTGGACTCAGATTGCAACTCTTTCTTGAGTCGGGAAATCTCTTTCACGGCTTTGGCAACATATTCCTGTGATAAAGGTGATGTCAAGATATGAGATAACAAAAAAAGAAACAATGTAAGTTATGATGGAAGTTACGATGAATTGTCTACTGGAGTCCCAGGTTGCTGCAGGCAGTAAACCCGGAACTTGGGGGCTACTGGTTTTGAAGTTTGCAAGTAATTGTTACAAGAGTTAAAAGTGGTACAAGTTTTTAGTCCCAGGTTGCTGCGAGCAGTTAACCCGGCACTTGGGGGCTACGGGTTTGAAAAAGTTTCCTTTGATTACAAGTACCAAGTTCATTAGCAAGTTATAAACTTAGTACTTGGGGCTATGGAATGTATGGATGAGTAAGTAAAAGTTGTAGGTAACCCGGGTAGTTACCTCGTGGCGTTTCTGCATCATGGTCACCAGATCGCCCTCGAGATCCTTGTGATGAGCGAGCCGGGTGAAGTACTTGTCACGCAGATCGGCCATGGACATGGACTCCAGAGCCGGTAATTCAGAGTAAGGAGTTGGACCTTTGCCGCGGGCAGAGGGAGTTGCCTTAGGTTCTGGAGTTGTCACCTTCGTCAGAGTTTCTGGGGCGTCTTTTACAGGAACGTGTTGGGTTCCAGTAATCAGCACCTCGCCTTCTTTGGTTCCGGATCCTTGTCCGGGTGATTGCTCTTTTTCAGCTGTATTCGGGTGAATAGGAGAATGGGCTGGAGAAACTATGGGATCTGGGTTTGCTTCTTCTTCATTCACCATCGTCTCTTTGTTTGCGTGTGCCTCCAGAGGAGAAGGCACCGTTACAGTAGGTGGTGGAGATGCTTGAGGAGACAATTCCGGGTCATCATCGAGCATAGCTGTGGCACTGTCACTACTAGGAAAAGGGTTATAGAGAGGTTGCCAGTCTGTGGCGCACCATTAATTCGTGCGCCACAGAATTATTTCTGTGGCGCATGGATTCTGGTGCGCCACCGAAATTTCCCACTTTCTGTTGCGCATCTTTTGCCCATGCGCCACAGAAAGTAACATTTCCGTGGCGCATGTCCACAGATGCGCCACAGAAAGCCATACTTCTGTGGCGCACCAGCCACGGTGCGCCACAGAATTCCTGTGGGTCCCACCTGCAATCATTGGGCCAAGGTCCATCTGGGGACATTCTGTGGCGCACCGTTGCTGGTGCGCCACAGAAACACAGCTTTCTGTGGCGCATCCAACACCATGCGCCACAGAAAGTTGGGTTTCTGTGGCGCACCAGCCACGGTGCGCCACAGAATGTTTCACTTTTTGTGGCGCATAAATCACCATGCGCCACAGAAAGTTGGCCCAGATCTACAAAAAGGTGGCACCACCCTTTCCCCATGCATGTGACCTTCTTCATCCTCCCATCTAGCTCGAGCTCCTCCTCTCTCCCATGCCATTTGACCATCCTATTCTCCATTATTTGTTATTAAACCTAGTTTATTTGGTATATAATTGGTGAGGGCTTTGGGAGAGCCTCCATATATATTCTCCTCCTCTCTTTTTGTCCACAATTTTCTCTCCATCACCACACACTCTCTCTCATCGATCACGGTCACGTCTCGGCAACGGATCTAGATCTACTAGGTGGGCATTGTTGGATGGATGTTTGTTAAAGGCATGAGAAACTTGTCGGCGGGCGATTGTGTGTGTGGTTTGCATGAAGCAAACTATTGTTGAACGGATCTATGCATGAAACTTTTGTTGAACGGATCTATGCATGAATCTTTGCTTGCGCCGGCGTGGTGCATGGATGTTTGCCGAAATGTTCATTCATTTCCATTTCGGTAAATTTTTGCACCACATATGTCCTACTTTTAGGGGAAGTCATGCCGAATTTTTTCGTCGAACATTTCCGACTTTCCGATTTCCCGCGTGAGAAGCTTGTATGTGTGTGTGTGCATGTTGCGGTTAATTAATTCTAATTAATAACACATACTCTATATGTATACCGCGTAGGCGACCATGGTCATCAAGATGAGCTCCAATCAAATCAACAACTACAAGGAAGAAGCGAAGGCGGAAATGAATCGGTGCAACGGGCGCCAGATACGATGTCCGTGTAGAAGTTGCAAATTTGTGAGATGGATCGACCCTGATTCCGGACAATTGGAGGAACACCTGCTCAGGCGCGGTTTCATGGAAGGCTTCAACCAAGCGCCGACAGCAAATGTTGCGCCTGAAGATGAGGCGGGCAAGATGATCGTGACGAAGGAGATGCCGACGGACATGGTCATGATGGTGGTGGAGAAGACGCGAACACGCCGCAGAGCTCGCTAATGTCGGCCTTGATGGAGTCTCATGTTCAAGAACTGCTCCTCAAGAACGCGAGCACCGTTAGAGAGAAAGCCAAGCTGGCGCAAATGGAGATAGATGGGAAGACTCCGTTGTATCCTGGGTGCCGGCCACAGGATACGCGCTTGCAAGTAACGCTTGATGCTCTGGAGATGAAGTCGGGAAACAAATGGACCGACGCGAGCTTCAACAAGAACATGCAATTCTTGCACGAGCGTCTTCCTGAGGGGAACACATTGCCAACTAGTATCGAGGAGGCCAAGAAAGTCGTTTGCCCTCTTGACCTACCGCACGTTGATGACGTGAAACACACGTTCGTTGGGAGACCCCAAGAGGAAGGTATGATGTAGTCAGCAGCAAGTTTTCCCTCAGAAAGAAACCAAGGTTATCGAACCAGTAGGAGCAGCAACTCTTCAGAAGGTTGTCAACGGCGCCAGAAAAATAGTGTTGAGGGAGTCTGGACTGTTGACGTGGAATCTGCACACAACACAATCAAACTACTTTGCCCCAACGAAACAGTGAGGTTGTCAATCTCACTGGCTTGCTGAAAACAAAGGATTAAACGTATGGTGTGGAAAATGAGTATTAAATTGCAGAGAATGAAAAAGGAACAGTTTGCAGTTTGTGGTTGTTTAATCAGTGTAAAAGAATGGACCGGGGTCCACAGTTCACTAGTGGTGTCTCTCCATAAAAGATAACTAACATGTTGGGTGAACAAATTACAGCTGGGCAATTGACGAATAGTGAGCGCATGACAATGCATATACATGACATGTTGACTACTATGATATTTAATTGGGCATTACGACATAATACATAGACGTTATCCAACAGCATCTATGACTAATAATCCACCGCCGGGTTGTCATCCGAGTCCCCCGTTGGTATTAAGTTGCAAGCAACGGATAATTGCATTAAGTAAAGTGCGTAATGTAAACAAACACATATGCCGTGGACATAGCATCGTTAGGTTATCCCTAGTGGCAACAGCACATCCACAACCTTAGAACTTTCTGTCACTGTCCCAGGTTAAACGGAGACATGAACCCACTATCTAGCATAAATACTCTCTCTTGGAGTTACAAGCATCTACTTGGCCAAAGCATCTACGAGTAACGGAAAGCATGCAAGATCTTAAATAACATATAAGATAGATTGATAATCAACTTGACATAATATTCAATATTCATCGGATCCCAGCAAACACAACATGTAGCATTACAATAATATGATCTTGATCATGTAGGGCAGCTCACAAGATCTAAACATGATGGCACAAAGTGGAGAGACAACCATCTAGCTACTGCTATGGACCCGTAGTCCAAGGATGAACTACTCACGCATCACTCCGGAGGCAGGCATGGCGATGTAGAAGCCTCCGGTGACGATTCCCCTCTCCGGCAGGGTGCCGGGAAGAGGTTCTGAACCCTCCCGAGCTAGGGTTGACGACGGCGGCGTCTCTGGAACTTTTCGTGGATATTTGCTCAGGTACTTAGGGTTTTCGCGTCGGGGGAATAAGTAGGCGAAAGGGCGGCGGCTGGGACCCCCGAGGGGCCCACACCACCCCAGGGCGCGGCAGAGGGGGGCCCGCGCCCTGGCGTGTGGGGCCCGTGGCCCTCTCCTGCTCTTCGCTCCGTCAGTGTGTTCTGGAAAATAGGGACCCCGTGTAGTTTCGTCCAATTCCGAGAATATTTCCAGACTAGCTTTTCTGGAATACAAAAACAGCAGAAAACAGGAACTGGCACTTCGGCATCTTGTTAATAGGTTAGTCCCAAAAAATGTATAAAAGTGATATAAAGTAGATGCAAAACATGTAGCAATTGGTATAAAACAAGCATGGAACATCAAAAATTATAGATACGTTTGAGACGTATCAGCATCCCCAAGCTTAGTTCCTACTCGTCCTCGAGTAGGTAAACGATAAAAACAAATAATTTTTGAGGTGACATGCTACTATCATAATCTTGATCATATAATATTGCAAGGCACATGTAAATGAATGAAGTGATCCAAGTCAATGGTCTATAATTTGCTACAAATAGATAATGAGTAAACAATGAATCACACAAGCTAAACGTTTTCATGAATAGTACTTTCGAGACAAGCATCAAACAGTTTTGCATAAGTGTTAACTCATAAAGCAATAGTTTCTAATAAAAGGTATTTAATCAACACAAAGGAAGAATTTAGTTTCAGCATTTGCTTCAACTTTCAACATATTTATCTCATGGATATTGTCAACACAAAGTAGTATAACAAGTCCAATACATTGCATATAACGCATGTTGTAACAAAGTTGACACTAGTGTTTGCTTGTGGAAGACAGAAAGAATAGGAAAACTGACTCAACATAAAAGTAAAAGAAAGGCCCTTCGCAGAGGGAAGCAGGGATTAAATCATGTGCTAGAGCTTTTAGGTTTTTGAAAGCATATAGAGATTGCATAAAATATTTGATACTCCTCCCAACCTTGCTAACACAAGCCATGGCTAACCGAATCCTCGGGTGCCTTCCATCAATCACATACCATGGAGGAGTATCTATTTTTGAGAGGTGTTTGTTAATTGTCAACGAATGGTAGCGGGTGAGAACAGTATTCTACCTGTCGAACGGACTTTTAAGAGCGGCTCCCATGAAGGACGTTATTTCTACCAGCAAGGCAGATCATCCCTCTTTCTCTTTGGTTTACACACATTCAGGTATTTCACTGTTTGTCATTGCTTACTGATGAATCAGGGCAAAAGTGTGAAGAGAATTAATTGGTTAAAGTTGTAATTAATTGGGACTGGGCACCCCGTTGCCAGCTCTTTTTGCAAGTTATTGGATAAGCGGATGTATATGCCACTAGTCCAGGTGTAAAAGTCCACTCGACAAATAGAATAAAGAATAACCACACTAATTCCTCATGAGCTAGTAAACATTGACACAAAAAGGGAATAATAACATTTTGAATAATTTAAAGGTAGCACATGAAAAATTTACTTGGAGTGGCAAGGAAATACCACATATAGGTAGTTATGGTGGACACAAATGGCATGGATTTTGGCTCAAGGATTTGGATGCACGAGAAGCATTCCCTCTCAGTACAGAGTTTAGGCTAGCAAGGTTATGTAAGCAAACAAGAATATCAACCCGTACACCAAGTTTTATATGACAAACATATTGCAAACGTTATAAGACTTCATACCGTCTTCCTTGTTAACCAAACCCTGTTATTAGAAAATATCTAGACCTTAGAGGTACCACCGATGCAAACCAAATTTTCAACAAGCTTTACGGTAGTTCTTCACTAATAGGCTTAACTCATGTGATGCACAATTTAATCATGATCTACTTGTTAACTCAAAACAATTGACAAGCATCAAGTTATCCATTTTAGTGATCTACAAGATTAAGCAAGTTTTTCCTTATACCAATTACCACATGCAACATTTTCTGAACCAACCAAACACCAATCAATTTATTTCATCAACTCTCCAAACAAATATAAGTGAAGCAAGAGAGTACTTTCTACAAAAGAAAGCTAATAGCTCTGACAAGAGATACATGAAAACAAGAGCTAAAAGCTGAACAGCGCTAGATATGAATACTCAACAAATATAAGTGAAGAATAGGAGTATTCTCATGAAAAAGCGGAGCGTGTCTCTCTCCCAATCAAGAATGCTAGGGTCCAGTCAAGCTTTATTGAAAATAAAAGTGCAATACTGAAAATAAAAGCACACAGACGCTCCAAGAAAAGCACATATGATGTGAAAGAATTAAAATATAGTTTCACTAGAGATGACCTGATAATTTTGACGATGAAGAAGGGGATGCCTTGGGCATCCCCAAGCTTAGACGCTTGAGTCTTCTTGAAATATGCTGGGGAGATCCATGGGAGCCTCCCCAAGCTTAAGCTCTTCACTCTTCTTGATCCTATTATATCATCCTTCTCTCTTGACCCTTGAAAACTTCCGTCACACCAAACTCAAAGTAGATCTCATTAGAGGGTTAGTGCATAATCAAAAATTCACATGTTCTGTAAAGACGCAATATGATTTGTTACTTTAAACATTAGCTACAGCCACTGATGTTATGTGAAGCTCTTCCACCCAAAAAAGAATTTCACTCAACACTAGTAAAAGATGCGAAAAATAAAAAGGCATAATCTGTCTAAAACAGAACAGTCCGCAAAGACGAATTTTTTCGAGGCACTTACGACGCTCAGATCGAGAAACTCTGAACTAATGAAAGTTTCAGACATTCATAAAGATTACGCACAAAAATTTCAGATTTTTAACAATCTGGTGATTTTAGGAATTTCGTACAGTGAACAGCAAAAATCTGTTTCTGCGCAGCAATCAAAATTAAGCATCATCTTATCATTAGAGGCTACTCTTGGCACAACAATGCGAGAAAATAAAGATACAAAGGAGTTGCTACAGAAGTAAACAAACTCCTTGACTCAATAAAAGAAAAATTGCAGAAAAATAAAATGGGTTGCCTCCCATAAGCGCTTTTCTTTAACGCCTTTTAGCTAGGCACAAAGCATGCATCAAGTATTACCAAGTGAAGAAGCATCAACATTGTAATTTGTTCGAACAATAGAATCATAAGGTGGCTTAATCTTCTTCCTAGGAAAGTGTTCCATACCTTTCTTGAGAGGAAATTGATATTTTATATTCCCTTCTTTCATATCAATAATAGCACCTACAGTCTAAGAAAAGGTCTTCCCACACAATAGGGCATGATGGATTGCACTCAATATCCAAGACAATAAAATCAACGGGGACATAATTGTTGTTAACCATGATAAGAACATCATCAATTCTTCCCAAAGGTTTTTTAATAGTAGAATCAACAAGGTGAACATCCAAGTAACAATTTTCCAAAGGTGCTAAATCAAGCATATCATATAATCTTTTAGGCATAACAGAAATACTAGCACCAAGGTCACACAAAGCATTGCAATCAAAGTCATTCAATTTCAATTTAATGATGGGCTCCCAACCATCTTCTAACTTCCTAGGGATAGAAGCTTCATGTTTAATTTCTCTTCCCTAACTTGTATGAGAGCATTAGTAATATGTTTAGTAAAAGCCATGTTTATAGCACATTAGGACTTCTAGCTAGCTTTTGCAAGAACTTAATTACTTCAGAAATATTGCAACCATCAAAATCAAAGTCATTATCATCAAAAGTAATGGAATTATTCTCTTCCTTATTGCTAGAAATTTCAGCATCTTTATCAAGGACAGTTTCAGAGTTATCAGGCAATTTAGGACATTTTGCAATAGAAGTGGAAACATTACCAACACCAACTATCTTGCCATTAATGGTAGGAGGTTTGTTAACACTTGAGTTTGAAGCATTTTCAGAAGTAGTAATAGTATAAACTCTAGCAATATTATTCTTTCTAGCAATTTCATCCTCTCTTTCCCATCTAGCATGCAATTCAGCTAACATCCTCACATTGTTATCAATTTTAACTTGTATAGCATTGAGAGTTTTGCTCTCTTTAACATCATGAGGCATGTTCTTTAGTTTCAATAAGTCAACATCAAGAGCAAGACTATCAACTTTAGAGGAAAGCACATCAATTTTCCCAAATTTCTCCTCAACAGTTTTATTGAAAGCAGTTTGTGTACTAATAAAATCCTTAAGCATAACTTCAAGATCAGAGGGTACACTCTTATTATTATTGTAGGAGTTACTATAGGAATTTCCATAACCATTGCCACTATTAGAAGGATAGGGCCTATAATTGCTATTACCAAAATTATTCCTATAAGCATTGTTGTTGAAATTATTATTTTTAATGAAGTTCACATCAACATGCTCTTCTTGAGCAACCAAAGAAGCTAAAGGAACATTATTTGGATCAACATGTGTTTGACCATTTGCAAGCATAGACATAATAGTATCAATTTTGGCACTCAAGGAGGAGGTTTCCTCAACAGAATTTACCTTCTTACCTGTTGGAGCTCTCTCGGTGTGCCACTCAGAATAATTAATCATCATATCATCAAGAAGCTTTGTTGCAGCACCCAAAGTGATGGACATAAAGGTACCTCCAGCGGCCGAATCCAATAAATTCCTCGAAGAAAAATTTAATCCTGCATAGAAGGTTTGGATGATCATCCAAGTAGTCAGTCCATGAGTGGGACAATTTTTAACCAATGATTTCATTCTCTCCCATGCTTGAGCAACATGTTCATTATCAAATTGCTTAAAATTCATTATGCTACTTCTCAAAGAAATAATCTTAGCAGGAGGATAATATTTTCCAATAAAAGCATCTTTGCATTTAGTCCATGAATCAATACTATTTCTAGGCAAAGATAGCAACCATTCTTTAGCACGTCCTCTCAAGGAGAAAGGAAAAAGTTTCAGTTTAATAATATCACCATCTACTTCCTTGAGCTTTTGCATTTCACAAAGTTCAACAAAGTTATTAAGGTGAACAGCAGCATCATCAGTACTAACACCAGAAAATTGCTCTTTCATAACAAGATTTAAAAGTGCAGGTTTAATTTCATAAAATTCTGCTGAAGCAGCAGGTGGAGCAATAGGTGTGCATATGAAATCATTGTTGTTCGTGCTAGTGAAATCACACAACTTAGTGTTCTCAGGAGTACTCATTTTAGCAGAAATAAAAACAGTACAGAAAATAACTTGAAAGTAAACTAGATGCAAGTAACTAATTTTTTTGTGTTTTTGATAATTGAAAGCAAACAAGATAAAATAAACTAAGCAAGACAAAAACAAAGTAAAGAGATTGGAAGCGTGAAACTCCCCTTGCAGAAGACTGCTGTCTCCCCGGCAACGGCGCCAGAAAAATAGTGCTGTTGACGGGAGACAGAAGCTTCCTGAAGAACTTCTACTCCCCGGCAACGGCGCCAGAAAAATAGCTTGATGACGTGAAACACACGTTCGTTGGGAGACCCCAAGAGGAAGGTATGATGTAGTCAGCAGCAAGTTTTCCCTCAGAAAGAAACCAAGGTTATCGAACCAGTAGGAGCAGCAACTCTTCAGAAGGTTGTCAACGGCGCCAGAAAAATAGCTGTTGAGGGAGTCTGGACTGTTGACGTGGAATCTGCACACAACACAATCAAACTACTTTGCCCCAACGAAACAGTGAGGTTGTCAATCTCACTGGCTTGCTGAAAACAAAGGATTAAACGTATGGTGTGGAAAATGAGTATTAAATTGCAGAGAATGAAAAAGGAACAATTTGCAGTTTGTAGGATGAACTACTCACGCATCACTCCGAGGCAGGCATGGCGATTGTAGAAGCCTCCGGTGACGATTCCCCTCTCCGGCAGGGTGCCGGGAAGAGGTTCTGAACCCTCCCGAGCTAGGGTTGACGACGGCGGCGTCTCTGGAACTTTTCGTGGATATTTGCTCAGGTACTTAGGGTTTTCGCGTCGGGGGAATAAGTAGGTGAAAGGGCGGCGGCTGGAGAGGCCCGTAGGGCCCACACCACCCCAGGGCGCGGTAGAGGGGGGCCCCGCGCCCTGGCCACGTGTGGGGCCCACGTGGCGCCTCTCCGTCGCCTCTTTGGTCCGTCAGATGTGTTCTGGTAAAATAGGGACTCCCGTGTAGTTTCGTCCAATTCCGAGAATATTTCCAGACTAGCTTTTCTGGAATACAAAAACAGCAGAAAACAGGAACTGGCACTTCGGCATCATGTTAATAGGTTAGTCCCAAAAATGTATAAAAGTGATATAAAGTAGATGCAAAACATGTAGCAATTGGTATAAAACAAACATGGAACATCAAAAATTATAGATACGTTTGAGACGTATCACACGTTAAATACCACGCCTGCATCAATGATTGCGCAATTTATCGGGCGAGTACGAGGACAGAACCACATGTCCGGTGTGCGGCCAAGGACGGTACAAGAGCCGTGGGAAGAAAGTTCCTCGAAAAGTGGTATGGTACTTTCCTATCACTCCCCGTCTGCAGCGGTACTTCGTGGACCCTAAGGAAGCAAAGCTCATGCAATGGCACGCGGAAAGGGAGAAGCCCGAAGAAGATCCGGAGAAGGGCAGGATCCTTACACACCCTTCAGACGCTAGCCAGTGGCAAGAGTTGGACGCCGTCGGAAATTTCGGAGGCGATGCAAGGAACGTCCGGCTCGGTATGAGCACCGATGGACTCAATCCGTTCGGCAACCAGAGTAGCACGCATAGCACCTGGTCCGTGTTTGTATGGCCTTACAACCTTCCCCCGTGGTTGTGCACGAAGAAAAGGTACATACACATGAGTATTCTCATTCAGGGGCCGAAACAAGCAGGTGTCCACATACATCTGTATCTCGCGCTGTTGAAAGAGGAGTTAGCCACGTTGTGGGAGACGCCAGCCCGTACGTGGGATGCCTACACTGGAGATTATTTCGACATGAGAGCCGTGTTTCTCACGACGGTGCAGGACTATCCTGGTTGCTCATATGTATCGGCCCAGGTAGGCCACGGATTCTGCGCATGTGTCAGGTGCATGGATAAGACTCCGCATCTCCAGCTATCAAGGAATCCCGGGTCTTCGAAAACCGTGTACCCAGGGGCTCGAAGGTGGCTTCGCATGGATCACCCGTGGAGAAAACGCGGTGACCTGTTCAGTGGTAAGGACGAGATCGAAGGAGCCCCGAGGCCGAGGAGTGGCACAGAAATCGACGAGCTGTAGAAAAATTGGGAGGAGTGCCCCGCGCCGGGAAAGAAACGACCGAAGGTAGATCCGCTGCTGGGTGTATGGAAAGCGAGGTCTGTTTTCCACGACTTGGCGTACTGGAAGGTCCTCAAGACGCCACATAGCCTCGATATGATGCACATTACGAAGAATGTCACCGAGGCTCTGCTTGGCACTCTTTCCAACATGCCGGAAAAGACCAAGGATGGGACGAAAGCAAGATACGATCTGAAATGGCTTGGTGTCAGGAAAGATCTTCAGGCTCCCGATAGCGATGACGATGATGATGATGATGATGATCAGACGGAAGGGACTCAAGGTTGCAGCAAAAGGTAAAGAAGAACACTGTGGTGCTTCCCGCTACGTGCTTCACTATGAGTCCGGAGGAGCTCGAGCAATTCTACATGTGTCTCCTAGGAGTCAAATTTTCTCATGGTTACGCGGGGCAGATAAGCAGATATCTGGACGGAACGGAGAAGAGGTTTAGCGGGATGAAGTCTCACGACTGTCACGTGCTGTTGACGCAGATACTTCCCGTTGCGATTCGAGGGATAATGGACGAGCACGTCCGTGATATGCTGCTTGCCCTTTGCAACTTTTTCGACGTCATCAACAGGAAGTCGATCGGCGTGAAGCAGCTCGACAGGCTAGAGGAAGAGATCGTGCTGATACTATGCGAGCTCGAGATTTACTTCCCGCCAGCATTCTTTGATATCTGCGTGCATCTCCTTCTCCATGTCGTTGATGACATCAGGCAGCTCGGGCCATCGTTCATGCACTACATGATGCCGTTCGAAAGGATGAACGGTGTCATGAAAGGATACGTCCGCAACAGGTCCCATCCAGACGCAAGAATGGCCAAGTCTTTCTAACCTACGAGTGCATCTCCTTCTGCCAGAATTATCTAAGCACCGAGAACCAGGATGTTGGTCTCCCACGAGGAAACACTTCGGCAGGCTCAATGGATATGGTCACCGAGAGGGCACCAGCTCAACCTTTGTCAGCATGCAGGGTCGAAAGGACGACTTCGACAGGGCTCACCGGGTCGCGCTACAACACTTACAATTGATCAAAACTTGGGTGGAACAGCACAAATGCTTACTCGAGCAACATTACATCAAACTGGGCCGGCCGAGGAAGAAGGGAGACGTAACCAGAGCGCACAACTCTAGCTTCACGCGTTGGTTCAAGCAAAAGCAACTGGAGCTAGCAAAGAACAAAGCACCATCTACGGAAGATGAAAGACTCATATTCTCCTTATCACGGGGTCCCTCGTACAACGTAAAGACCTATCAGGCGTACGACATCAACGGCTACAGATTCTACACCGAGGAAAAGGACAAGAAGTCGGAATATCAAAACTCAGGAGTAACTATGCTATCCTACGGCGATGAGGAGGCTACTGTCAAGGAAAGATACTTCGGAAGGATTGAGGACATATGGGAGCTCAACTACTGTGGAGAGTTGGTGCCAATGTTCCGTGTAAGATGGGCCAAGGACGTCCTCAAAGAAGGCCGGTATTTCACCACCATGGTAATACCCGATGCCAAATCGAAGAACGCCTCCGCGAAAAATGAGTCATGGGTACTTGCTAGCCAAGTTGAGCAATGCTTCTTCATTACCGACCCGTCAAAGCCTAGCCGTGTTGTCGTGAGGAGGGGCAAGAGGAGCATCATCGGAATGGAAGGAGGCGCCACCGAGCAAGACTTGGACAACGAGCCAAAGATCGAGGAGGAATTCGACAAGTTCTTCGACATGCCTACTACTAGTACACAAAGAAGGAAGACCTCCCTACCTACTAAAGGTTGTCCGTTCACCCGAAGAAATTTCAAGGTGACCGGCCTAAAGTTTTCAACCGCAAAGAAGGGAAAGAAAAGAAGCTAGCTCGCGGAACCAAGACGAAGAAGAGACTTTGTGTGTGTGTGAGAGAGACAATGCAATGCAAGCATATATATGTATGATCATGAATATGTATGCGACATTGTGTGTGAGACAATGCAAGACCATATATATGCATTAAATGAATTGACATAATAGTCTACTAACAATTGTGTGTAGTACGTGTTCTTTCTTTAAATTTAACCAAAAAATATATTTTTTAGCAGTTCTGGCACACACATTCTGTGGCGCATGCACTAAGTGATGCGCCACAGAATAAGGGAATTCTGTGGCGCATCGGCATAGTGATGCGCCACAGAAATATTTGCCAGGATTTAAAAAAAAACTGAGGCAGCCAGGATTCGAACCTGGCTTGCCCAGGTTAATTGAAGTGGCGCATCCACCACTGGGCTGTGTGTGTGTTTGTGTTATGATACAGCAGCACATCTTTTTATTTTTTAGGCCCAGATATTTCTGTGGCGCATCCCTCTGCCGATGCGCCACAGAATTCCTGATAATTCTGTGGCGCATCCTCAAACGGTGCGCCACAAAATAGAACGCCTCCACTTACATGTGGGGCCGCCCCCGCGCTGCCTCTTCGTTCCAAATTTCGCTAAGTCACAGCGCGCGCACTCCCCGTCGCCCTCGACGCCACCGCAACTCCCCGTCGCCGGCGACCTCGATCCCCTGCGCCCCGGCCGCCCCGCCCGAGCCGCGCCGCCGCCCACCACGCGGCCGTGCTCGACCGCGCCACCGCCCGAGCCGCGCCACGGCCAGCCCCTACCCCTCCCCTCCCCTCCCCTCCCCTCCACAACACCGCCGTCACCTCACCTCCCCTCCCCTCCCCTCGCCGTCGAGCCGCCCTGGGCCAGCCACGAGCCACCGACGACCTCAACTCGCCATCCTCGCCGAGGTACTGCCCCTCTCTCCCTCCCCTCCCTCTCCTGCCATGGTTGCACACTAGGTGCTTGATGAAATGTGTGTACTAGCACATGGCTGTCAATTCTTGCTCCTCTGCAAACCCAACAGTTGATGCAATGCAAACCCAAGTGGAATTGGTTACTAGTGTTTTGATATTTAGGAGTTCCTCTAAATATTTCTCCCATAGGAATAGTGGAGGAAAACATAGGAATAAGAAGATAATTAGGCCCTCTCTTTGATTCATAGAAATAGTGGAGGAAAACATAGGAATAAGAAGATTTCCTTCGGTGTTTATTTACCCATTTCATTCAAAAGAATGGAGCATAGACAAAATGGAGCAATTTTCCTTTGGTTTTGGTTTCCAAGGGAATACAAAGGGATTTCATAATCCACTCAAACCTCCTTTTTACTACTTTTTATGCACAAAGAACCTCCTTTCTATCATACGCATGTGTTGTTACTATGCTATGTTTTGATAATCCTGTAAACGAATCCTGTAAACCAATCTCCTCAGCTTGTGGTAGATGCTAAATCATGGTTTTGTTAATTTATTGCAGCACCACGAGGAGCACCTCCACCACGCCGATCTCGGACCCGAGCCTCCCTTCCCTACCCGAGGTAGTTCCTCTCTCCCTCGATGTGGATGTGGATGTGGATGTGGTGATGTATGTGCATGAGGATATGTGTCCACGACCATCGTGTCGTGGTTGTTTGTGCTCCGACCATCGTGTCGTGGAGATGCCGGCCGGCATGTGGATATTTTTTGTGAAATGTTTGCAGGTACCCCGTGAGGCCCTTGAGATTGCCGGAACGTCGATTAACTTCCGTTCCGGCAAATTCGGGTACTCCATATGTCCTATTTTTAGCAAAGGTCATGCCAAAAAATTCGTGAAATTTAGCATGACTTTGCTAAAAATAGGACATATGGGGTATTGCGGCTAATGCATGGGCCGGGGTATCTTAGTACTAAATTAAGTGATGCTTTTGTTATATTTGTTGTACTAACTTTTTTCCTCTTTTTCAATGCAGTGCAAACATGTCCTCCGAGGCCGGTCCTTCTAAGCACATGAGCGTCGAAGAACAAGCTAGAGAAAAGAACAAGCCGTTCTGGGAAGTGAATAACCCGGAGATGGAGGATGCGGAGGCCGCCGAACTGGCTCGTGACGGCGATGGTGACTTTCTGTTAGAGATGGAGGATGCGGAGGATGCGGAGGACACCGACAGAGATGGGGACGCAACCACCACCACCGAGGGCGGCGACCACACGGATGTCGGGGGTGGCGACCACACGGATGGCGGTGGTGGTGGTAACCCGACCGCTAAGAGGCATAAGAAGCAGAGGAAGGACCGGACACCGAATGCGGTGGCCCCCATCACAGACACGTTCACTAAGGTCTCCTTAAGTGGCCAACCACAGGAGCCTAGGAACATCGCAAAAGGGTACGGCATGCAACTAGGGTGCATCCTCCGGGAAACCGTGTCGATCAACACATATGACCTCAGGAGCGCGGAGAATGAGGCTTTGCGCACACAACTCCTCAAGAAGCTTCACGAACGATACATTTTCCCGGATGATGGAAACAAAAAGGTGGACAACTTCGCCATCACGAAGATGAACACCGCCTTGACCAGCTGGAGAGGCCGGGTGAAGGCGAAGATTGAAAAGGGTCTTAGCTGGGAAGAGATCAGTGCCAAAGAGCCGTACATCGACATAGAAGAGTTCGAGGCATTGAAGTTGTCCTTGGCATCTCCGGAGGCTGAAAAATGGACCGAGTGGGGGAAGAAAATGCGGGCACTGAACTTAGGTAACCACCATTTGGGAAGCGGCGGTTACGCAGGAAAACAGCCCGTTTGGGACAAGGAGGATGCCGAGGTTGCGAGACTTGGGAAGGAGAACATGTGGCATAAAATCACGGACGAGCAAGTTAGGAACTTTGTTCGGTCCCGCTACTATCTGAAGCCGGGGACGGGGGAATTCGTTACCGACTATAAAGATGTGCTGGATTTCGAGAAAACGCTGGTAAGGAACTTAATTACCGCGGATATCTCAAAGTCCATTTGCGTTGATTTCTACATGGGTTCACGTTTATTTCCTTTGTCCGCAGGAGGCTGAGTTGAAGGCTGAGGCTGAGGCCGGCCCGTCGTCCCAGGAGGCTCAGGCCGGCCCGTGGGACACGACTTTCAACCGGGCGATGAACGTTTTCAAGGGGAGGGACAAGTCAAAGCCGCCGACGTCAGCTGGCCGTGTGACCGGCTTTGGTACGTCGATGAAGTTCATCGAGTACTACAGCACGGACACCGACAAGAAAAAGGAGAGGAGGAAGCCGGCTAAAGATAGAGCCGAGGTTCTCGAGCTAAGGAAGAAGCTGGAGACACTAGAGAAAGAAAAGGTGGACTCTACCATGGTGGACAAGCTAGTGGCCGAGAAGGTGAACGAGCAGCTCCGGACATTGTTACCCCCTGGGTTGATGGAGGGGTTAGCTGCCTGGAACGCGAGAGGTCAACAGGGGCCGATACACGTGCCCAGCTTCGCCGGCAGCACCTCCAGCAATAACGTGTCGCCGGTCCTGGTGACCCCACCGGTGCTCCCTGTCGTGGATCAACATACACCAAGGCCGGAGAATAATGATAATGCGCACGAGCGGCCGGAGAATGATAGGCCGGCCGCCGGCACCGGCGCCCTTGTCTCGACATTAGCCGAGCTCGACGCCATCACCAAGGTAACTAATTAGTTAGTCCGCGACATCTTCTATGACTATATATGCCTTTGATGACTGCCATATCTCATGCATGGTGCCCAACATGTGTTGACTCCCAGGACATGCCTTGCATACTCCTGCATAGGGTGGGGGTCGGCGGCGAGTTGAAGGAAGTCGCAACGGCCAAGATCATACAACCTTTGACCCGCGATATGCACAACACCCGAATGAGCGAGGTCGTGATGAAAGTCAATGTGAGCGAGGTACTGCCTGAGTTCCATGACATCGACCCCCCCACGCAACCTCCGGGAGCCGAGAAACACATGAAGCTTGGCGAATGCGGGAAGTGGATGATGGAATGGCCGAAGACCCAGATTCGTCTTGGGGATGTTCTTCATGGGGTCAGGCGCACCGGCGGCGCCACCTCGAGGCCCCGGCCCCAGGTCGTTCGGCCCCCGTCGAGGCGGCCACAAAAAGCTGTTGCGGATGAACCGGCGCCACAAGCAGCCGTCGCCACCACCCAGAAGGAACCGCCGGTCGCCGCCACCACCACCCAGAAGCTACCGCCGGTCGCCGCCACCACCGGCCGGAAGCTACCGCCGGTCGCCGCCACCAACCGCCACAAACAGTTGTTGGGAACATCTTCACAGCAACCGTCCAAGGTTAGTTCTGACTTTCCGAATTCCCCGACTTTCCGACTTTCCCGACTAACGGATGTGCTATTGTTTATGTTTAGGACAAAGCCGTTGCACCTCAACTTGGTGGCAACGACGACAATGAGGAGGAGGAGAATGATGTCAACGTCGATGACTACATCAACACTGGCGCCTGCATGGATGGTATGTACATGCCTCTTGTGGATGAAGAACCCTTCCGCGACCACCGCGGTCAACCTGCTCGTCCCACTTCATGCACACAACGCCTGGCCTTCACCGACACGCCTCCGGATGCCGGCGATCATCAAGCTCAACCGGGTAACATTTTCAGCCCTAACACACTGAAAGAAACTGTTAAAGCGGGGTTCACTTCACCCCCACAATCCACAGAGATGAAGAACAAGAAGCACAGGAAGAGAAAAGGATCCTCCACCTCTGCGAGCCAGCCAGCTCCTAAGATCCGGGGTCTTGAAGACACGATTCCACCCCGTGCGGATGGCTTCCCCGAGTTCATGAAGCTGGTAAACCTATCTTGTCTGGGGACTTGCTCCGCCTTGCAGAAGGACCCATGATTGCCTTGCAGGAATCTATCTTGCATCTAGAGGAGCTCCTTCTTAAAGACAAGCAGCCGAGTTACCCGGCGTTCGCGGTCAAGGTGCCAAACGAGCTGGTGGACTTCGTCCAGGAAGACCCCGCGGATGTGTTCTTCATAGCGTACGAGGACATCTTCAAACTCTTTCACACTCAACGGCTGGACTATAACATGGTCCGCCTATATGCGCTCGATATGGCGATGAAGATCAGGAGAGATGATACCCCGTACGTCGCGATAGTGGATCCCTACTACATGCGCGACAGCCATCTAGTGGAAGGATCAAAGACACGGGAAACGGCCACGGAGTACCTCGTAAGGGTCATGCTGGCCAACAAGAGGAAGAATGCCCTTCTTCTGCCTTTCTTTTTCGAGTAAGTACACATCCGCTCGCCACCGTCGGATCTTATGCCTTCTTGTACATTTCTTCCATCGCTGATCCTTTGTCCAACATTCTGTTTCAATTGTGTTGAGCAGGGACAAGTACTGCGCACTCATCTACGTATCCCCGAGGTGGTCCATTGCCACTTATTTGGACTCGGGGAATAAATCCACGCCGAGACGATACACCAGAATAAAGGGTGTTCTCGATGACGCTCTCGAGGCCTATGCCCAAAAGGGCGGCCCCTTCCATAAGAAGTCGGAATTCTTCACGGACGAAAACACACACAAGTTCCAGCATGGGACCGGCTTCCATTGCATCAAGCAACTGGATGGCAGCGTGAAGGAGGCCTACTACGCCCTCCATCACCTTAAAGCGATTGTCCGGGATTTCGAGAAAATGAAGATTCCATCTGGTCTCGCAGAATACACCAAAATGGCGGATTCTCTCACCGATGCTGATTACAGAACAGACTTCCATCGCATCCGGCTGCAGTTGTCAACGATCATCCTCGACGATGTCATTCACAAATCAGGGTCCTACCACTACCCCAGAGGTATTATAGAAGTGCATTGTAGGGTTATATATTATATATATGCTATGCTATGAAACCCAAATAGGATAGCCATATGATTTCCAACCATGACAATTGATTGATTGTCTTGCCTCTCTACTTAGATGAATAAATTATACTCTATTTATATCACTAACCAATATATATCCCAATCCATCTTCAGGGTTGTGTCAGAGGGATATCGAAGAACGACTAGAGGCACAGAATGACACCAGGGAGTGGAAGACGAAAGAAGGCTATCAACCGTTCCCGGCGCCGCTCAAGAAGAGGACTCCATGATCATGCATGCTCCCGCGCGCTCTTGCTCACCATCATCGCCGATGTGTACTACATTTGATCATAGTTAGGCGGCGAACACTTGATTTGTAATGTGTAGTGTGAAATGATGAAACATTCGGCACTTTTGTGACTATGTGTATATATGTATCTCGATCGGGCACTAAGTAATATGTGTGATGACATATTGATTAATGTGTTTGTCTGTTTATATACCTGTCAAATATACCTGTATTTCTATATAAACCTGTATAAATCCTGTATATACCTGTATTTGTACAGCAAAACGAAAAAATACCGGTATTTCTGTTTCATATTTCTGTGGCGCACGCTTTTTTTTTGTGGCGCACCACTTTCTGTGGCGCACGAAGGAAGAGTGCGCCACAGAATGCCTCTGCATAGGGTGCTGCCGACCTATTTCTGTGGCGCACCGCGCTGGGTGCGCCACAGAAAGTTGCACTTTCTGTGGCGCACTCTCTGGGTGTGCCACAGAAATAATTTTTGTGGCGAGAATTCTGTGGCGCACCCAGAAATCCTCCCGGTGCGCCACAGAAAGTCAAAAACGTGCGCCACAGAAAGGCCTTTCTGTGGTAGTGTGTATAGAAAAAGATATGTTAGTTTTAGTCACAGTTGGAGAAGTGGTGAGCATAAACGTAGTATAAAGAAGAAAAGAAAGTTACCCGGTGTTGATCTGGAAGTCATCAGGCGTGGTAATGCTATCTGAGGAAGAAATTTATAAAGATTGGGATTTAGCAACCCGGAATTGGCCAGCTAAAGGACAAGAGGCAGTGGGAGTTTTTTGGATAACTAATCTTTCGAGGTTTTGCAGTACTCGAGGTTTTGCAGTATTGGGAATACCTGCGTTAAGTGGATCTGTGTCTGAGGACTGGCAGGTCCTGGGTTTCTTGGGAGTGTTTTGTTCTTTTTCCTGCATGGATTGTTTGGTATGAGAAGAGAATTCGGGATCATTTACAAAACGAGAGAGTGGTACCTTTGCTATGGCGGCACGGGTTCTTTTTTTGGGAGCAGGAGGTTCGATATTGGAGGTGCTGGGTGGAGAGGTTTGAGCGACCGGGTTATCTTGTAGATCTGGGTGAAAAGTGCCCGGGTTAGACTGATGAGATTGTTTTGCAGTGGTGTCGTTATCAAGGAAAGTGTGAAATAGCTGGCCGATTGAGTCATTCTCACCTTCATCAGAATCAGACCCGGCTACCTCATCTTCCCCAGTTGCCTCAGCATCAGGAGTAGGAGGTGGGGTTTCAATCTTCCACCAGTCACTGCCCCCTGTGAGTGAAAGAAGTTCAAGTTAAGAAACAAAAATATGAGTATAATCAGATTGGGAAGTGTTTGATAACAGAAACAAAAAGATGAGTTACCTTAGGAATCAGGTTTGCCAAGCAAAAGGCTGGGAGACCGTCCTCCTCAATTTCAAATTTGGTTTCCCCTAGCTGGGTCTTGATGGTTTTGATTAATGATTTCGCGGGGAATTCTGCTACTGAGTATCGGAGGGAATCTGTGAGCTTCCCAGCGTACTGGTAGAATATGTTGTCACGGATGCTCAGTGGTTGAATCCTCCAGCCCATCCAGGTCTTGATGAGATCTGTGCCCTTTAACCCGTGAGCCACGAGCACACGAATCTTTTGCAGAAGAGGTTGCAGCTTAACCCGGTCTTCGTCAGAAGCGAAGGAGTTTTGTGTGTCAGTCAGTGTCAATTGGTTTATGGAGTAACCCGGCAAACGTGCCTCTTTGGCGGGTGAAGTATCTTTGCAGTAGAAAAAGGTTTTCTGCCAGTCTTTGGTGTGACTTAGCAGTTTCATACCCGGCATAGGGCTGTGCCGACGGCGTTGGATAGAAACCCCGCCGCATTGTAACAATGGGCCATCAGTGTGCTCGCGTTGGGGTTTGCAGTAAAAAAGCTCAAGGAAAAGGTTAAGATCTGGAGGGATTTGCAAATACGATTCACAAAGAACTGTGTAGTTGCTCATGTTGAGGATAGAGTTGGGGCCTATGTCTTGGGGCCTGAGGCCGTAGTACTTAAGAACATTGCGAAAGAAAGGAGAACCTGGGGGACGAAAACCCCGGGTTACATGTTCAGTGAATACAACCACCTCATCCTTCTCAGGTTGGGGACGAATCTCGTCGGTGGCGCCGCGCCAGTGGGTCACGTTCTGCTGGGGAAGAACTTGGGCTGCTACCCGTTCCTGGAGTTTCAGGTCCGTGGCCTTGGACTTGCCCCAGTTAGCCGTGATTGCAGATGAAGGCCTTGCTTTCTTCCCCGTCGCCGGTGCGGTGGTGCTACCGATGTTCTTCATCTTCTTCTTGCCCGCCATTTTCGGAGCAATTTTGGGAGCCATGGAGATCTAAAAAATCGGAGGCCAAATAAGAATAGATCTGGAAAACAAATACATGAATCCGTAGCGGAGTGAGATTCGCACTCAAATCAACTCAGAAAGGGGTGAAGGCCGTACCAGGGACACCAGATCTGGGGCGGTGCGGCGGTGCGGCGCGCGAGCTTCAATCTAGGGTTTGTGGCGGCTGCCCGAGGAAGAAGATGAAGAGAATGGGGATGGCGGAAAGTGAACCCTAGTTTACCCTAGTCTCGAATTTATAGCCGCAGTAAAAAAAGGCCCCAGGGGTGTAAAGGTAAAAGTGAAGAGATAAGATAAGGATCTTTGACCGTACTTTGACCGTACTTTGACCGTAAGTCAACGACAGACAGAAAGAGACAAAAGGAATGTTTGCTGATAGATTGGGATTGACATTTATTCGAGATTGAGAGAGATTTTGCCAAGTGTTAAGTATGAAGCCCGGAGGCGTGTGAGCCGGGTATAACAGAGCCGGGTTACGTTATGGACCGCCAAAGAGAGCTGGCCTAGTGACCCGGTATTTAATTTACTGTATGTTTGTTCTTATTTTCAGGAGGTTAACTCGAACATCGAGAATGGCGGCTTCACCTGAGAAATAAAAGCTCGAAGCTAAAAGAGAAGCACGCCAAACCCGGCGTCCAAGTTAACCTGGGGGCTACTGATGGGGGGATCATAACCCGGTAGGCCCATGAAGAGGAAACGTGACCCGCCAGGCAGGAGGCCTGGCCAGGACAGTTAATCACCAACATGGGCCGAGTTACGTCGATGGGTCAGCAAGCTTGTCGGTGACCCGGTTTATGCAGAGAAGATTCTAGAAGACCCGGAGGCGGTACGCGCTATAGAATCTAAGACTTGGAGAACACGAAGATTAGAAGATGTAGAGTAGGACTCCGAGTACGGGTGGAACCCGGCTTTACTTTGTATCGAACCAGGAGACCCGGCCATCTATATAAGCGGGCTCCTAGGTCATAGTTAGGGATAAGCCTTTACGATCCAAGTTTGTACTAGCGAGAGAACCCGAGAGATTGATCATCGCTACCAAGCGCACCCTGTAACCTAGATCGAGATCCGGCTCTGTTGTCGTAGCCGGGTTATCGAGATTGAGATCAATAACAACATAGCAGGAAGTAGGTCTTTATCTCCAATGGAGAGGCCGAACCTGGGTAAATCCTTTGTCCTTGCAGAGCTAAACAAACTCCCAGACACTAGTTTCGCCTGGCCCAACAAATCAAGTTACCCCATGGTAACATCTGCCGTGATAACCCCACGACACTAAGCATCAATTTTTTTTTTTTATATAACCTTGTACACGATGTGTGGTACGAGACACTGCGGCCGCTTCAAGATATGTCCCTACTCGCTATCTCCCCATCGCTGTTGTGTGTGGTGGTTGGCACGTAGATATGTCAATGATATGCTCTACAAACGTGCAAAATCTTGGTTTGAACTATTTTATATTCTGTTCTATACCAAAATGACAAATGTGTCGATTTAAATGTACATACTTTCAAATCTCCAAATATACAAGATTTGTTATTTTTATGTAGCCCAGAATATAAAGTATTTCAAATCAAAAGTTTGCAGGTTTGTGGAATACATCATTAGCAACATGCATGAATTTTTTTAGATTTTTTTTAAACTTAAAAATATGGTTTTTAGATTTTTTAACCAGAGGGAGCATTGAGTTCGGGAGCAAAATGTGTTTTCCGATTAACAGGTTGCATATGAAGAGACGAAATTTCCTAATGCATTTTGCTTTAGCTTGCGTACTTTGATACCAACGTTGCTAGTCTTGACAATTTCTACAAGATCCAATGCTCTCCTCAGTATAATAGGCAAGTCGCGCCAAAGGTCCCTAAATTGCCTAGTCTTTATTCCGCCAAAAAGATTTTTGCTGTGCTAAACTTTGCACATCACATTCCATGCAAATTTTGAACGTTTGAAAAAGTGACCTCCCTAAAGACCGAACTCCAAAACTCCACTCGTTTTATTACTGGTTCTTAAAACATCAGGTGTAATATAGACATGCTTCTACACCTGCACGAGTACACAGTCACATGATGTCTACTCTTTATCCATGTAGTATATATGATTAGAGACTAAATAGGCATCCTATACAGCGCGTGTCTTTCTAATTGTCGTGGGATTGTCACGGCAGATGTTACCAGGGGGTAACTTAGGTTTGGGGTCATTGCAGCTCTGGTGTACAGGAGATTGTCTCGCTCCACGGGAACACACGATTTACCCAGGTTCAGCCTCTCTATAGGAGATAAAGACCTACTTCCTGCTTGCTTGTATTGATATATGGATCTCGTAACCCGGGCTCTGATATCGCCGAGTTACAAGTCTAGGTTACAGGGGTGTTACGACTAACTTTCAGCTTATCTCTCTATGACCTAGGAGCCGGCTTATAAAGGTGCCGAGTCTCCTGGTAGCCTACAAGGTAAGGCAGGGTTACTCCCGTACTAGGAGTCCTACTCTATCTCCCCTAGTCTTGCGTGTACTCCAAGTTTTGGACTCCGTGACGCGTACCGCCTCCGGGTCTTCTAGAACCTTCCTTATACTAGCCGGGTTACCGACAAGCTATCCGGCCTGTTAGTGTAACCCGGCCCATGGTGATGGTTACCTGGCCTCGCCCGGCCTCCTGCCTGGCTGGTCATGCTTCCCTCTTCTTGGTCCTACCGGGTTATGATCCCCCAATAGTAACCCTCAGGATAACTCGGTCGCCAGGTCTGCGTGCTCCTCATTTGGATATAAATTTCATCTCTCGGAGTGAGCCGCTATCCTTGCTGTCCGGGTTAGCCTCCTGAAAATAAGAAATATTCAAAGAAAGATTATGGATTAGACAATACTTGCTCTGTTTCATCCGACTGTCTCTTTTGCCATTCTTTTTGTAACCCGGCCAGCATTTACCGAGTTACATTCGTGGCGCAATCACTTGGTAAAAACATCAATCATCCTCGAGTCCATCCCTTGTCTGAGAATATTCTTTTTGTTTCATCGTTTGACCATTTGACCATCAGTCAACAAACCTTACCCATTTGCATTTACTTTTTTACCCCTAGGGTTTTTCACCCTGGCTATAAATATGCGGGCACGGTGAATGGGAAACACTTTCCCCATATACCCGCACCATCATCTTCAACCTCACGCCACACCGAGCAAACCCTAGATCTGGGAGTTCATCTGGCCGCTCCACTGCATCTCTTCAAGCCCGGCATCTGAGGTACGGCCGCCACTCTTTACTTATTAAGATTAATGCGTTTAGCATTCCCCTGCGATTCTACCTCTCCCTTTTCTCAATCTACATCTTTCTTGCCTCTGTTTTGCTCAGATCTCCATGGCTCCAAAAACTGCTCCAAAGATAGCTGGGAAGAAAAAGACCGACGGCGGCGCCGCCGCACCGGCGGCGGGGAAGAAGCCGCGGCCGCAATCCGTCATCAAGGCCAATTGGGGCAAATCCAAAGCTACAGATTTGAAGCTCCAAGAGTTGGTGACGGCTCAGGTCCTCCCTCAACAAAATGTGATCCACTGGCGCGGCGCATCTGAAGAAATCCGGCCTCAACCTGGCAAGGACGAGGTGATAATTTTCACTGAATGTATAACCCGGGATTTTCGACCCCCGGGTTCTCTTTTCTTCCGCAATGTGCTTAAATACTACGGCCTTAGGCCTCAAGATATTGGTCCCAATTCTATCTTGAACATGAGCAACTTCATTGTCCTTTGCGAATCATACTTGCAAATCCCTCCTGATTTCAACCTATTCCTCGAGCTTTTTTACTGCAAACCCCAACGTGAGCACACTGATGGCCCGTTGTTGCAATGCGGTGGCGTTTCTATTCAACGCCGCCAAAATAGTCCCATGCCAGCTATGAAACTTCTTAGCCATACGAAAGATTGGCAAAAAACCTTCTTCTATTGTAAAGATACCTCACCCGCCAAGGAGCCTCGCTTGCCGGGTTACTCTGTAGAGCAGCTGGCTCTAAATGATAACCAAAACCCCTATGCTTCCGATGAAGACCGGGTTAAGCTACAGCCCCTTCTTCACAAGATCAACATGCTCGTGGCTCACGGATTAAAGGGCGTAGATCTTATCAAAACTTGGATGGGCTGGAGGATTCAGCCTCTGAGTGTCCGAGACAATCTTTTCTGCAAATACACTAGCAAACTTACTGATTCCCTCCGATACTCTGTTGCGGAATTTCCCAAGAAATCACTGATCAAAACCATCAAGACCCAGCTTGGGGAAACCAAAGCTGAGATCGAGGAAGATGGTCTCCGAGCCTTTTGCGTTGCAAACCCGGCTCCTAGGTTAACTCGTCTTTTTACTATCTCTTTCAAGCACTTCTGAATTTACTTCTGCACTTATACTTCTTATTTCTTAACCCGATTTCTTTCATTCTCAGGATGATAGTGACTGGTGGAAAATTGAGACTCCAACTCCCACTCCCGATGACGAGGAGGCCGGGTCTGATTCTGATGAAGGTGAGCTTGATTCCATCGGCCAACTATTCCGCACTCTGCTTGAAAATGACACATCTGTAGAACAACCTCAACTGTCTAACCCGGACATTCTTAATCCAGAACCACAAGATAATCCGGTCGCTCAAACTTCTCAACCCAGTACTTCCAACATTGAGCCTCCTGTTCCCAGAAAGAGAACTCGTGCCACCATAGCAAAGGTGCCATATTCTCGCTTTATAAGTGACCCCAAATACTCTTCTTATGTAAAACAACCCGTGCAGGAGAAAGAGCAGAATGCTCCCAAGAAACCTAGGACCCGCCAATCCTCCAGCACAGACCCACTTTTAACAGGTATTCCCAATATTGCCAAACCTCGAAAGCTGGGTGCCCGAAAATCTCGTATCGAATCATTTCCTTTAGCTGGAAAATTCCGGGTCGCTAAGTCCCAGTCTTTATCAGTTTCTTCTTCAGATAGCGTGAGCACGCCGGACGACTTCCAGATAAACACCGGGTAACTCTTTTTCTCCTTTTTTCATTTTCTACACACTATCTCTCCACCTCATATAATTAATACTAATCATGTATCTTATTTTCTACAGTGCCACAACTATGCTGGATGATGACCCGGATTCGCCTCCCCGAGCATCATCACCACCCGCCGTTACAGCGCCTTCTCCACCGGAGGCACATGTTACCGAACCAACTTTGATGGATGAGCCAGAAAAGATCCCAACTCCTGTTACTTCTCCAGCGCACTCTCCTCCTGCTCAACCAGAACCCGCCCTGGCAGAACAATCACCCGGACAAGGATCCTGTACCAAAGAAGATGAGGTGCTGATTACCGGGTCACAGAAAGTTTCAGTTGCTGGCACCTCCACAGTGATTGCCAAAGTTACTGCTCCCGAAGCCAAGCCGGATCCCTCTGCCCATGGCAAGGACCCAATTGTACACTTTGATTTGCCGGCTCTAGAATCGATGCCAATGCCGGCTCTTCTTGATGAATATTTTACCCGGCTTGCCCAACACAAGCACTTTGAGAGCAATCTGGTGTCAATGATACAGAAACGCTATGAGGTAACTTTGTACTGCCCATCTCTACTTTTACCTGTATATACATATACACTGTAGCCCCAAGCGCTAAGTTTATAACTTGCTAATGAACTTGGTGCTAAACTGATAGAAAACCTCAAACTGTAGTCCCCAAGGACCGGGTTAGCTGCTCACAGCAACCTGGGACTACAACTTTACTTCTGGATCAAATAATTGCATCTGTTATGGAAAAAAACTGTGAATACTGTAGCCCCCAAATGCCGGGTTAGCTGTCCACAGATACTTGGGACTAACAATTCTTGCATGTGTCACCAAATTGCAGCTTTATTGTTGTAAAAAACTTCAAATACAGTAGCCCCCAAGTGTCGGGTTAGTTGCCTGCACAACCTGGGACTACACTGTACCACTAATTCATGAAAAAAGTTCACTCTGTAGCCCCCAAGTCCCATGTCATCTTTGCTTCGGTAACTTGGGGCTATAATTCTATAACTCATTAATTTTTGGCAGGAATCTGCTGCTAAGACCGAGGAAGAAACTTCCCGGCTAAAAGAAAAACTTAAGTCGGAATCCAATGCCCGGCTTATCTCTGAGAAACAACTGCGAGAGCTGGAAAAAACCATGACCGAGTTATCATAAGAAAACTCGGATATGAAGAAAGAGATGGAAGAGCATGAAGAAAGCTGGAAAGAGCAACTGGCTGATCTGTAGAAAAAGCTTGATTCCACCACTGCAGAGCTGACCCGATTGAAGAATATGATCACCTAAATGGTCACTTCACTAGTTGGTGAGTTTATTACTGTACTGCATTGTAAATGCTAACCCGTCTTCTTGCGGTGAATAATCGATTGCCTTCCTCAGGGAAACGTGATGCGGCGTTGCGACAAACTGTTGCTGACAAGGTAAAGTGCATGTACACATTGGTGCGCCAGCTATACTTTGGTAGCTGCGAAGTGATCAAGGCTGCAAGGAACTGGGATAATCCGCCAAGCACTTATCATGAGGTGCTGGGTCACCTATCCAGCATGCCCAAATGGCTTGAATTGTGGAAGAGATCCTCATGCAGAGCTGGTGTGATGCGTGGCCTTGCTCTGGCCAAGGCTTACCATCCTAGCTTTGACCCGGCGCCACTCATTGGTGGCTTTCCCGAGTTCAATTCTGACGGCAGCAGATTTGACAGGAAATCCTATAGCAGGGTCGTGAAGCAAACCCGGTATGTGGCCACTGAGATTGCCAACAAAATGAAGCTCTCCACCTTGCAGTACGGGTTCAACCAGAATGACGAAGACGTCCAAGACCCTTAGCCAGCTCGCATCAATCTACTTCAAAGTTATAAGGATTCTGTGTCAAAAACCTCAGTCCCCCCAGCTCTTCTACTCCAATCGTGGATCCTCCTTCCCGTGCGACAGTTGAAGACGATGATGAGAGCCACTTTGAGTCTCTCTACCTTGTCACATGGCATGGAGAAGGAGCCCCCAAGACCCTGGCTGAGGCAGCAGATAAGCAACAGGATGACCCGGCTATCTCGAAGGCAGATGACTCGGCCGCGAACAAGAAGGATAACCCGGCTGCAACGTTGATACGTCTCAAACGTATCTATAATTTCTGATGTTCCATGTTGATATTATACCAAATGTTACATGTTTTATATACACTTCATAGCATTTTTATGCATTTTCTGGGACTAACCTATTAACAAGATGCCACAGTGCCAGTTCCTGTTTTCTGCTGTTTTTGTATTGAAGAAAAGCTAGTCTGGAAATATTCTCAGAATTGGATGAAACTTGGACAGAACCTCCTATTTTTCCAACACAAAGACGGAGTCCAGAGGAGAGACGGAGGAGGGCCACGTGGCACCCACACCATAGGGCCGCGCGGGCCCCCTGCCGCACCGTGGGGTGGTGTGGGGCCCTCGTGGCTCCGCAGCCGCCGCCCTTTCGCCTATTTATTCATCCCGACGCGAAAACCCTAAATACCCGAGCCATTATCCACGAAAAGTTCCAGAGACGCCGCCGCCGTCAACCCTAGCTCGGGAGGGTTCAGAAGCTCTTCCCGGAACCCTGCCGGAGAGGGGAATCATCACCGGAGGGCTCTACATCACCATGCCTGCCTCCGGAGTGATGCGTGAGTAGTTCATCCTTGGACTACGGGTCCATGGCAGTAGCTAGATGGTTGTCTCTCCACTTTATGCTATCATGTTTAGATCTTGTGAGCTGCCTATCATGATCAAGATCATCTTATTGTAATGCTACATGTTGTGTTTGCTGGGATCCGATGAATATTGAATACTATGTCAAGTTGATTATCAATCTATCTTATATGTTATTTATGATCTTGCATGCTTTCCGTTACTAGTAGATGCTTTGGCCAAGTAGATGCTTGTAACTCCAAGAGTGAGTATTTATGCTAGATAGTGGGTTCATGCCTCCGGTAATCTGGAGAGTGACAATAACTTCTAAGATTGTGGATGTGCTGTTGCCACTAGGGATAAAATAACCGATGCTTAGCTTAAGGGTACGCCGTTAGGTCTAATGCATTTGTTTACTTTACGCACATTACTTAATGCAATTATCCGTTGCTTGCAACTTAATACCAACGGGGAACTCGGTATGACAACCTGGCGGTGGATTATTAGTCATAGACGCTGTTGGATAACGGTCTATGTATTTTGTCGTAATGCCCACATGAATATCATAGTAATCATCATGTCATATATATGCATTGTCATGCGCTCAATATTTTGTCAATTGCCCAGCTGTAATTTGTTCACCCAGCATGTTAGTTATCTTTTATGGAGAGACACCACTAGTGAACTGTGGACCCCGGTCCATTCTTTTACACTGATAATACAACCAACTGCAAACACTGTTCCTTTTCATTCTCTGCAATTTACTACTGTTTTCCACACCATACGTTTAATCCTTTGTTTTCAGCAAGCCGGTGAGATTGACAACCTCACTGTTTCGTTGGGGCAAAGTAGTTTGATTGTGTTGTGTGCAGATTCCACGTCAGCGCGCCACTGACAACCTTCCGAAGTGATTTCTTGCTCCTACTGGTTCGATTAAACCTTGGTTTCATACTGAGGGAAAACTGCTGCTATACTGCATCATACCTTCCTCTTGGGGTCTCCCAACGAACGTGTGATCCACGCAATCAAGCATATTTTCTGGCGCCGTTGCCGGGGAGCAGAAGCACTTCGGTTCAGAAATCTCCTTGCTTCCCCTTCCACACGCCATATTTCTGGCCCGTTGCCGGGAGCAAGAGGATTTCTGCAAGGGGAGTTTCACGCTTCCAATCTCTTTACTTTGTTATTGTCTTGCTTAGTTTATTTTTATTAGTCTTGTTTGCTTTATTTATCAAAAACACAAAAAAATTAGTTTTCTGCATCTAGTTTATTTCGGTTTGTTATTATGTCTAGTTGTTTACTTGCTATCAATGGCTTCTCTCTTTGAAACAAAATCTTATTGGCTAAGTGGGTTCACGAGGAACAACA
This sequence comes from Poa pratensis, assembly GCA_947311845.1. NCBI lineage: Eukaryota > Viridiplantae > Streptophyta > Magnoliopsida > Poales > Poaceae > Poa > Poa pratensis. The sequence continues at coordinate 60,847,723 of CAMZMU010000020.1, read as the reverse complement.
AAATTATTATAAGGAATACCGCTTTCTAAAAAGGGAAATATTTATGGGAACAAATAAGTAGATTGAATTATTTTGCTAAAAACTTGTGCTCTACTTATGATGAATCCTACTGCTTTAATGAATCTTTTGTTGTAGAAGGCATAAACACCTCCCTTTCCAATGTGATTATAATGATAATGAAACCTTGGCTGCTTATGCTAAAGGAAACTATGACTTTGTTAATCTTGAACAAATTGAAGAATTTTTGTTTTTAAGGGTGCCTATGAAATTGCTGGTTATATTCGATGATGATGCTCCTTATAGATCTGATACTTTTGCTATGCTTGGATATTGCCTTGAGTATTATAATGATAATCCTTATATTACTGAATTTCTTGAGAAAAGACATCCTCAAAAAGAAGAGACCATTGTCTTGCAGGAACCTGTAGAAGAAGAAACTACTGCTGAAGCTGAAAGCTCATTGGATGAAAAAGAGGAGGAGAGTGATGAACAAAAGAAGGAAGAATGGATTAGCTACCCATGCCTACCTTCTAATGAGAGTAACTCTTTACCTCTTACATTATTTGATCACCCTCCATCCTTATCAAAGGAGGATGAATGTTATGTTCCTGTGGATTCTCTTGAAATATTCCCTATGAGTAAAACTTGTGGAAATGAGTATGCTACTGTTATTTATGATAATCCATGCTATTTTGATAAATCTTATGATAATCCTTTATTTGTGCGTAATTTCGAAATGCATGGTAATGAGAAAGTTTGTTTAGAAAATGTTTATGATAAAGCTCTAGATGATGGTCCTATATTGCTTGATAATATTATGTATTCTACTAATGAAAATGGGATTGGAGAGGTCTTGAATTTATCTAGATGGAGTCCCATACCTCTTGAGAATGATCAATCATCTTGTTATAAAATGGTTAAAAGTGGGTTTGAAAGTTTTAATCCCACTATTTTTGAGCTTGATAAAAATTATGTGTTTGTAGATCATGAAAAGCATGCTTTATGTGATAGTTATATTGTTGAGTTTGTTCATGATGCTACTGAAAATTATTATGAGAGAGGAAAATATGATTGTAGAAATTTTCATGGTACTAAAACACCTCTCTATATGCTGAAAGTTTTGAAGTTGCACTTGTTTTGCCTTCCTATGCTAGTCACTTTGTGCTTCATTGATTTTTTCTTACAAGACTCCTATGCATAGGAAGAGTGTTAGATTTAAACATGTTTTATATATGCTTCTTGATGCTCTCTTTTATGTTTCAACTCTTATCCTTATGTGAGCATCATTAAAAATTCTAGCCTAGCTAAAAGGCGTTAAAGAAAAGCGCTTATGGGAGACAACCCATTATTTTATTTCTGCAATTTTTCTTTTCTTTTTGAGTCAAGGAGTTGTTTACTTCTGTAACAATTCCTTTGTATCTTTATTTTATCGCATTGTTGTGCCAAGTATTGCCTCTAATAGGAAGATGATGCTAGATTTGGATTTCTGCGCAGGAACAGATTTCTGCTGTTCACCGTTTTAATTCTGTAAAATCACAGAAAAATTATTTAAATCTGAATTTTTTGTGCGTGATCCTCAGATATGTACGCATCTTTCGTTAGTTTAAAGTTTTTCGATCTGAGCAACGTAAGTGCCTCGAAAAAATTCGTCTTTGCGGACTGTTCTGTTTAGACAGATTCTGTCTTTTATTTTTCGCATTCTCTCTTTTACTAGTGTTGAGTGGAATTCTTTTTTAGGGTGAAGAGCTTCACATAACATCAGTGGCAGTAGCTAATGTTAAAAGTAACGGTCATGTTTGTGTCCTTATAGAACATGTGAGTTTTTGATTGTGCACTAACCCTCTAATGAGAATTACTTTGAGTTTGGTGTGGCGGAAGTTTTCAAGGGTCAAGAGAGAAGGATGATATAATGTGATCAAGAAGAGTGAAGAGCTTAAGCTTGGGGATGCTCCCATGGATCACCCCAGCATATTTCAAGAAGACTCAAGCGTCTAAGCTTGGGGATGCCCAAGGCATCCCCTTCTTCATCAGCAACTTATCAGGTCATCTCTAGTGAAACTATATTTTAATTCTTTCACATCATATGTGCTTTACTTGGAGCGTCTGTGTGCTTTTATTTTCAGTATTTTATTTTTCTTATGGTCAACTTGATTGGACCCCAGCATTCTTGATTGGGAGAGAGACACGCTCCGCTTTTTCATATGAATACTCCTATTCTTCACTTATACTTGTTGAGTATTCTTATCTAGCTATTGCTATGCTTTTAGCTCCTGTTTTGCATGCATCTCTTATTCAGAGCTGTTAGTTCTTTTAAAGAAAGTACTCTCTTGCTTCACTTATAATTGTTTGGAGAGTTTATGTTGAAATAAATTGATTGGTGTTTGGTTGGAACAGAAAATGTTGCATGTGGTAGATGGTATAATGGAAAAAGCTTACATATTCTTGTAGATCATTGTATTGGATAATTTGATACTTGTCAATTGTTTTGAGTTATCAAGTAGTTCATGTTTAAGCTTTTGTATCATGTAGTTAAAACCTATTAATGAAGAACTACCGTAAAGCTCGTTGAAATTTGGTTTGCATGATTGGTATCTCTAAGGTCTAGATATTTTCTAGTAAAAGGGTTTGGTTAACAAGGAAGACAGTGTAGAGTCTTATAATGCTTGCAATATGTTTTCATATAAGCCTTGCTGTGTCGGTTGATATCCTGTGTTTGCTTCAAATAACCTTGCTAGCCTAAACTCTGTACTGAGAGGGAATGCTTCTCGTGCATCCAAAACCTTGAGCCAAAATCCATGCCATCTGTGTCCACCATAACTACCTATATGTGGTATTTCTTGCCATTCCAAGTAAATTTTTCATGTGCTACCTTTAAACTATTCAAACTTTATTACTCCTATTTTGTGTCAATGTTTACCAAGCTCATGAGGACGGGGTGGATGTCTTTATGTCAACTGTCAAACAGACTTTACCACCGGACTAGCGGCATATACATCCGCTTATCCATTAATTTTGCAAAAAGAGCTGGCAAATGGGGTGCCCAGTCCCAATTAATTACAACTTTAACCGCTTAATTCTCTTCACATTTTTGCCCTGATTTATCAGTCAAGCAATGACAAACAGTGAAATATCTGCATGTGTAAACAAAAGAGAAAGAGGGATGATCTGCCTTGCTGGTAGAAATAACGTCCTTCATGGGAGCCGCTCTTAAAAGTCTGGTTGGCAGGGGTCATATTGTACTTTCCATTTTCTGATTCGTTGACAATTAACAAACACCTCTCAAAACTTATTTTTACTCTCTATATGATTTCAAAAACTTAAAAAGCTCTAGCACATGATTTAATCCCTGCTTCCCTCTGCGAAGGGCCTTTCTTTTACTTTTATGTTGAGTCAGTTTTCCTACTTCTTTCTATCTTAGAAGCAAACACTAGTGTCAACTTTGGTGCAACAATTTTTATATGCTCGTATATTGCACTTATTATATGCTTTGTGTTGACAAATATCCATGAGATATATATGTTGAAAGTTGAAAGCAATTGCTGAAACTTAAATCTTCCTTTGTGTTGGTTAAATACCTTTTACTTAGAATCTATTGCTTTATGAGTTAACTCTTATGCAAAACTCTTTGATGCTTGTCTCGAAAGTACTATTCATGAAAAGTTTTTGCTTATATGATTCAGTTGTTTGCTCATTATCTACTTGCTAGCAAACTATAGACCATTGACCTGGATCACTTCATTCATAACATGTGCTTTACAGTATTATTTGATCAAGATTATGATTGTAGCATGTCACCTCAGAAATTATTTTGTTTTTATCGTTTTACCTACTCGAGGACGAGTAGAACTAAGCTTGGGGATGCTTGATACGTCTCAAACGTATCTATAATTTCTGATGTTCCATGTTGATATTATACCAATTGTTACATGTTTTATATACACTTCATAGCATTTTTATGCATTTTCTGGGACTAACCTATTAACAAGATGCCACAGTGCCAGTTCCTGTTTTCTGCTGTTTTTGTATTCCAGAAAAGCTAGTCTGGAAATATTCTCGGAATTGGACGAAACTTGGACAGAACCTCCTATTTTTCCAACACGAAGACGGAGTCCAGAGGAGAGACGGAGGAGGGCCACGTGGCACCCACACCATGGGGCCGCGCGGGCCCCCCTGCCGCGCCGTGGGGTGGTGTGGGGCCCTCGTGGCTCCGCAGCCGCCGCCCTTTCGCCTATTTATTCTCCCGACGCGAAAACCCTAAATACCCGAGCCATTATCCACGAAAAGTTCCAGAGACGCCGCCGCCGTCAACCCTAGCTCGGGAGGGTTCAGAAGCTCTTCCCGGCACCCTGCCGGAGAGGGGAATCATCACCGGAGGGCTCTACATCACCATGCCTGCCTCCGGAGTGATGCGTGAGTAGTTCATCCTTGGACTACGGGTCCATGGCAGTAGCTAGATGGTTGTCTCTCCACTTTATGCTATCATGTTTAGATCTTGTGAGCTGCCTATCATGATCAAGATCATCTTATTGTAATGCTACATGTTGTGTTTGCTGGGATCCGATGAATATTGAATACTATGTCAAGTTGATTATCAATCTATCTTATATGTTATTTATGATCTTGCATGCTTTCCGTTACTAGTAGATGCTTTGGCCAAGTAGATGCTTGTAACTCCAAGAGTGAGTATTTATGCTAGATAGTGGGTTCATGCCTCCGGTAATCTGGGAGAGTGACAATAACTTCTAAGATTGTGGATGTGCTGTTGCCACTAGGGATAAAATAACCGATGCTTAGCTTAAGGGTACGCCGTTAGGTCTAATGCATTTGTTTACTTTACGCACATTACTTAATGCAATTATCCGTTGCTTGCAACTTAATACCAACGGGGAACTCGGTATGACAACCTGGCGGTGGATTATTAGTCATAGACGCTGTTGGATAACGGTCTATGTATTTTGTCGTAATGCCCACATGAATATCATAGTAATCATCATGTCATATATATGCATTGTCATGCGCTCAATATTTTGTCAATTGCCCAGCTGTAATTTGTTCACCCAGCATGTTAGTTATCTTTTATGGAGAGACACCACTAGTGAACTGTGGACCCCGGTCCATTCTTTTACACTGATAATACAACCAACTGCAAACACTGTTCCTTTTCATTCTCTGCAATTTACTACTGTTTTCCACACCATACGTTTAATCCTTTGTTTTCAGCAAGCCGGTGAGATTGACAACCTCACTGTTTCGTTGGGGCAAAGTAGTTTGATTGTGTTGTGTGCAGATTCCACGTCAGCGCGCCACTGACAACCTTCCGAAGTGATTTCTTGCTCCTACTGGTTCGATTAAACCTTGGTTTCATACTGAGGGAAAACTGTTTCTATACTGCATCATACCTTCCTCTTGGGGTCTCCCAACGAACATGTGATCCATGCAATCAAACGTCCACTGATAACCCGGCTCCTGATGCTGGGGCTTGATACTTGGTGCAAATACTTTATCTTCTCTGCAAAAACAATGTCTCATTTGGCCCTAACGGGCGGTTTGTAATAACTTAATACTTTTAGCCTCATATTTTGATAGTGCGCCTGTGCACTTTGAAACTTTGCGTGATATGTAAGAAACTTATATGCTTTCACGTAGTTCTGCAAAGTTTATGGTTTTGATGACCCTTTTGGTTTCTATAAACTGTAAGCCGGCTTCCGCATGGATTATCACTGTTGCGACATCTCTGTGAAAAACAGGGTCAGTCAAGTCCCAATGGGCCTCATGACTGATTGAATTTACAGGCATGCAATCAGGCCACATAATTGCGATTCATATCAAGCTTAAGTTAGACAACCAAGAAAATATAATGGCTCATAGAATTGGCCGGGTGATGAGATTGCAGCTGTACTTTTGCATAAGTAATCAGCCCCCATGACCAAAGTGGCTTATTTGCTGGGTCTTGAGTTTGTAACTGCGCTATTCAAGCGATCAGCCCCCAAGACCTGAAAATATAATTGCATTGCGAATCCACGGCGGTTTCCCAGTGGGATATGTCGGGTTATGAATTTGAATAAAACATAATGTAAGCCAAATAATATAAAATGTAAAGTAAAAGTGCAAGGAAAAGGTGAGATTTTTCTGTCAAACTTCACTATATTCATATAGTAGGTCAGCAAGCCGCCTCATTAAAAACCTTCCAGTCCCCTTAGGTACCCTGGTAAGGAAAAGAGCGCGTCTGAAACCTGCTGCATCTTTACAACGTGTATTACATCTGATAAAACTTGGTCTGATACTATGTATAATAAGGGCGAAGCTGGGCAACGTTCCATGGCCGGTTTCGCTCTTCCAATGCTTTGGTGCTATGGTCAGTATTGTTGGAGATTTCACTATGCTCTCTTGCATCCACCAGATAATATGACCCGTTATGTAAATTCTGGCTCACGATAAAAGGGCCTTCCCATGGAGGTGATAACTTGTGCATCCCGACTTGAGATTGAACCAAGCGCAAAACTAAGTCACCTTCTTGGAAAGAACAAGTCCTGACCCGGCAGCTGTGATAACGGCGCAAGTCTTGGTGATAAATTGCTGATCTTTCCAAAGCTTGCTCCCTGACCTCTTCCAGCGCATCCAATGAATCTTGCCGGATGAGCTCGTTTTCTACCTCAACGTAAGCCGCCACACGAGGCGAGTCATGAATAATGTCACAGGGAATACCGCCTCAGCACCATAAACCATGAAAAACGGTGTAAGTTGCGTGGATCTGTTTCGTGTTGTGTTAATGCCCCAAACGACAGAGGGCAATTCCTCCACCCAATCTCCGGTGGCTCTGATACATGGCACCCGGAGATGGGGTTTCAATCCTTTAAGCAATTCCTGATTTGCACTCTCAACTTGTCCATTGGCTTGGGGGTGAGCCACCCAAGCAACATCAAGCCGAATATTGTTATTTCCACAGAACTTTGCCACCTCTCCTAGAGACATATTTGTCCTATTGTCTGTGATGATACTATGTGGGTATCCAAAACGATAGATGATGCGCTTCAAAAACTGCACTGCTGTAGCTGCCTCACAATTTGTAACTGGCATAACTTTGACCCACTTTGTGAATTTATCAATAGCAACGAGGAGGTGAGTTTTCTTGCAAGGGGACATCTGGAAGGGGCCCACCATGTCAAGACCCCAAACTGCAAAAGACCATGTCAAAGGTATAGTTCTCAACTCCTGAGCGGGCACATGCACCTGCCGGGCATATCTTTGACATCCATCACACCTCCGCACCAAACGCTCCGCATCTGCCAAAGCAGTAAGCCAGAAAAATCCGTGCCTGAAAGCTTTGGCTACCAAAGATCCGATTGAAGCGTGATGACCGCAATCTCCCTCATGAATCTCTCTAAGTATTTTCTGGCCTTCCTCTGGAGATACACAGCGTTGAAACACGCCGAAGGTGTTTCGTTTGTATAACTCGCCGTTAATAACTACATATGTCTTGGTCAGTACTCAGTACTCGCATAACTACATATGTATAACTCGCCGTTAATAACTCGAGCTGTTGTGAATAAATAATTAGCTTTATCTTGTTAGCAGTCAGTACCCAGTACTCGCATGAAAGGTGTCAAAGTTGTAATCCTATAGACCGATACTCTGTGGTCTCAGGGCCAACACAGAATTAGAAATGGGGAGTTGAAAGTGATACGTCAAACTCTGGTATGTATACAATTATATACATATAATCCGCCGGGTCGTTTGCATGCTCACTTGGCTGCAAATGAGAGAGCCACCTAGATTGACACTTATCTCGCTAATGCGTTTCTCAAGTAGTGACGGATAAATAACAGTATATCTCCCTCTTAATTGGTCAATTAAATAATCACATTGGATAATTATGTTGTTTCATTTGCTGCCGGTGTAGGCCAGCCGCGATGCGTAAGCTGGGAAATGTAAAGATTGGAAAGCACACTTTGGCTTACAATGTGCTTTTTCTGCCATCTATTATATAATTAAAACACAGGATAACCAACGGTGGAGATTTGTCAAAAGTTAACCATTATGTACAAACGGTGGAGATTAATTAGGACAAGATATAGATCGACGTGATTCCACATGGAAACTAAGAAGTACGGATGGATGTCCGGCCTCCACACGTTCAAGAATTTGGAAAGCAAAAAGTCCATGGTTAGGAAGTTACACCATACGTAAGGATAGACTTAGAAAAAAGACATGGACAGGTGTTTGGCCTGACCACGTTCGTGGATATGTAGATTCAAGTGGACACTAACCGATGGCCCAATGCGCGCGGACTCAATATAAATCATGGACGCCTGGAGACGACCAAATAGGCAGTCGACAAATCGAACGATGCCGACCGAAGGAGCAATCGAATCCGAGGTGCAGCTGGTAGGCTACATCAACAACGAGCTGCGAGACGACGCCGGCCGGCGACCCCATTATCTCCGGCGACCACAGGACGGAGCGCACAAACATGGAGGAGATTACCTTGAGGGGTTGGGCACTTCGGGTTGTCCACGATGTATCACCGATCGGTCTGAGTTTTTTAGATTGATCGATCCCAGTCGTAGAGGGATTAAATCTTCACCAAGGCTACGAGTGAGACACTACTAGGGCAGGTCCACGACATCCCGTCGGCACCATGCACCCAAGCATAATCACCAGCATGTTCAAGGATCCAATCCCCGGCCCAGACGGATGAAAGATTGTACCCTCGACAGGCCGGAGATTCCTAGATCGATCGGGTCTAGAGAATAATTGTTATGCTGGTCATCGGAACTCTGGCAATGTGCGTACCTCGGCCGGCGGCCTCGCATGGCCAAATCCGGTACCAGCTAAGGCCGGGAAGAAGTTCACGATACTCTGTGTCCAGGCTGTGGTCGACCAGCAGAATTGCACGGTGGCTGGATCAACGCCGCGATAGCTGTAATGGCGCTGGCGGCAGAAGATTGCAGCGGCATATGTGTGCTAATGAACGCCTACAATCATGGTCGTACAGCAAGCGGGTCGTCGTCTGCGATAAACTACAGCAGCTTGGCCTAGCAAGGAAACCGAGCTTGATGCCGTTCTGACCGACGTAGATGGATCTCCTCGCTAGAATATCTCCTCCCAGAGCATGTAGCTTCCGATTGCATTTATTAAATTCGGGGAATTACTTCATCTATGTGGCATGGCGAATCGTGCACTATGCTTGCTCGCCACCGCCGGGTGACCACGAAGTTCGCGCTGCCCGACGTCTCCAAGAACGAGCTCAGCCTGTCAGTACCTGATCCACATGCTCTGAAGTTTCAACTACACATATTGTCACGATCGATTGACATGCAGTTCTTTGGAGTTGAGAACTGCTCGAGAGGGTGATGATTTGAAATCAGATCAGTATGGATGAAGTCGATGTATAGGAACGTAGGTCCAATCAGGATGTAGCTGTCCTCTGTCCTGGATACGTGTTCATGCTAGAAGGATGCGGTTTCCTCAACTGCATTATAATGCGCCACCGCGTCTCCATCGGTGTCTCACTGCAGGAAAAGCTGAAGGATAAAGGGATCACAGGTGAGAAGAAGAGCGCGAGCAAGGGAGTTTGTGCAGAATTTTCTTTTGTTCTGTTATCCCTGACTCGAATAGGTTTAACACTTCCTGTGCATTTCACTAACGTATAAATTTTACTAAGCCTTTGAAAGGAATCAATATTCATCACTAAGTGCACTCCAAGTAGGTTCAACAAGCTGGTAAGTGGTAACTACCTGAAGCTGAAGACATGGATGGATGGTTGAGTGAAGCCTAGGTGAAACAGAGTGATTAAATGGTCTCAGTATCATGGACATTTCAATTGGTCTTCATTGCAAGTGCTATACGGTCTATCAGGTATCAGAATCAACTGGAAGATGCACATGTTCACATTGTGGTCCCAAGATTAAAACACAGACTTTTTTCCTCTCTTTTATTCACACATGGATGAATATGTGTAGATCCCGTATGCAAGCAAATTTGTAAATAGAGGCAAATACTAATTATTTACCTCATCGGTTTTCTACTAATTATGTTCCTGAGGTGCAGAATTGAACGCTTCATGTTGTACACTCTCATGTTTTGTTATTAGAAAATCATTCGACTAATGGTGTCACTAGATTTCCTAACGTGAATAATTTTGCCTCTATGCTGCACAGAAAGTTGCCTTGCACCGAATGAAGTTTATATGAACGATTACGACAACGTCTGCCCGATATGAGTACCAAGAATCAACAGAACCATTCACCACGGTGCTGCATGCATGGAGCACCATCATTGGCTTTAGTTGATGCATATCTAAAAGTGTTATTTTTGTTTTCAGCATCTGCTCACTGTGCGCTTTTCCATATTTTACTGGAATCTCTAGAAACTACGAAACTTTTACATATTCAGTATCATCTAATCATCTGCGCGCAAACCAATTGGCACAAATTCCTGAGATGTTTAAGTGTACTTCAAAATTACGTTTTCTAGCTGATGTTTTTCTTGACATATTCTGACTTTTCTTTCAAGAGCTCTTTGCATTTTCATTTAATTTTTTCTGGGTCTTACCTTCCATTTAGAAGTTGGGCACGTAAGCAACCTCTCTCTAATTTGAAAAAAAAAATTGAATTGGTTTTGCCATACCAAAATAGATACTACTATTCGTCCCACACTTAGTAGTTTCGTGTCTATACTCATCGGTAAAAAAGAGCACTGGGCTCTCCCAAAATGATTTGGGTGCATAACAAGAGTGCTCCGAGACCTCCGGTAATGCACAAATTTCGCATGGTGAAGTATTTCAAATAGGGGCACCAGAGCTATTCATAAGTTATTGTGATAAAATCTAAATTTTGGCAAACCTTTCCAAACCTATGATTTATTTTGACCAGGACACCGTGGGGGTGGCCCTGATGGTTAATTTGCTAATCAAGAGAAAAAAACTAAAAAAAAATCATATTATGTACAAGAGCAAGACCTGTAAAGCAAAATTACCAAGTGCGATTCTGTCCAAGCCAAAAGCTTTGATCTTGGATAACCCTGAACCGACGTGAAATAAGAACAAACTCCATGCAACCAACAACTTCGTTTTGAAACGATTTCTCATCTAGGAAAATAAAGGATGTCACTGCTCAAAGATAACCTAACTCGACTTTCGAGAGAAAAATGGCCCTATAACAAACTTTAGCGAATTAAATTGAGTGACACAGAGATGATGTAGATGTCCAAGCGATAGCAGTTACTCTCCTACATCGTGAATACAAAAGCAGTAAGAAAATTACTTATGTTACTGAGAGTAATCGTTAATTGTACTAAAGATATCGTATAGTTCACAAGAAATATCAATAATGAGCAAGCAAACTTTGTTCATGTTATTGAACATGGCAAATTTACTCCACGTGCAATTAGACACAGTTGATTGGTAGGGCGGCGGAAATAATTCAAGTTAAATGGTAGAGTATGGCCACCACTATACATAATTGAATTTATAATCCTAATTAAACAATGAAATTACTCTGGATTTGCATGTCCACATATGCAAAAGATTTATCACCTGAAAAATGGAAGTATAGGAAAGTTCTAAAATTGAATAGTGTACTTCCTATACGAATTATGGTTTCTTATTTATCTTACATTATGAAAAACTAGATATCAATTTGAAACAAGTTACATTAGATATGAAAATACAAAATATGTATGTGCTAGCCGCGCAATTGCGCGGGCCACCCAGCTAGTTAATAATTGATTAACCATACATTTCGCTCCATGGAATCTTCTCCGGGTTGAAGGGACAAGAAAATGACATCACTGCGCATGTCATTTACCTTAAGGCCATCCTAGCCTCTACGATCAAAATCTATATTTTTTACTAGTAATGCTTTCCATGCATGCATGATGGAGTATAGTTTAAAATTTTGATTGGTATTGTGTTGCCCAACGTCAGGCCCCGACCTACATCGATCACTGGTTGAATGCACCGTCATTCACAGAACCGCTCGTGGGTTTAAAATATGATGTTAATCATAACAAGCCTGGTTAGTGAGGTACTGATGTGGCACATAATTAGGAAAGAAGCAAATGTCTGAAACAACATATGAAAAGCGTCCTTTTGCTTCCCACTTAACAGGAGTACGTGAGTAATATTAGCCATGTATTCTAATTTTATATAACCTAAGCATCAATTTTTTTTTATATAACCTTGTACACGATGTGTGGTACGAGACACTGCGGCCGCTTCAAGATATGTCCCTACTCGCTATCTCCCCATCGCTGTTGTGTGTGGTGGATCTACGTGCCATTTTTCTTGTGGCGATGATCGCCGTGTACACCGGCTAGACAGCACTTCGTCAAGGCAACCATCACCTCTTCCATTTTTCCATTTTGTTGTAGCCATGTGATATTTGTATGGTCAGGTGGTACTTATGTATCCTGACAAATGACTAGGAACGAACACCAAACCTGACGGCGGACTCCGCCACATCAACATCTCATGGATTGCAGAAGGTGACATAAGCATCGTATACCCTCGAATAGCAATTGTGAAGAAACAAGAGAAGCGAGAGAGTGAAGTGAAATGGATGCTTTATTGATTGAGACTGCAGGCTATATATAGTAGCCGAACAGTCGGATACAATGTCGGTTTACAAGTGGTCGCGTCCCTTCGGGAGGACACAGCGACGGTTCGATACATGTAGTGTTTGGACAACGCCAATAACTCTAACTGCTAGGTAGTTATGCTAAGGAAATCCTAACTGCTCTATTATTTCCTAACACTCCCCCTTGGACAACACTGCATTGTAAGCTTCATTGACTTGAGAACATACGTCTTCGAGTGCTGGAAAATCTTTGCATGATCTTGATAATCCTTCGATCTAGAAATCTTGTATAGTTTATATCCTCCAAAACCTGTGGAAAATATAAAGAGAAAATATAGGAATTTGATATACCGTAGGTATAGTTATTGTCTCAATAAAATCCATATGAGAAACCAATATAGGAAAACTCATAAGGAAAGAGTACAATATATTATTATCGGATGATAATTAATAAGTTCAGTTCTAGGAATTTTCTCCCCCTGAACCTTGCAAATTCCGTAGTCGTTCATACCAATGCCATGAATGCATTTTTGAAATGCAGTTGTTGGTAAAGACTTAGTGAACAAATCTGCAAGATTGTCACATGATTTTGTTTGCAGAATATCAATTTCTCCATTTTTCTGTAATTCATGAGGAAAGAACAGTTTTGGAGCAATATGTTTTGTGATGTTACTTTTAATATATCCCATATGCATTTGAGCAACACATGCAGCATTATCCTCATAGATAATAGTTGGTGATTCTAATGAACCAATACCGCATGAAGTTTGAATATGGTTGATCACTCTGCGAAGCCATACACACTCTCGTGAAGCTTCATATAATGCAATTATTTCAGAGTGATTAGTGGATGTTGCTACTAAAGTCTGCTTTGTTGACTTCCATGAGATAGCAGTTCCACCATATAAAAACACAAACCCTGTTTGTGACCTGGCATTATGGGGATCAGAAAGATAGCCAGCGTCAGTATAACCAATCAGGGTCATTTCTTGATTTTTCTTATAGAATAAACCAAGATCTTTAGTACCATTTAAATATCTGAAGATATTCTTTACTCCTGCCCAATGGCGTTTTGTTGGAGCTGCACTATGTCTAGCCAGTAAATTTACTGCAAAGGCAATATCTGGTCTAGTACAATTTGCGAGGTACATTAGTGCTCCTATGGCACTCAGGTATGGGAACTCAGGTCCCAGTATCTCTTCGTCATCATCCCTAGGTCTAAAGGGATCCTTTTCCATATCAAGGGATCGAACGACCATTGGTGTCTTGGATGGATATGATTTATCCATATTGAATTTTTCCAAAACTTTCTGAATATAAGCGGGCTGATAAACGAGTATTCCTGAGGGAAGGTGCTCAAGTTGTAAACCTAAGCAAAATTTGGTTTTTCCCAAATCTTTCATCTCGAACTCCGTCATTAAATGATTGCGTGCGACAGTTATGTCTGCTGCGTTACCAATGATGTTGAGGTCATCAACATATACTGAGATGATACAAAATCCCTTTGAGGATTTCTTTATAAAAACGCATGGGCAATCATCATTGTTTGAGTATCCTTTATGGAGAAGGAACTCACTAAGTCGGTTATACCACATTTTACCCGACTGCTTCAAGCCATAGAGTGACTTTTGTAATTTTACACAATACATGTTGCGATTTATGTCTGGATTCGGAATTTTAAGTCCATCAGGAACTTTCATATAAATATCCGCATCTAGTGACCCATATAAGTATGCGGTCACTACATCCATTAACTGCATTGATAAATTCATTTGTACTGCCAATGATATTAAATATCGAAACGTAATTCCACTCATTACAGGAGAATATGTATCGTCGTAGTCGATACCGGGTCTCTGCGTAAACCCTTGTGCTACTAGTCTCGCTTTGTATCTCACCACCTCATTGTTTTCGTTCCTTTTTCGAACAAAAACCCATTTAGCTCCCACAGGGAAGACTTTATGAGGAGTAGGTATTACTTTAGAGAATACCTCTCTTTTGTTAAGCGAGAGCAGTTCTGCCTCAATTGCCTCCTTCCATTTAGGCCAATCCGAGCGCTTCAGGCACTCTTTCATAGATTTTGGCTCTGGATCCAGTTGAAGGGTTTTAGCAATTTTCGAGGAGAAATATATGTCGACAAGAGTAGTCTTTCTATCGTATGATTCTCCTGAATCAATATAGTTTGTGGATATTTCTTTGATTCCTTCAGGCACCGTGTGATTTCCCATAACAACGGGGTCTGAGTGTTTCGATGTCCCAGCATTAGTATTTGTGCGCACATTTATGCTGGGCTCTTGATGTTGAGCATCATTTGGTGTCTATCAACTTCAGGTTGATTTGCATTTACTGACATAGATTTTGATTTTCTTTGTTTCCGCGGTGGCTTTGGAGAAGCCTTTTCCCTTGTAACCAGATTTCTCCCCCTTTTATTTGCAATTGGGAGTTGAGTAGTTTTATTTGGTACCTCTACTCGTTCTGGTGCATTAGCTGCAGGGATATAAGATTTAGTGACACCTTTGTGATCAGTAAATGCGTCTGGCAAGTTGTTTGCAATGTTTTGCAAATCTATTATTCTCTGAACTTCAGATTCAGATTCTCTAGTACGTGGGTCTAAGGACTGGATGCCTGTAACATTCCAATCTATTTCCTGGCATTCTTTGTGGTTTGTTTCTCCCCCTAATGCCGGGAAATGGTCCTCATCAAAAATTGAATCAGCGTACCGGGCTGTAAACAGGTCCCCTGTAAGGGGTTCTAAATATTTTATAATTGACGGAGATTTATATCCCACATAGATTGCTAATTTTCTATGGGGGCCCATTGAGGTACGCTGCGGTGGTGATATCGGTACGTAGACAGCGCAACCGAATTTTCGCAGGTGGGAAATACTTGGCTGATTGCCACGTACTATTTGAAACGGGGAAGTTTCATGATATGCAGTTGGTCTGACTTGAATCAGATCTGCGGCGTGTAAAACCGCATGTCCCCAACAAGAGGTTGGTAAATTGCAATTCTGTAATAATGGTCTAGCAATTAGTTTTACCCTTTTGATTAAAGATTCAGCCATTCCATTTTGAGTATGAACATACGGTACTGAATGTTCTAGATGGATACCTAAAGCCATACAATAATCATTAAATGCGCGTGAACTAAATTCAGCAGCATTGTCCATTCTTATTGATTTTATCCTGTGTTCAGGATGATTTGCTCGTAATTTGATAATTTGAGCAATTAATTTGGCAAAGGCATGGTTGCGTGTGGACAATAAACACACATGTGACCATCTAGTGGATGCATCAATTAGCACCATGAAGTACCTAAATGGTCCAGACAGAGGTTGTATTGGACCACATATATCTCCTTGAATTCTTTCAAGAAAATTAAGTGACTCATTTTTAACTTTAAGGTAGGATGGCTTAATAATTAATTTCCCAGTAGCACATGCGGTGCATACAAAATCTGATGATTTAGGAAATCTTGTAGTTGGTAAATTGTGACCAACAGAATTGCCTATAATTTTTCTCATCATACCTATTCCAGGATGACCAAGGCGATCATGCCAAGTCTTGAATTTATCAAGATTTTGAAAAATTATTTTATACGCAACATAAGGTACGGGTTTGATGTATGTAAAGTATAATCCGGATGAGAATGAAGGGAATTTTTCAAGAGTTTCTTCCTCATATCCGTTGCTTTTTGTTAAAAGCAAAAATTCTTTCTTATCCACCTGAACTGTTTTTAGGTGGAAATTATTAGATCGGATATCTTTGAAACTTATAAGGGTACGTGTAGATTCAGGATACAAGAGTGCATTCTGAATTACAATAGTAGTACCCATAGGAAGTGTGAAAGTGGCTCTTCCTGAACCAATAATTGCTTTGTTACTACCAGTTATGGTCATAACATCTTCCTTTCTCTTTGTAAGAGTTTGGAAGTACTTTGTTTCCCTTAAAATTGTATTAGTGGTAGCACTATCCACTAAACATAATTCTTCTTCCATCGGATGTTTCCCGTAAGATTTCTATAAATAGAAATAGAATATTTTAGAATAAATCTTATTTTATTCATATATTCATCAAATTACATACATGGTATTTATATTACAAACTTCAAATATAAATACATTACAATATTATGTCTGATTCACATAATACTATATACATAGTCTGATGACTTTATTCTACTTATTGTTATACAATATAGTATTTCTTAGTATATTCAAATGGCTAAATGACATCGACTGTTTATGGAGTTTAATTCATGTCTCCAAAAACATCTTGGGTGTAGTCCACAAGCATGTCTTCATCGAGGATGATATCGTCCTTTGGCTTGAATTCTTCAATAGAACTCTGAGATGGACCAACTTGAGAGTTGTCTTGAATGTCGTTGAAGTGAGCTTCAGCTTTGTTCACATGAACTTGTTTCCCTTTTCCTCCATACTTCATGTATAGATCCACGAGGTGCTTGGGAATACGGCATTTGTTAGTACGATGATTCGCACATCCACACCTTTGACAAGTTTGAGAACTGTCATTACGGTCATTTTTCTTGAAATGACCTTTCCCCTTAGATTGACCGTTGGTCTTTTGACCATTGTTCTTTTTCCACTTTCCTTTAAATTTTCGGAAGTTCCTTTTACGGTTTCCAAATTTGTTAGTAAAATGAGCATTAGCATGTGCTTCAGGGATTGGCATTGCGCCCGTTGGGCGAGCATTGTGATTTTTCATGAGAAGTTCATCATGCTTCTCGGCCTGAAGTAATGTGTATATAAGCTCAGAATACTTTGTGTATTTTTGTTGACGATACTGCTGTTGCAATATCCTCATTGAGGGTGGAAAGTGCATAAGGTTTTATCTATTAAGTCCGCATCTGAAACCTGCTGATCGCAAAATCTCAGTTTGGAGTTAATCTTATGCACGGCAGAATTATATGCAGCCACAGACTTAAAGTCCTGGAACCTTATGAGAGACCATTCTCTTTGGGCTTCCGGCAACATTACTGCTCTTTGTTGATCATATCTCTCCTTGAGGGAGTTCCATAAGACTAGTGGATCCTCCTCCATTAAATATTCAGTTTTTAAATCAGGATGGAGGTGGTGCCTTATGAAATGCAATGCCGCATACTTTACCACTTGTGGTATTTCTGGGGCATTTGGAGGGGGTGTGACAATGCAAGGGCCAAGGTTACGTCCAGTCAAGTTTATTTTCATATCCATGGCCCATGATAGATAGTTACTTCCATCAACTTGTAGTTCTTCGAATTCTTTCTTATTGATGCCAGCCATTTTTTCCTGCATGTATGATCATGCATTTATTAATTTTACTTGATAGTAAAATTATTTTGGTAAACAACAATTTTGTTCTAGAGGAACAATTTTAAGCTGATGCTTTAGAACCAAACATGTGTAGATCTTCGAATTTCAAGTTAACACATTGTAGATAATCTCCATTTTATGGAGTACACCTCTCAGTACTAGGAAGCATAATCTGACGTATGTCAGTAGACGCCCATCTAGTACCCTGTGTTAATACTTTGACTTTAATATATTTGGAAGAGCACTTTGGAGATAATCATTCATCGAAATGACAAATGAATATACTACAGTAATGGATAATCTGTATTTGTACAGTAGATGCCATCACCTTGTGATTCACAAATATGATTCGAGATAGTCACATTTTTTTTATCTCATAATTTATTGATGATAAATTTGCACGAAATTAAATTTCAAATGCAAAAATAAAATTGTTGTACCAAATAAACATGTTATAATATGCTACATGCAAATATATTAATAACATGTCATGTACATATTGAAATTCAAATAGACGTAAGGTCTAGAATATGTATTTACAATACGATACTTGTCACACTGAACTAAGTACGAACTGAGGTTTCTAAGTACTGCTCAACTAAACACGATACGATAGTGGCAGATATGGTGCTTTCTAGAAGTACAATGACTAAAGCAACATGTAATTTATTTAATACTAGAGTGGCACGTAAGGCCTTTTGGCCACAAGCCTGTGTCGGCACCGCTTGGAGCCTTGGACCAGCAGGTCAAAAGGGGATCGAGGAGTGGATAACGTCCAGTCCGAGCATCTTCTTCTTCCACCGCTCCCTGCTCCATGCGAGTGCCCACGGGCACTTCCATCAGTGGCGGCGGCAGGGACCATCCGCGGAGGAGGAGGGCGGCTGGTGTTGGCCTCGTCGAGGCAAAGCTCTCCGACTTGGTCCGTGAGGCCGAGCGCCACGGGCGACCATGTCCCTCTGCGGATGCCGGCGGGGCGGGCCGCCATGGCTGCGGCGAATCGGCGGAGGATGACGCGCGCTTCCGGGGAGGGCGAGCACCGGCTCGTCTTCCTCTTTCTCCTGCGCTGGGAGATTGAGGTCGGGGAGCGCTGGGGCGGCCGGCGCGGGAGCCACGGCCTCGACCTCCTCCATTGCCGCCTCTGGTTGGACCGCGTCTGGTGGCGCGGAGAACTCCGGCACGGGGTCGTAGCCCGGCGGAGCGAAGTGCTGCGCGTCCTCGTCGGATGGCGTCGGAGACGGGAGACACGGTCCGAAACCGTGGCGCAGGTAGTAGTCGCTGAAGTCGCGTTCGGGGTCGTCGACGAGCCATCCGGTGCTTGGGCCGCCCAGCAGCCACTCCATGGGTGGAACGGCGAACTCCGGCGGCACCGGCATCAGTTCATCGGCGTCCGCGCTGACATTCGAGACTGAGGCCTCGTCTTCGTACACTGGGTCGACCACATCTTCCGCGGTGATCTCCGGCGCTGCGACCTCCGGCGCGGCGACTACGGCCGGTTCTGCAGCGGCCACCGGGGTTTGTTCCCGGCGTATAGCAGCCGTGGTGCTTGGCCCCGGTTCTCCAGGGTAGCGGTGGCGCTGCAGCCAGCGGTTGCCGTGACGGTTGTGCTGCTGAGGCGCCCAGCGGTTGCCGCGGAGGCGGCGGCGGAGGCCACTGCCAGGGCCAAAGCGGCGACGAGGCACCCAGCGGTTGCCGTGGTGGCGGCAGCGGAGGCCACCGTTCCACTCCCGGCGACGGCCGGAGTTCCAGCAGCGAGCGGCAGCGAGGGAGAAAGTCCGGCGAGGATAGCCGCGACGGTGTTCCCTGGCCACAAACCGAGCAAAGCAAAAAGCGAGTTCAGGCAGAAAAGCCATCTTCTACTCACCTTTCTCTGTCTCTTCTACTGTAGCCTATTGCTTTGGCAGAGGCGCGTGCATGATAACGTGTGAAGAAACGAGAGAAGCGAGAGAGTGAAGTGAAATGGATGCTTTATTGATTGAGACTGCAGGCTATATATAGTAGCCGAACAGTCGGATACAATGTCGGTTTACAAGTGGTCGCGTCCCTTCGGGGACACAGCGACGGTTCAATACATGTAGTGTTTGGAAAACGCCAATAACTCTAACTGCTAGGTAGTTATGCTAAGGAAATCCTAACTGCTCTATTATTTCCTAACAGCAATAACTAACCCCGTGGTCACGTGGATGAGGCAATGGATGGATTTTCGTTCCGGTGTTGGTGTTCAACTCATTGTGTTGCGGTCGATGGTGGTATGGGACATCCTCTTTTGTGAACGTGCAGTTTCGAGGTCGGCGGCGGTACGGGACGCCCGCTCTAGTTCGAGGTCGGGTTCGATACGACGCAGCAGGTGCTACACACGACGGTTTTGACGGAGCTCTCAAGTCATGCCTGTCCGGCAGTGGCGATGTGACGTCTCATACGGAGGCGTCAGTATATGTGTGATCATGTCAGGTGCTACGCATGACATTTCCTCCGCGGTGTCAAGTCATCCCGATTAACGCTCGCTCGAAAGTGGCTCAACTGTGGTATGAAGCATGGCGATATGGGACGTTATCATCTTCCATTTTCTCCTCCTGTGCCATTTGGTTAACGATGTGTCGTTGGCTGGCCAGACAAGTGATGATGGTACAAGCATCTACGTTAAGTTTGCACACTTCCGTGAAAACATTTTTTTGGCAATGTTGACGCGCACCTACTGAAGATGATGGATTGAAATTCGTGTTTTGGGGAAGAAAATCCTAGCTCGATCTTAGGTTGGACTCGTCCCATCATCCGTGCGCATGCGAATTTCCCTACTTGAAGACTTTCTTTTGTATCTTTTCTGTACTTTTCTCTTCTATCATATTGTTAGGAGTAGCCTAGTATAGATATTGTCGTGAGGCATGTAACTTTGGGTATATTTACGTTATATCTTTATGAAATTTGCAGTAAAATAGCTCTATGCATAGATGACCCGGACTTTTGGCTCTTGGCAACGCGCGCGGAGGGAATCCAGTGGCTGAGACTATAGCGTGATTAGGAATCAAAATAGCGTTTCCGGCCGGCCGATCATAGAAATACAGAGTAAAGACGTCATAAAGACAACATGGAACAACATCTAGCAGGAGTGCATTTAATAGGTGGGTTTAACACGCATGCGAATTAAAAATCTTGTGGGCGTTAATTAGTCAATTTAAGTGTGATGACATTAATTTAATTATGGTGAAATAGATTAGTCAACTTAAGTATGGTGACATGTGGGTACAAACCGTCTGTACCTGAAATGTAAAGAGCATTTTACTATCCATCCACCCATCATTTTTAATCTCATTATCAATATTGTATCGGGTATATCTTTTCAACCGAATGTTTGATTTTTGATATTTTTTATATTTGAGATCATGGTGAGTTGATCTTTAAAACAAGATCAATATTAGACATATTTTGAAAAGGTTAAAAAATTGACTATAAAAATGGTATTGAAACCACAAATTTTTTTTTTTTTTTTTGCACATGTAAAGTATTTTCATCGTGTTTTGAATAGACCCTTTTACAAATTTATTCCGAAATATATGAACCCAGTAATGAAACTTGTATAAACTTTTAAAAAGAACCATGTTTGAACTATAATTAATTCAAATACCTGCGTAATCTACGTGGAATGTTTTTCAAGTAATTGAAATGTGGGTGGAAAATTTTGAAATTTCTGAAATTTTCATAAGAACAACATGTCGCCAAAAAATGACAAAATAATAATTAGGAAACTAAACTTTCGAATTTATGAAACATTTATTTTATTTGTTGGTGAAAATCCATTGAAAATATATTTTGGAATTTATTTACAAAATAAAGTACAAATGAAAATGTTCTACATGTGCGAAAAATTTATGAAATATTGTGATGTCACAAGTAAAACATAATGAAAATATGCATGAAAATATTTGTGATTTCAATAGCATTTTCAGAGTCGAATTTTGAACCATTTGAAAATATGTATGAAATATGTCCAATATTGATCTTGTTTTGAAGATCTCCTCACGTGGATCTACAAAATATAAAAATAATAAAAATCGGACATTCGGTGCAAAAGATATTACCGATACAAATATTGAGAATATGCTTGTCGAGTGGATATAATGGCATGTAATTAATCTCTTGGGTTAGGTTAAGTTAACTTAAGACTGTATGTCATTTATTACTCACATGCACTGTGTTAATGAGAGGCTGCATGTCATTTATTGGTGGCTGATGTCATCGTGCGCGTGGGATACAAAATAGCATGCGGAAGACCTCATCAGGTACGTTGTTTAGTAGGAAGGCAAAGGTAGGATATGGGGTGGGTGTGTGGCCGAGTTCGCCTGGACATTTTCGTATGCATAGATTTCTTTAATGCAGTGGCCGGAGTTTCCTCCCCTTTTCGTAAAAAAAATATAACCAACCGAAAAGGCGAAAGCCTACGACCACGAAACTCACCGCAGCAGAGTGACCACCAGAGGTTGGATTTGATGTACAGTACTGAAGGTTGAAAGGTGGCAGAGCAAGAAGGTCAAACAATAGATTATACTCTCTCCGTCCTAAAATAAGTGTCTCAAGTTTGCCAAAAAAAGTGGATGTATCTAGACATGTTTCATGTATAGATACATCCATTTTTTGGCAAACTTGAGACACTTATTTTTGGACGGAGAGAGTATTGCTTTTACATGTACGTGTGAGGTATATAGAATTTTGCCTGCCGGCCGTGAAGTAGCTAGTGTGGGCAGAATACATAGACCGTCCACGTGCAGCATCAGCTTCACTACTACACGCGAAAAGTTGCCAGGCCAGATGTTGCATATGCAAAGGGTCACCCAGCAAAGGCAAAAAAGGCAAACACACACATGCAGCATGCAGTACTGTCTGTGGGGCATGTTTAAGGCCTGTTTTCTAGTGCTTGTCTCTTATCTGCTAATAAAATGATAAGATTAATCTGCAACTTCGAGTGTCATTCCCAACTGGAGCAGTGGAAAATTCGCTCAAAAACGTAGTCCCTTGGATGAGGAATACACAGTGTGAGGAACAAGAACTATGCAAAAAGAACGCCACGATTTCAGAATTCAGAGTGTGCAAATATATGTTATTCGCTCGGTGTCAACATCAACAGGATGCGCACAGCACAGCCAGGTCTCATCTCATGGGTGAAACGTACTGCTCATGAATGCATGTCCAAAGCATACGGTTAACAGATCTCCAAACAGTGCGTCCATTATGCATGAGGTATATGATCTTCTCCAGAAAACAATTATATGCATGAATCCATCTGAGATCTTGCTACAGTTCGATCATATCTCGCATTTGCATGTGAAGCCTACCTAGTAGTACTATAGACAGCAGCCAGCAGGGGAAAACACAAAGAGGGGAGATGAGATAGAGGATGCAACGAAATGAGATGGGAAAGTAAAGCAGCTTTTTGGAGGATGCCTACATGTCGTCAATAATAAGCGGCGCGAAAAGAAAGACAAACGCAACAAACTATAGTACTCCTACATGCAACGTGTTGAGGTAGCATCTATCCATGTCAGGATCACGCATATATGTAAATATCGACCAATGATTAAGGTCATCAGCGCCAACAAGAGCACAATCAGAAGGAGCACTTAGCGTGTAAGCATGACAAGTTAGCCATCTAGCTAGTGCGGCGACCTAAGCCAGGACGACTGAGATATATTCCAGACGATAGCATAATTCCTGACGCGTAGCATATGTGCATTGGTTGTGCCTTCCTTTTTCTTCAGTTCCTGTTCAGTTTTCGTCACCTGGACAGCAACTGTCTATACATCATTGTTCGATCTTTGTTCCAGATATATTCTCGGGGTCGACTAAAATGCCCTTAATATTCCCCCAAACCTTATATATCTTTGCTAGCTGGCCGCCGTCTAGAGGCAAAAAATATTTTTGCTTTTTATTCTGTTCTCAAAGCGAGAATCCTAATAATGTTTTCAGAATATGAGGAGATTAAACAGGGAAATATACATTGTACTATCCGACAAAGGACACACAAATATCCCATGCATGTAGATGTAGCAACTTTTGACCCATATTACACATTATATAGCTATACACCCCATCCGTCCTAAAATTTATGTCGGGTTTGACTTTGCACAGTTTTAGATGAGCAAAATTTGATCACTAATATTTACTAAAATATATAGATTACGCATTGAAAATATACATAGAACTAATTGACCGAGGAAACATAAATATTTTAAGTAGGAAATTTTTACTGTACTCGATCTTTGTGAACGGAGGAGTATGTACGTATTTGGAACTTGTTTACAATAAACTCACAGATAATCGATCAGGACCATTTTATACACCTAGATTCTTGAATTCCTTGTAGCAAACAAGCATATGCTTCATTTGCAATAGGCCACGCGCGCTCTACTAGGTAAGTCACTTTCTTTTACCTAGCTAAGCTAGCTTTTTTTTTTTAGAAATGGATTTTTTTTTTTTTTAGAAATGCCTAGCTAAGCTAGCTAGCGTTTGGTCAAACTAATAATGAAATTTGTAAATCTAACAGTGACTAAGCATACTCTAGCTATATATCGGCATATAGCCAGTTAGATAAGTGAGAGCTAACTCGCAGATCCTTTTCAAACCCTAATCATGAACGCCCATAAGCT
This sequence comes from Poa pratensis, assembly GCA_947311845.1. Classification (NCBI taxonomy): domain Eukaryota; kingdom Viridiplantae; phylum Streptophyta; class Magnoliopsida; order Poales; family Poaceae; genus Poa; species Poa pratensis. The sequence continues at coordinate 60,823,199 of CAMZMU010000020.1, read as the reverse complement.
GCTTCCATGAGTAAGCATGTTTTGGACGCCGAAACTTCACATCAATCTGTTTATAATTTCCTGCGAAAAGATTCGCGTGCTCCATACGGCCGGTCAGGCTTGATCCGGCCGGCGACACATCTAGAGATAACTTCATCTATCAACACAGCACAGGATAAAACCCTTTGAGCTGTACATGAAGGAAGATTCGGCTGAGAAACGATACCCTTAATTTGTGCTGGCGCCACATCTTTAACCTGGAGCCCTTTATTTACTTTAGCTAAAGAGTGAGCAAGCAAGTAAAGAAACGGATGTGACGTCGTTTCGATTGATCGTATGTGCCTCTACATGCGGCTCAAAATTAACAATGGAACAGTCAAGTATATGTACATCCATGGATGCACACAAGCTAAGCTAGCTAAGATATGTTATCTACTAGTAACGATGCGTATGGATGCATTGTTAAACGTTGACCTGTGTTTTGGAACTTGTTTTCACGCGCTTTGTTAGATCGATAGATTAATTCGCAAAAATAAGAAAGATTAATTAATATTCTAGTGTAGTGCATTGCATTGCATTGCAAGGCTTGCGATGCCAGATCTTGCAATAATGCTCCAAACCTTTGGGACTTTTTTTTTTTTTTTTTTTTTTTTGCGGGTAAAACCTTTGGGACTTGGGATAGTGTCAACCGCAAGATAAGGGGTCGATTGCTATATATTTAATTAAGCAGCATATATCACTACAGGAAACGCACAAGACGCCGACGGCCGTATTATACGCCGACGGCCAAATGTCGGGGCCGTCGGCGTACAAGGCGAGCTAGGATAGCCGCGACCTCGGCCATCGGCGTAACAATCCCCGTCGGCGTAGCCAGACATGGGCCGACGACAGCCATAGGCGTCAAAAAGGCCGTCGGCGTACAACGCCCGCCGTGACGGTGCCCAAACGGGGGCTTTTTGCTGCGCTACGACGGCGACGGCTGCCGTCGGCATCTATATGTGGACTTAGACGCCGACGACTACCGTCGGCGTATAATTGTTATTTTTTTCAACTATTATAAATGAATTTAGATTTATTTATTTCTCTATATAATATTTAATGTAGGTATAATTTATATATATATTGGATCTATAATTTCCCTCCCAATTTCGGTATCCCATCCGCATAAAATAACGGTTTGAGTCTTCCGGAACCCGACCCTACAACATATAAATGTCAAATAAATAAAAACAACATATGTAATATACACCTAGAACATAAATATTAAATATATGGCTCAAAAGATCCTGCCCCGTGGTGTGACCGGCTTCACGAGCATCACTGTTTCCTTGGCTAGTATTTGGGCATATAGCTGGAAACTCCCACATCGGGCGAACGGGAGGGAATGTTCGCAAGAGTTGGGGTATATGTGTGTTTTTTCTTGTACCTAGGGACTATCCTAGCCCAACCAAGCAAAACAATCCAGTGAGCTACCCCCTTTCAACGCCCATACCGGCCGTAGACGGAAAAGCTAGGGTTTTCTCCAGCGGGTCTAGGGTTTCGCCGGAGAGGTGCTCCGGAGCATCGTGATCCCACCAAAAGCTAGGGGGTGCCATATCACATGTGTACAAGTGTGTTTTGGGTTGTAGATGTCCAAGATACTGGCCCGTGGTGTGAGCGGCTTCACGAGCATCACTGTTTCCTTAGCGAGTTTTTGGGCATATAGTTGGAAACTCCCACATCGGGCGAACCGGGGGAATCTTCGCAAGAGTTGTGGTATATGTGTGTTTTTATTTCACCTATGGCCTGACCTAACACAACCAAGCAAAAAATTTCACTGGCCTACCCCCTTTCGACGCCGTTCAACGGGGTAGACGAAAACGTTAGGGTTTTTCCAGCGAATTCAGGGTTTCGCCGAAGCGGGGCATCGGAGCGTCGGAACCCCACACGAAACCTAGGTTGTCCAATACCATATGTATACAAGAGTGTTTTGTGTCTTAAATGTCCAGTATCCTACTCCGGGGTGTGACCGGCTTCACTTCCTCTCTAGTGAGTTTTTGCACTTAGAAGTGAAAACTCCCCCCTTCGGGCGAACCGGATGGAATATTGTGTTTATTTGGGTTAGACTTTTGTTTCCCGCCTTCCTATGGACTAACCTAACACAACCAAGCAAAATATTCCACTGGCCTACCCCCCTCTCGGCTCCGGTCAAGGGGGTAGACGGGAACTTTGACTTATTCTCAGCGGGTATAGGGTTTCGCCGAAGCGGGTCCCCGGATCGTCGGAACCCCACCAAAATTTTGGGAATATTTACTGATATTATTGTGTAGTACAACTAAAATTTTGACTAACTTATATTATTGTGTAGTACAACTAAAGGAAAAATAGTAAGTTTCAAAAAAAAAATTATCTACGCCGACGGCAATGAGTTGCCCTAACCTTACCCCCACCAACCTCACCCGTTCGTTCACACCACACACACGCACCCACGCACGCCGCCGCCGCTGCCCCGCCGCTCGCACGCAGTCTCGAGACGATGGGACGGAGTCTCGAGATGAGGGGACGGAGTCTCGAGACCAGGAGACGGGGGCCTCCGCGTCGCAGAAGAAGCCAAAGATTCGTGGGGAATCCATGGTAGCAGGGACCGAGGAGGAGAAAATCCTCATTGTGCCTAATGAGGTTAAGTAAGTGACTATACTAATTTTGAACATGGTAATTTCATTGCGGTCAGGACAATTTGACATGTACTAATGTTTAATTATTGTGCAGCAATTGGACATATCCTCAAGGAGCCCGTGCGCCTAACACCATGATTGGAGCTTTGACTAGGAAGTTTTGGCCGGGCTTGTACAGTACGGTCCCCAACGGCGAGAGGAAGCTAGCCACCCATTGGGTAGACTATCAGGTCGCCTATCACCCGAGCTTCGGGAAATGTTCTGACGCCGTGATCACCAAGTTTTGGGTACGGTGAACTTTTCGAATTTTGTTCATAGTTGATGTCCCCACCATGCTCTCACAATTTGTTTTTTGTGCATGATTAAAGAAATTCTATAGGGTACTTCCTGAGGATCGGGCCAAGGCGGACAATACTTTGGAGGGGGCTTGCAAGAAGTTGGCACGACAGCAATTCTACAATGTAAAGCATACCTCCGTCAATCATTACCAGTTCTGAGAAGTTAGGTAAGACGGCGCCGAAGCATAAGAATGTGATGGAACCACCTGATATGACCATGGAGGATTACCTATCGGTAAGTAAATTGTCAATGAGATTACATGTTGCTGCTAAGTTGCAATTGCATTATCTGTTCTTCACATGAGTATTGTTTTTTCAGGTTATGCCACAATGGGCCTATGGTAAGGCAGACGCGTGGGATGCGTTGGCGTCGAGGTGGCTTGGGCAGAATGCCGAGTTCAAAGCCTTGAGCGAGCGGAACAAGGCAAACCGCAGGAGCGGGGAGACCCATTGTGCGGGAGCCCGCAACCATGATCGCTTCAAGGCAAAGCTGGTATATATATACATGGAACAACCTTCATTTATTTCCCCTCATGTTCCTACTTGATACGCATAACACTTCTTTGGCAATGCAGGAGGCCGATATCGGGGAGCCTGTTACGGACATGCAAGCATGAGAGAAGATGAAGAAGATCGATCTATCCGAGCCTCAGCCCTCGCTTCCCGATTACTATGGCAGTGCCGAGGAGAACTCGACGTTCAAGGGTTTTAATCCGGAAGTGGATAACCCTCTTGAGCATGACACCGACGAGAGAGCGATGGTCCTGGCCGGGCACGGTTTGGAGTATGGCCGTTTGCCCTGTCTTAGTGCGATAATCCCGCGTACTCCTGATTTGGGCCTCACGCGTATAAGGCTACACTCACCGCCGACGTCCCCCCTGTCCTGCCTCCTCGACAGCCTTCCCGAGCTCGCCCCGATGTAAGTTTTTCTCAATTTCATTCTCGTTCCGACATTCGTTCCTAAGTGGCTAAGTTGACGAGATTCGTTCTATTTTGAAATTGTAGCCTGATTTCGAGGCGGCCTACGATGCCGCTTACGCGGACTATGCGGCGGAGTATCACTTGTGGCTGCAGAAGAGCGCGGCCTATGACGAGTGGGAAGAGTTGCGCGATGCTGTAAGTTTCAACCTTTATATTTGCAAAATATGACAAGTCCCATTTCATCTAATTTGAACCTTCTTTTTCTACAACTCCTGACATCTAAACTATCTTGTAGGCGACCGAGAGGTTTTTTGCCACTAGAGAGCGGGATCCGCTGCCTCCGCGTCCAGCTAGGGTGGGGATGCCGCCCATGCACCCATCGAGGGACGTGTTCGCTCGCACATACAAGCCAAGGACTCCGGTAAGTTATTTGCCAAACCAGTTGTTACCGCCATACTGTGCTTTCCAAGTTGCTAACTTCGACTCAAACATGTAGGGATCGGGATGCTCCAGGAATGCACCCTTTGGTCGTGCTTCTGCCTCGCCGACTTCCACGCGCGCGCTCATGGAGCATGGCAGTGGAGGTGCCTCGCCGAGTTGGTCGCGCGAGACCACACCGTCCCGTGCCTCGTCGCGTACCACACCGTCCCGTGCCTCGCCGGGTTCCATGTGTGATTCGACGGCGGCTGCCCCACGCGGTCGGTCGCCTATTCTCATGCGGGCAGAAATCGGTACCTCGAACTCTCAGGAGATGTAGGATGTGTCCGGGTGTTCCGGGTGTGTTTGTATGAATGTTTGGATGAATTCGAACTATGTTTGTGTCATTTGGAGTTTGTATGAATGCTTGGATGAATTCGAATCATGTTTGTGTCATTTGGAGTTTGTATGATGGTTTGGATTATATCTATATGATGTTCTGTGATGTTTTAAAATTTGTGCAATTTTAATTGTATTTAAAATGTGCTAGAAACCAGCAGCAATAATTTGCAGCAACTAAAAAATTATGGTCACCCATACGCCGATGGCATTGCCGTCGGCGTAGGATACCTGCCAGACGCACAGGATGCTGCCACGTCGACAGAAATGGACCATTTGGTCATCCATACGCCGACGGCGTCGGCGTAGGTTATTTCCCAGGCGCCCAGGAAGCTGCCACGTATCACGCATACGCTGACGGCGTCTAACGCCCCCCAGTGACGAGCAGGATGTCGACACGTGGCACTCAGAGGCCGACGGCAATGCCGTCGGCGTATGGTGAGCTGACGAAAACGGCCGGATGCCGTCTTGTGGGGCCCACACTACGTACGTCGACGGGGTTCAGATACGCCGACGGCCGAAATGGTACGCCGACGGTTGCAAACGCCGACGGCGAGACGCCGACGGCAACCGTCGGCGTATCTATACGCCGACGGCTTCCGGCCGTACCAAAAGAGTATATACATACTCTTGTAGTGTATGAAGCCGTCGGCGTCTTGTGCGTTTCCTGTAGTGTATTCTAGTGGTCTATAGCTAATATTAAGCAAAAGAGTATATACATATTCTCTTGCTCGGAAATGCTAGAAATCCCTTGTTTTAGCTGGAGTGTTCCTTTTAGGCGATCATGTTGAACCACAATTGGAACACTCGCAAAAGGAGGGGAGGAAGGAAGATTCCTAAGCTTCCTTCCATACACATACAGTACTACTGAATAGTTCTACTCACCATTTTTGTCTGTAGAAAAGAAAAGATTATTCCCAGCAAAAAGGAGCGCTGCACTACCAGCACAGTAGTGTGTGGGCCCTCCCTATTTCTCCGGCCCAACAACGGCAGCCCCGGCGGATCCACGCGAGAGCCACACGCGGACACGTGACAACCCCGGGGCCCAGGTCCACCACCGATTGGTAAAGCCTGGCGCTGGCGGCTGGCGTGCTGCATCTCCATACCCTCAAAATAGGTCACGCTCTCTTACAGGTTGGGCCCATCTCCTCTAGATCCTTTTTGACGGCGTAGATGTTGGTCGTGCTCGTCCCAGGTGTGAAGTGTCCCGACCATAGATCCCAGTAGAGGTCAATGACACCGGAAAGTCGTTTTGTCACCCGGGCTACATATAGCCCGGTTTTTTGAAATTTAAAAATCTGCAAATTTAACTTGTGAAAAATTCTGGAAAAAAATCCTAAACGTAGATAATGATGATTCATACCTGTGTGCAAAAAAGAAATGCAAAATATTCAGTATTTTATCCTGTGTAAAAAAGACAACTTTCTAGATTTGGATGGTGATTCAAAATCTCTCAAAATTGTCAGAATTTTTTCATTTTCGTGTAGGGCGCAATATAAACTATTTCGCGTTGAAACTTTTCAGAAACATAGATCAAGTCGTTGTCAATATCCAGTATTTTTTCGGATTTTTTGGAAACTTAAAATGGCGACAAAAAAATAAATACAATACCGGGCTACAAGTAGCCCGGGTGACAAATCACCGCTCTCTCAATGACACCCATTATCCATATTTCCAAAGTGTTTTTTTTAAACTCACTTACTATATATTACTCAGGAAAATTACATGGATGATGCATACAGTCACGAAGGAATACTGGGATGTAGTTCACCCATAAGCATCTACGTCTAGCGCTATTTGCTTGCTTTGCACACAGATGTGCAGCTTCATTAGTTTGACGAGGAACATGCGATACAACACAACTACTGAAGCTAAGTGTTTTTCACCAATAATATGCTGCCCAAACACATGGGTCAATATGAAATCACATCACACTATCACATTGCCGGTGACAAAAAGCGAAAACATTTAGCGTGGTGCTGACCAAGCATTGCATGGATCCGTCGCTGGCTAAGCTCCCACATGCACTGTCCATAGCGATGCGTCTTCTTCCTTTTTCCAGATGGGCCAGCGGCCACACACACCTGTGCTGGTGCTGCTATATACCGGCTGCTCGTCTGCTTTAACGCTTTGAACAAAAGCCTAACTCATCTATGTCTCCATGATCGGCCGTTCAATGTATTGCTCCTCCTTTTTTGATGATTCGCATCATCCACAGGACAACCTGAGCTGCTACGTGTTTCTTACAGGACCGGTAACCCATAGTATGTGTGAGATCTTGATTTGATCCCCCGATTGACTAGGCATCGAGTGATCCATAGCACATCATCTTCAACCAAGAACGCCGGCCAGTTGATCAAAAGCGAACACACGGTTATCACGCTAGGATCAATATGCGAAAAGAAATTGGATCGATCCGACGACGGATAAGATACCTTATAATTGCCCCAAGAATATGTTTGCATATTTATTTGTACTCCCTCCGTTTCACAATATAAGATGTTTTAGCCATTTTCCAAATTCACATGCATACACATGTATGTAGACACTTTTTAGTGTATGTGTACATTCTTTTTAGTATTAACGTAGACATGCATGTGTAACACCTAAAACATCTTATGTTATGGAACGGAGGGGTACATAGGTGTGTGTACGTGTTGGCGTCACACATTGCTGAGCTGTATGTATGCAGCTATGTTGGTACAATACCGTGCTCTAGTCGGTGCGCGATATCTTGGTTTGATCTCGAGATCGGCTCGGCTTCAAACGATTGGTAGCACACCACTTGATTTTTAAAACGATTGACAACTAGTTGATCAATAAACATATTACCACGATACGATTGATGTGCGAAAGAGTTTGAGATCGGTATCGGGTAAAGAAAAACATACTACCTCGGTATAAGTATACAAGACCCCGAATATTTCTATGTATGGAGTACTTATTTTGGCGAATGAAGTATATATGATGTGTTGGATTTTATGGGCCTTTGACCCATTAGCATAACAAACTCTAGCATCTCAAAGTCTCATTCAGATCGGCTACATGCTATGCCGAGGAAGTGGGAATGAGATTAAGCTCCGTGTTCTAGTCTAGGGGAGAACAATGTGCAACCACTTCAGTAACTAATTAAACTATATGAGGACACACCGACACAGTAGCTCCATTATTTCTTCTTTAATGTACTTGATCTTCTCTACCTCGCTCTTTGCATAATGCACTAGAATGTAATATACTAGGTGAAATATCTGTTGATCTTCCGTTTCGAAAACAAAAATCTACAGATCTTGTCAGATTTAGTAACGTCGTAGCATAGATATCTTTGTTCCGTGTCGGGGCTATATGATAAATATATCATGCCTTTGTGAATGTGTTCCAGCACCACAGCAGCTAATGGATGTCTAAACTATCATCGTGTATCATAGCTAAAAGATTACACAGAAGCAAAGAGAGGCTAGCAGCAATTTAGGCTAGACAATCAATCGAAATTGGCAAAAATTAATGCATGCCTACGTGGCTGGATGGATGGCCATCCATGAAATCCAGTACGTGGAATCCGCGAGTCAGCACAGAGATCTTCTTCTTCGTTTCAAATTGATCGTCCTGGAATCATGTTCTTGCTTGACAGTGGACCCAAACATGCCGACCTTGTTTTTTCTATTAGTAATCATCATCAATTAATCCATGCATGAAATCCAGTACGTCCTTGTTTATGCCCTTGGTCTCCCTGGATCAACAGTAGGCCACTTCAAGAAAAATATGCACCTGCTTTTGTTGCTAGTTTTGTTAGGAGAAGAGACATGCATGATGCGTGTGCACATACATAAGCAATTTTGTCGTGGCTAAATAGAACATGATTAATTTGCATGCATCTTGTCAAAAGCAAGTTCAGTACATATCGTAGCCAACCCACAAAAATTGGTCTTGCATTCCTGGATTAAATATTTTTGAAACATTTAATAAAATCAACCTCTGGGGTAATCCACACAGTCAAATCCTCTCCTAAGTCAGAACTTCGAAAATATCTCTATAACTTTTGACATTCTCGGATAAAGGTAACATAGAGGACCGCATTTCTAGAGCTATCAAAAACTTCAAAACATTCCTGCGATTATCTTAGGAGAGGACTAATCTTCCGGGATTGCACGGACATTCTAAATCACCTGGCTAACATGCATATATATGCACAAAAGGATTTCAGAAACTTTATAAAATCCTCAGATTTTCCCTGTTTCAACAAAGAGAAAAAAAACATGTGTGATCGAGGGAACATCAGGGGTTCGGAGAATTGCTCTAGTTGCGTAAGTACAACAACAATCATCTCCTGAGGTATGGCTTCAACCCTCTTCATATACTTCAGCTTTTCTACACTCAGTTCGCGGTTCTACTACCGGTCAAAATCATTATAAAACGACTTCTAATTTGGTACTGTACTACTGTGGGAGTAACATGTTAGGGTTAAGAACGTCAAAAGAAAGAGTAAGGATATACGCGAGCAAAACGGGAATCAGAGAATAACACTAGTTTAATAAATGGTTGTTCCCTCTTAAAGCAAGGTACTAAGTTGTAATTAACACCCAAAAAGTGCACGCAAGTTTTATTTTTATGTTACTTTTAATTGTCCAATCCTTTACATATAACCAGTATATATTCTACTGCTTTAACAGTCACATTTGAGTATCCCGCAAAAAATAATGCATAAAGTTTTGAGTACTTATGGCATCTTTTAGATAGTACGTTAAATAACTTAGATTTGAGGTTCATATGTAATAATTGGTTTATATCATTGAAATATTCTCTTTTGTAGTTGAATTATGATAATACTATAGTACCTACAAAGCGTAGATTTGCCTAGAAATAAAATCAGTATGCATTGTTATTGGGCGCTGCTCGATCAACATTTTCTTTTTCTTCTTTGCTCATGTGAAAAAAAATAAGGGTAACTAAACAAATGGTGCACTCCCAGACTCCCAGTTAATTAATAGGAGAAGCCTCTTCCACTGTACTCTATTCAGAGTTTCAGTCATACTTTCAATAACTGGTAATATATTCATATCAAACTATTCAGCTATAACTTCTATGTAACTCTGTCAGTCAACTGTACTCTCTCAGTTTCTGCAAGACCTATCTTTTTTTTCCTAAAAGAGGAGTATGACCCTGGCATTAAGGCTTGTTTTTATTTTTTAAGAAAAAATATTGATCAACAATTGCTTTATTTATATACAATTTATATGAGATATGAGCATGTCATTAGATTTGATTAATTAATTTACATTACACAGTCTTGCATATTAGCATATGGTTATTCGTTCAAACTTAACCTTAACGAATGGAAATACATCTTGCAAAAAGCAATTACACCTGGCCTCGGCACCAATAATCAAGAGAGTAAGGACTAAAACAACCAAAATATTAAGAAAAGAGGAAAAGATCGACAAAAACAACTGTAGCAACTAGAGGGTTAAAAGAGAGGTGCTCCAGTAGCAACGCTTTCAAGAAGGACACGAAGTACAACGTCAACGGCGCTTGATCCAACAAGGGAGGTCACATCATGAGTTTTCACCCAAAAAGAAATTTGAGCAAACTCTAGATAATCTCTTCAACATGGGAACATCGTGTGAACATTGCCGTTGTGAGGTTCAACCGATTCTGCCCACATAGACCCAATAGGCACATCACGTTTGGTACACTGGACAGGATCCCAACACACGCATTGAGAAATGAAGAGTTCCCAAATCTTTCGTTGCATACACCTTTTTTCGCTACTTGAGCACTCCAACCCCTACACCAAGCATGAGACGACCAATCAATTTTTGAACCAGAGAATACTTCTGGGCAACGGAAACCAAAAAGGGTCCACCATAGCCGAAAATCCGAGATCAGAAGACGCCAAGACCGACCGTCGCGCTGCCCCCGCAGACATGGTGACGTAACCATCGTCGAGAGAACCCAGAGTCGTTGCTCGGTGACCAAGGAGCCCGTCTGGGCCACCACCGGCACCACCCCCAACTGAGGCCGCTCCTACAGTCATCAGCAAGAGCCGGTCTCGAGAAGAGGATTACAGGGATGCTAGTCCTGCTATGAAGTGTCGCGTCAATGGCGACCGGCCCCAACTCGACAGCACATGGACGGAGCTAATAGGGGTGACCTGGGGCCATGGCTCCCCACATGTATTTTTCTGATGAAACCCCACATATTATGTATAATTGATCTCTTGATACGTCTAAAACGTATATATAATTTTTGATGTTACATGCTTGTTTTATACCAATGTCACATGTTTTGTTTACACTTGTATATCATTTTTATGAATTGTCTCGGACTAACCTATTAACAAGACGGCACAGTGCCAGTTCCTGTTTTCTGCTGTCTTTTTGTTCCAGAAAAATTCTTAAAGAAATATTCTCGTAATTGGACGAAAATCTACGGAGCCCAGTTTTATGAAGACACGAACACGAAGTCCGAAGGAAGGCCGAGGAGGAGACCCAGGGGGCCCAGACGCCACCCCGGCACGCCCAGAGGTGGGGCCGCGCCATGGGGCCGGGCGTTGGCCGCCTCGGCCACCGCCTCGCACCCCCTTTCGCCCGTAAATACCTCTTCACGGGAAAACTCTAGACAGCCGAACACAATTCCATGAAAAGTTCCGTCACTGCCGTCCTCGTCAACCCTAGTTCGGGAGGGTTCTGGAGCTCGTCCCAGCACTCTGTCGTAGGGGAGATCATCACCGGAGGGGTTCTACATCACCATGCCAGCCTCCGGAGTGATGCGTGAGTAGTTCATTCTTGGACTACGGGTCCATGGCAGTAGCTAGATGGTAGTCTCTCCACTTTATGATTCCATGTTTAGATCTCGTGAGCTGCTTAACATGATCGATATCATCTTTATGTAATACTACATGTTGTGTTTACTGGGATCCGATTAATTGTGGAATTATGATCATTATTGTTCAGTTAGATATGTTATTTTTTATTTATGATCCTGCATGCTCTCCGGTGCTTGTGGTTACTTTGGCCAAGTAGTTGTTTGCATCTCCAAGAGGGAGTATTTACGATCGATAGTAGGTTCATACTTTCAAGTGTCCGGGCTCGAGTTGATAGAAACGACCGAGACCATGTTGTACTCTTGCTATTAGGGATAAAACAGCGGTGTTTACTATTACGGTTGTATTTACTGCTTAATTTACGCACTTTGCTTATTGCAGTTATATGTTGCTTGCAACTTAAAACTTTCGGGTGACACTGGATAGCGATCCCAGGGTGGATTATTAGTCATAAATGCAGCTAGCAAGCGTCTATGTATTTTGACGTAATGCTCAATTAAATATTACATTGAACTATATTTTTTCATGATAGTATTGTCATGCCCCCACCATTTATTAATTCTCTACTGTAATTTGTTTACCCAACATGTTATTTATCTCATGGAGAGACACCACTAGTGAACTGTGGACCATGTATTTTGACGTAATGCTCAATTAAATATTACACTGAACTATATTTTGTCATGACAGTATTGTCATACCCCCACCATTTGTTAATTACCTTGCTGTAATTTGTTTACCCAACATGTTATTTATCTCATGGAGAGACACCACTAGCGAACTGTGGAGCCCGTCCAATTTTCTCATATTGTTTATAACCGTTTCCACGGCCTTCGTTCATCATTTGCTCGCTGCACCGTTCTTACTTTCATCATATTTTCCACCATACGTTTATTGCTTTGTTTTCAGCAAGCCAGGAGGATTGATAACCTTTCTGTTTTGTTGGGGCAAAGTAGTTTGTTTGTGTGTGCGCAGGTCCACGTCAGAAAGCTCTTGCGTTGAGTGGAGTGACACCAAGCTAGAGCCTTCTCCAAGTCCTACTGGATTGATAAACTTGGTTATGCAATCAAGGAAAAAGTTGCTACTAGCTGCTTCTTAACCTTCCTCTTGGGGTTCCCAACAGGCTTTGTTAGGCCGCATCATCCTAATTAACCATTATGGTCCACCATCATCTTGCATAATTAATTTTCAGTTGGCCCCCCTTATACATAATTCCTGACTCCATCGCTGCGACATATCACCTACAAACCAACGCACGAGGATCCGCACATCGGAATCCCGGCAGCCCCATCGCCAGTGTTGCACTATTGTTTCAGCAACAGCCTTCGTGAGGGAATTGCGATGCAGGGGTTAGGACCCCCCCCCCCCCCCCCCCCCCCCCCCGACGGCGACACAAGAAGAGACTGGTCGGTTTCGTTGTTGTACTAATCAAATGGGCCTACCCTGTTATGTGAGAAGCATTATGCATGCTTGCGTGTCTCTCCTGACTTCATCTTCCCTTACATTGTTTTCCCAGACATTTCCATTCTCTGCAGTGTACATCATCAACTGTAAATTACGTGCACCGGCCAGCCCAGATGCATCACATGCCCCTTGTTATTCAGCTGATCCTCTTTTCTTGCCGTATGGGTATATGCAGATCTAGATAGATATATGATGGATTTGCAGCTAGCTGCTCGTGATCATCTGCAAAGAATTAAAAAGCAGTTCCATTCATGCATATCAGATCGGGGGATCGACGATCACCGGTCAACTTTTGAGCTCCCGATCGATTTACGTGCACGCATCTATCATGCATGCCTGTCAGGTGCATGCATGTGTAACCGCCGGCACGATCGTAAGCTAGCTCACGAGAGGATATACATACCAGAATCTCCCATGCGTTTAGTCGGAGAAAAAGAGAAAAGATAGATCGGTTATTAAGGGCCACATGTGAATATATACACAGTGGTTATACAAGGTTTTAAGGTTTATCTTGTGACGTGTAAAATGTCTTCTCATGTTAGGATCTTCTTATGATCATCTCCTAATAATGGACAGCCTCTTTCGTGCATGCAATCAAGTTGTAGGAAACTTTCTTCTTCCTCCTTCAAAGGGGAGACCGAGTCGGTTCGATTAGTTTCGTGCGAGAAAAACCCGCATTGTCACACTCATACAGATGTACTCGGTATGTTTCTAGTTTCAGCAAGTTCACAAGGACCGGAACTACTCAATCCCTTCCATAATATAAGATGTTTTAGATATTACAATAAAAAAATTATATAGAGCAAAATGAGGAAATCTATATAATAAAATATGTTTAGATGCGTACGCATTAAAAAAAGGTAAAACACATTGTATTTTGCAACGGAGGGTGTAACTCGGAGTAGCCGCGCAAAAGCAGCACACCTACTACGTTCACCGCAAGGAAGTATCACTAGCTAGATTGCACAGCTAGGCTAGTTTGATGATGTCGTATACTTTGTTTGCATGCACGCAAGAGGCCGTCCACGTCGCACGCTCGTCCAAAGCAAGGGTCAGCAGGCAGGCAGGCTCGCCGGTTTCCCGCCAGGGAATGGTAACTGAGGAAGCAAGGGATTCAAGGATTCATCCTTGTCATCGGAGACGAAAACAAGGGTGCCACACTCACTCACTGCTGCCCACCAGCTAGCTTAAAGAGTACGTACCCCGCCTGCCGTTGCGACCCTATATATGGGTAGATAGGAGTACGTAGAAGAGTATACGTAGCTTGGATCCATCCGAGTTTGCAACGTACGTGTAGCTAGCCGGTGTAGGCGTACATATCCATCATCATCTCATGCATATCGCTGCCGTTGACACCACGCGTGCTTCCGAATTTCCGATCGAGCTGCAACGGAAAGGGGAAACAACCTTGGCTTGCACCCGGCAGCTAGCCGCTAGCGCCGCTGCCGACCCGAAATTCCGCCTACGTAAAAACGGCGTGCTCGGATTCTTCCTTCCTGGCTCGGTTCAGTTCGCCGGCACAGGACTCTAGAGCCAGACACTGGTAGAAAAAGGGCCTGTGGTCTCGGTTCGGCTGGGCCATCAGTCCCGGTTGCCCAACCGGGACTGGTCAATCGGGACTAATGCTAGTCCCGGTTGGGCCACGAACCGGGACCAATGGGTGCCCACGTGGCCAGTTCTGGCTGGGCGTGGGGGAGACTAATGAGTGTTTTTTTTTGTATTTAGGGTTTAGGGTCTCCCTCGCGCCGGTGCCCCCCTCTCGCCGGTGCCCCCTCTCGCGGTGCCCCCTCCCCCTCTCGCCGGTGCCCCCTCTCCCTCTCGCCGGTGCCTCCGTCGTCTCCCCCTTCTTCGCATCGCCGACGTGCTCTCCATCTCTCACTCGCCGGCATATCGAGGCCAAGCTTCGATATTTCTGTGCAGGTACTACTCGCCGGCTCATCTCTCACTCGCCGGCTCTCCATCTCGCACTCAATTCGATGCATGGTACTACATACAGCAATGAAGGAACCACTATTACACATCATCGTCATGAATATATTACACACAGCTCATTCGTCGTGCTTGGTCGAACATATTAAATGTACACACGAGTTTCATGCATATATACATCTCTTTTACACTCCCATTTTAACCGGCCCATAGTATTCTCCCTTTGGATCTAGGACCTCTGCATCTAAGAATCCCGCAATTTCCTCTTGAATTGCGCGTACGCGATCTTGTGGTAGAAGACCGTCCCGCAGCCGTTCGATCTAATTTAAAGAAGGGGTCAATATATATATGAATGAAACTAAACACAATTGATGGCAATAAACTAAAATTGTGAATATTGTTTACGTACTTCAAGTTGTTCTAAGAACCGGCTCTTGGATCGCTCTTGGGTCGTCTGGCGAATGAACTCGCAAACGTAGTATCCACATAAATTATTCCCATGTTCCTGCCTCAAGCACTTTACGAGAACAGAGTTCAATCAAAATAATAATCAAGCATGATAATGGTATTGAAACTAAAATCAAAGAGATGCGCGGAATAATAATCAAGCATGATAACTTACACTTATTTGTTCAAATGTAAGCTTCGGCGCCCAAATACCCCTAGCCTTGGCGGTGAACCGTTTCCAAGCCCTGTCCGGCAAAGAAAATGAATAAAGGAGTTATATATTAATTGCTTGCTACCAGGGAATGAACGGAAAGTTGCCGATATAGTGCCATAATGATTGAAATTACCCTTGGAGGCATTCCTGCATGTCCGCCCACTCCTCAAGGGGTTTACGTTTCGAGTCCATGACAAGTACTACTCCTTTGTCAGGTTTAATGATTAGCAGAATAAAGTGGAAGCTGCGCACGCATAAGTCATCAATTATACACTTAACATCGAGTAAGCGAAATAGAATGTGTACAAGACAGTAACACTCACCCGTAGTTGTAAGGAAATAGTATTTCCCTTTTGGTTTCGTTAAACCTTAACGCCCTTACCAAGTTATCCTCTGTGTCGTTGTAATGACGTTTGAGAGATATTTGATGAATGTAGTATGGGTCAATGAACCCAATGTCATAGATTTGTCCTCTTTTGCATTGGAGAATCTTCATTCTGCATAATTAATATAGTGATGAGTAAGATTATACATGCAATGAACGAGCTGAGCTAGCTAGAGACTTAATTACAGAAATAATACTTACAGACAATAGGCACTGAGGATAGCTTTGTCGATGGCGTCTTGTTGGTATAACTGAAATAATTCAGGAAATTCAATCATTACCACGCCATTTCCATGCCCGTAATGCTCGTTTCTATAGGCCACGTAGATCCAGTTTGCCCCTTCCTCACAGGCTCGCATGTACCACTTATGCAATCTGCGCATTTTTGTTGGTAGATCGTTGACTAGCTCAGGTTTGACGAGACTATTCCCGTACTGGTATTGGTATGCTACTTCCTGGAACTCTTGTAATTGCGCTAAGTAGTCCGGAATAGACATGCCATGAGCAGCGGCCGCTTCTCCGTATATTGCAACAAACTCAGGATCGATAGCGACATCACCTGTGCTCGACCCCTCGGCGGTATTGGAAAACACTTTGAGCGGGGGGCACGACTGGTTTTTCTGTTCTCCGAGCTGGGGAACTGATTTCCCGCTTGCACTACTACTCTTCGACCGCTCCTTATTTGCCTGAACCGACTTGCGAATCTGGCGGTCATAGTCTGGTGTCAGCCTTGGCGGGGGTTGTTCAAGGGTCTTCAGCATTTTGAAGACGGCGGCTTTTTCTGCTGGGGTGGAGGGGAACTCTGCCGCTTTCGGCTTCTTCAGGCTAGCCAACCACTCTTGATGTTGGGCATTTACGTCCGCGGCATTTTCCTCCACCGTACGGTCATAAGGTCTGATGGGAAGATTCTTATGAGGTACTTTTGGGAGGGGCGACCTTTTACGTTTCGGTGATCGCTTACCCCTCATAGTACCAGCGGTGGGCGGAGACGGCTGAGGCGGCGGCGGAGACGGCTGACGGGCGGTGGAGACGGCTGCGCTGGAGACTGGTGAGGCGGTGAAGAGGACTGTTGCGCTGGAGAATGCTGAGGCGGTGAAGAGGACTGTTGCGCTGGAGACTGGTGAGGAGTCGATGGCCTTGGCTGCCAGTTTGGAAGCACGATGAATTCCTTTGGCCATAGAATGGTCCCTTTCTTGGCTTCTCCAAGTTCAAGCACCTCCCCATCTTCACCTGCAGGGTGTTGCAGCTTCAGCTCCTCAAAATCTTTCATCACTTCATCCACCCCGACAACAGCGTAGCCATGTGGAACCGGAGAGAAATGGTAAGTTGGATTAGGTCCAATTGGTACGGCATAGCCGACCGCCACCTTCATGGTTAAGTTAAAAACTTTCACATGCAGCTCACAAGGTGTGCTCTCCGTGATATCATCCACTGGGTAGCGACGAAGTGGAGCCACCGTCACTGCATCATCAGTACCATCCTGGAGCTCCGTGGAAGCCACGCTGCTTTTCCGATTCGATGGGCCGCCGGTACCATCGCATGCAGCTTCTACCATGTGCCGCTGAGATTGGCCGCTAGTACCTTGCTGGCTAAGTGCGGCAATTTGATCCTTCTGCCGCTTTAATTCTTCTTCTATATTACGCAGCCGGTCTGCAGCAGCGCGTGCTTCCATTGCCTCCCTTTCCTTTCTCCTCTGATGGCTTCTATCAGGAAATTTCTTCCTGTGCTCGGGAATCGCAATTGTCTTGGGCTTGGAGCCTGGTACGCCTCGTGTTCGTCCGTCGTGTTCCTCATTCCCAAGGGCGCGTGTGAGCTCGTCATCCTCTCTATCGGGAATGAACCGTCCCTCTGCAACATCCTTTACTGCATTTCTAATGCCTTCGATGGGTAGTAGGGGATTATCTTTGTGTCTTCTGTTATATATGCACTTCCCTTCTGCGTCCAACGTGCCCCCATGCCCGTAAAACCAATTTCTTGCCCGTTCGATCCATGCGAGTGGCTCTGGAGTGATCCCTTTAGCCAGCAGGTCCGCCTCAAGTTTCTCCCACTTAGGCATGCTAAAGGCGTAGCCACCAGGCCCCATAGTATGGTGGTAGATCTTTTTAGCAGCATTTGCCTTATTTTTTGCAGACTTTTCCTGAGCTTCCTCCGATTTCTTGTACGCCACAAATTCTTCCCAGTCGTCCCTTATCTTCTCATACCCTTTATCGAAGTCCGGAGTCTTATTTTCTGACAAACTCGCTGTTCAATCTTTTCTTCCAGTTCTTGAATAGCTCGGCCATCTTCTTAAGAGCCCAGTCCCTGACTTTTTGCTCCATGTTTTTCCGGGCAATCTTTTCTGCCTCATTTGGATCCTCCTCATCTGGATCCACCTCTGGCGCCGGCAGGGTGAAATTAAGCATGAGCTTTCTCCAAAGTCTTTCTTTGCCCACCTCGCCGACATATCTTACTCCTCCCTCCTTTGGCTCATGCCATTCTCGAACGGTGATCGGGATGTAGTCCCTAACAAGAACTCCGCATTGCTTTACCATTTTATTTTTAACATCAGGGGGAGCAGTCGGTGTGCCGTCTTCAGCGACTTTTTCGATCCTGTACCTTTCTGGTCGCCCAACTTTTTGGCTGGGCCTCGTTTTGTCCTTACAGAAGATTTGCTCGATCCGGAGGGCTAAAAGAAGAAAGAGCGTTAATATATGTATATAGACAGCAGAGGCTTAATTAATACAATCTTCGGCTTCATTAATATATGTATATGCACCTCGCCGGAGTTTGCAACATTTAATGTTCCACCGGAGCCTTCGGCTTCTCCCTCGCCGACTTCTCCCCACCCCAGCCGTCGGGTTCTACCTCACCGGAGCCGTCTCTTCGGTTGAGAGACTCATCTCCCTCACCGGAGTTGTTCAGAAACTGCGAGGTGACATCGCCAACATCTTCCGGCCCGCGGATTATATCCTCGAGGATGTTTTCCTGATTTTCGTCTCGTTCCATAGTTTCTGCAAATTAAGAACAATGCACAAAACTTTAGTTGGGTAACTTGTTCCATATGTCAAGATACATCTACCCACAAAAATGTGAATCGGATATGTGAATGCAAATGTGAATACAAAGGTAAATTTGCTAATTTTGCTAACACCTTAATTTGCTAATTTTGCTAACACTTTAAATATTCTTAAACAAGCTATTTCTTAATTTTTCCTAACACAGTACTAACAATTCCTCAAATTTTTTCCTAACACAATTTTTTATTAACGGTTAACATGGTTAAATGTTATTCTTTATTAACGGTTAACATGGTTAAATGTAATTAAGCATGTACCACAATTTAGGAAATCCATGAAGTGTTTGTACCTCGATGCTCATTTGTACATATGTGAATGCAAATCCATGAATTTGGGAAAACATGTTATTTTAATTTCCTAACACTAAAATGCTATTTACTATACAAAAAAAAATCCTATACAAATTCCTAACACTAAAATTTCCTATACATTTCTTATACAAATTCTATACAAATTCCTATACAAATTCCTAAAATTTCCTATACAAAAAAAATCCTATTTACTATACTAAAATTTCCTATACATTTCTTATACAAATTCCTATACAAATTCCTAAAATTTCCTATACAAAAAAAATCCTATTTACTATACTAAAATCCTATACATTTTCCTATACAAAATTCCTAACACTAAAAATCCTATACAAATTCCTAAAATTTCCTATACAAAAAGAAATCCTAAAATTTCTAATTTAACTCACCGCGAGAGGCGGCGGTGCGGGCGGCGTGCGGGGAGGAGGCGCGAGAGGCGGTGCGGGCGGCGCTGCGAGGCGGCGGCGTGGAGGCGCGGGAGGTGTGCGGGGAGGAGGCCGGCGTCGGGCCGGGCAGCGTGCGGGGAGGAGGCCGGCGTCGGGCCGGGCGGCGTGCGGGGAGGAGGCCGGCCGCGTCTGGGACGGCGTGTGGGGAGGAGGCCGGCGTCGGGGCGGTGGCGAGCTCGGGCGGCGCGTTGAGGCCGGCGGCGGCGCGTGGAACTCGGGCAGCCTGACGGCGTGTTTTTTGCTCCGTCGCGCGCGCTGGTCCTTCATCGAATTTGGAGACGAAATGAGGAAGGAGAAGGACCAGGGCAGTTATACCAGGGCTCATTGGTCCTGGTTGCTATCACGAACCGGGACCAATGCCTCATTGGTCCCGGTTCGTCGTAGCAACCGGGACCAATGCCCTGGCAATTAATGCCAGATTTGCTCGCACGTCCATGGACTCATTGGTCCCGGTTCTTGGTATAAACCGGGATCAAAGAGTCCTTTTTCAAAATTATTTCGAACTTTTCAGTTCTGAATTGTTGTTTCCGCCTTTTTTTCTTATTTAGGTGTTTGAATATGAATTTCACATGGTTTTGAATCTGAAAAGACTTTCAACATGAAAAGTGTTTAAATTTGAATAAATAAACCAAAACCATTTTCTGTTTTTTCAAATTACTTATCTAAATATCGTTTTTTGTTTTTCGATTGTCAAAAATGACATTTTTTGTGAAGCAAGTACAACAAATATGGTGAAAATGGCACCCATCCAATTATCACACAAAGTAGACCATATTTTATAGATAATCCACAAATATTAGTAATTTTCTCGGTTTCTAGCTAATTTCGCCTACTTAAACGACTTTATGACTATTTTTCGAAAGTAATTCAAATTTGAACTACAAGTGTGTGATAGTTTGCTCTGAATTTTTTCAAAAATGATTTTAAGGTGCACAAGTAGTGGTTATATCATAGAACCGTCGATAGTTTTGGATAATTCGTCCCCTTACAATGAATAGTAACGGCGGCCATTTTGACCGTTTTTTAAAAAAAGTCAAAGAAAGTGAAAAAAATACTCAAAAAATGAAATCCTTTGGCATGGAGTACTTTCATGTGTAACCCGTCGGCGACAATATATAAAGACCTCCAGGGCAGCACTGGGGGAGGACACGTGCCCAGGGCAGCGCTGGGGGAGGACACGTGTCGTGACCGCAAAGCCCGCCCACGGATCGTGTGTTTCTTTCAAGCGCTTGTGAGACGTTGGATCAGGGGTGTGTTTCTTTTGAGGATTGTGAGCTGTTGGATCAGCAGTATCACGACCACTTCGTGAGCCACATGACCCAGTTGGTGTTACCAACCGGGACTAAAGAAGCACACGTACCCTATATATAGCCCCCCTCCCGGACATGTTCAGCACTGAAGAAGCACACGTACCCTATATACCTCCCGGACAGTTCCGGGTAGCAGAGACAAGATTTCTGAGAGGCAGGAGTTCCTAGAGCGGAGGCTGAAGGTGAACCCTCCCCTCGGTCGGATCCAAGCAGCGGCAAGGCGCTCTGATGATTAGCAACATCCCCAACACTTGTTCGACGGTTGCAAATCATCAGAGACGTCTTGCCGCTGTTTGGATCGAAGGCCGATTTGCCGTCTCACGAGCCACCGGTGGGCTGTATGACGGGGAAACCGTGTGTTTTGGGCGTGTTTTTACCAAGGTGCTGCCCTCTCCCTCCCCTACCTAGGTGTTTGATCAAATTCCCCACTCATTTTTTCAGATCTCGGCGACGATGTCCCGGTTGGTGGATGGTTCTTCATAGGGATCCTTCTCACGTGAGTATTGACCCTGTGATGGTTCCTGCTCTTTGGGTGCGCAGCGCCGGCCGCTCAGCACCCCGTGGTGGAACAAGTTAGATATTATTCGTGATGTATTATGGTTAAATAAAAATGGACCCGAGCTATGTATTATGGTTTTCACCACATAAAGGTTTAATACATTACTACACATCACATTGATTTACATAAATGCCATGAACCCTTCTTCGCGTATGTCCCTGGCCTATGATCGCTTCGGCCGTAACCATGGAGCATCTTCATTATTTAACGGGATGCTTGGGTCAGTTTTCACTGTGAAGGGCGGAATTTCATCAAACTTATCATAATCTGCTGACATGTCTGTCTTGTCCTCGACTCCCACGATGTTTCTTTTCCCTGAAAGAACTATGTGACGCTTTGGCTCATCGTCTGATGTATTCGTTTGCTTATTTTTTTCTTTTTTTCGGTCTGGAGGACATGTCCTTCACATAGAAAACCTGAGCCACATCATTGGCTAGGACGAATGGTTCGTTCCTGTAACAACCAAGATTCTTGAGATCCACTGTTGTCATTCCGTACAGCTGGTCTACCTTTATCCCTTCTCCATTCATGTTGACCCAACTGCACCGAAACAAAGGGACCTTAAAAGTAGGTCCATAGTCAAGTTCCCATATCTCCTCTATGTAACCATAGTATGTGTCCTTTTGCCCATTCTCGTCTGTTGCATCAAAGCGGACACCACTGTTTTGGTTGGTGCTCTTTTTATCTTGGGCGATCGTGTAAAATGTATTCCCATTTATCTCGTACCCTTGGAAATTCAATACAGTCGAAGATGGTGACGCGGCCAACAAGTAGAGCTGATCTCCGACAGTGGTGTCATTCATGAGCTGTAATCGCAACCAACTGCCGAAAGTCTCCATGTGTTTTTCTTTAATCCAGGAGTCAGCCTCCCCGGGTTCTTGGAGCGTACATAATTCTTGTGTTCCTCGATATACGGAGCCACGAAGGTGGAACTTTGTAGAACTGTGTAGTGTGCTTGAGTTAAAGAATGCCCGTCCCTACATATCAGTGCTTTCTTTCCTAGCGTGCCTTTTCCACTCAGTCTCCCCTCATGCCGCGATTCAGGAACACCAATCGGCTTAAGGTCAGGAATAAAGTCAACACAGAACTCAATGACCTCCTCTGTTCCATAGCCCTTTGAGATGCTTCCTTCTGGCCTAGCACGGTTATGAACATATTTCTTCAAGACTCCCATGAACCTCTCGAAGGGGAACATATTGTGTAGAAATACAGGACCGAGAATGGCAATCTCGTCGACTAGGTGAACCAGGAGATGCGTCATAATATTGAAGAATGATGGGGGGAACACCAACTCGAAGCTGACAAGACATTGGACCACAGCCTTCTGTAAACTTGGTAGAGTTACTGGATCGATGACCTTCTGAGATATTGCATTGAGGAATGCACATAGCTTCACAATGGGTACTCGAACATTTTCCGGTAGAAGCCCCCTCAATGCAACCGGAAGCAACTGCGTCATAATCACGTGGCAATCATGAGACTTCAGGTTCTGGAATTTTTTCTCTGCCATATTTATTATTCCCTTTATATTTGACGAGAAGCCAGCCGGGACCTTGATACTGCTCAGGCATTCAAAAAAGATTTCCTTCTCTGCTTTGGTAAGAGCGTAGCTGCTTAAGTATTGACGCCCTTTATCCGTCTGCTTGTTGTATGGGTCTTTCATACGTTGCTGGTCCTCCCGTGCTTCTGGTGTATCTTTTGTCTTCCCATACACGCCCAGGAAGCCTAGCAGGTTCACGCAAAGATTCTTCGTCACGTGCATCACGTCGATTGAAGACCGGACCTCTAGGACTTTCCAATAGGGTAGCTCCCAAAATATAGATTTCTTCTTCCATATGGGTACGTGGTTGTCAGCGTCATTCGGAACAGATAGACTGCCAGGACCCTTTCCAAAGATTACTTCTAAATCCTTGACCATGTCATATATAACATCACCATCAGGGAGGTTAGGCTTCTTCCGGCGATCTGCCTCACCGTTGAAATGCTTGCCTTTCTTTCTTACGGCATGACTGTTCGGAAGAAATCGACGATGCCCCAGGTACACGTTCTTGTTTCCCAAATGTATACTTTCAGTCTTATCTAAACAGTGCGTGCATGCATTGTATCCCTTGTTTGACTGTCCTGAAATGTTACTAAGAGCAGGCCAATCATTGATGGTTACGAACAACAACGCTCGTAGGTCAAATTCCTGTTGTTTGTGCTCATCCCACACACGTACACCTGGTTCGGACCACAACTGCAAAAGTTCATCAACTAATGGCCTTAGGTACACATCAATGTCGTTGCCGGGTTGCTTCGGGCCTTGGATGAGCACTGGCATCATAATGAACTTCCGCTTCATGCACAACCAAGGAGGAAGGTTGTAGATACATAGAGTCACGGGCCAAGTGCTATGACTGGAGCTCTGCTCCCCAAAAGGATTAAAGCCATCTGTACTTAGACCAAATCTTAAGTTCCTTGCGTCATCTGAAAATGTCGGGAACTCTCTGTCGATTTTTCTCCACTGGGACCCATCGGCGGGGTGTCTCAACTTCCCGTCTTTCTTACGCTCTTCTTTGTGCCATCGCAACAACCTGGCATGCTCTTTGTTTCTGAACAGACGTTTCAACCGTGGTATTATAGGAGCATACCACATCACCTTAGCAGGAACCCTCTTCCGGGGGGCTCGTCATCGCCCTCAACATCACCAGGGTCATCTTGTCTGATCTTGTACCGCAGTGCATTGCATACCGGGCATTTATCCATATTCTCGTACTCACCGCGGTACAGGATGCAGTCATTAATGCATGCATGTATCTTCTGCACATCTAATCCTAGAGGGCAGATAGCCTTCTTTGCTTCGTATGTAGTCTCGGGCAATTCGTTATCCTTTGGAAGCTTCGGCTTCATTATTTTCAGTAACTTCTCAAATCCCTTGTCAGAACAACCAGTCTCTGCCTTCCATTTCAGCAGTTCCAGTGTGGTACCGAGCTTTGTGCTGCCATCTTCGCAATTTGGGTACAGCAACTTTTTGTGATCCTCTAGCATGGCCTCCAACTTTAGCTTCTCCTTTTCTGTATCGCATTCTCGCTTTGCATCAGAAATGACCCCACCAAGACCATCAGCGGGCTCATCTGATGCCCGATGTTCACCTCCTTCTTCTTCAACGTCTTCCATTACAGTATCACCGCATTCCTCAGGGAACATAGGATAGTTGTCATCATCCTCCTCTTCTTCATTGTCTTCCATCCTAACCCCTCTTTCTCCGTGCTTGGTCCAACAATTATAGCTGGGCATGAAACCTCTCCGAAGCACGTGGTCTTGAATGGTTTTCGGGTTAGAGTACTCCCTGACGTTCCGACACTTCTCACATGGACAAGGCATAAAATTATCACTTTGTTTGCCTCAGCCACTTCGAGAAATTTATGCAGGCCTGCAATAAACTCGGAACTGCGTCGTTCGCCGTACATCCATCGCATCCGTGCATCCATCTGCATCATATAATTAAGTTTATCAAATACCATTACAATAACATCTTGAATAGTGAAATGACCACCGTACATCGACACGTGCAATATTTCTGTATCAATTACAGATGAAAAGGATAAAGTTGCTAACCTCGGCCGAGGATATCATCTTGTGTGAACTTAAGTGTGGCTCGGGCATTTCATCGAACACATCTTGTGCGTGGCAAAGGAAAAAAAAACTAGCACCCACTTCCCACCAATCCAACCAGAAAAAACAGAGGAGAGAAGAGAGGGGGTGGGTTATTTATAGGCAGGGGAGGGGTATTGGTCCCGGTTCTTGCCACGAACCGGGACCAAAGCTCCGCGGCACGCCACATGTCCGGCACTGGAGCATTGGTCCCGGTTCGTGCCACGAACCGGGACTAATGTCCCCAACCGAACCGGGACCAATGGTCCACGGGCTCCTGGCAGCTCGAACCGGGACCAATGCCTGGCATTGGTCCCGGTTTTTCCCTGAACCGGGGCTAATGCAAATTTGGGCTCCGGACGAAAGCCTCTCTTTCTACTAGTGAGAGTGACGTACCGCCCTACACCCTGCCACCGGATGCAACCGCGTCTAAAATTGAAACGTCCGTTTGGTACATGGGACATACTATTTTCAAGCATCTAAAAGTGTGTTGATATTTGAAAAATTATTGAGCCCAGTGATCCCTTTGTTTGAAAAAATATTAATTTACAAGTTTCAAAGAATTGTGAAAAAAGTCTAAATGTGATCAATGATGTATCATACCGCATAGCCATCAAGTCGAGGTTGTGGAAGCTCGATATGGGAAGTTAGGGTTCCGGGAGGGGAGCTGGGATCAGTTCCACGTGAGGAGAAGTACTGGGGAGCATCACCATCGGACTCTAGCAGCGGATCTGTGCTGTGCTGGGGTAGAAGAAGTGGGAGAGATGGGGGATCTACGAGAGTAACCCTAGCTCACGAGGCTACGGTTAGGCCAAATGTTTATGGCCCACTAAAGGGTTTGTCGGGTGTTCGACAAGTCTCTTTTGTCGAGTGCAATACACTTCGCAAACTTGTTTTCTTTATTTGCTTTGAATTTTATTATATTTGGTTTGTCATAATCACTCAAAGCTATAATATACAAAAAAAATAAGATTCCTACTTGTGTACCACAAAACGATTTTTTTGGCAATTTTTATGAGAAAACTATCACACACCTGTAGGTAATATATGAATAATTTTAGGAAATTGGCCAAAATTTATTTAAATGGGCGGAAGTAGCTAGAAATTTTGAAAATTCTTAATACTTGGGACTTGGTAATTCAATATTTTGTGCGAAAAATGGATACGTGACATTCAATACACTTTGACAATGAAAAAACCATTTTTGTGAAATAATTTTGAAAACACATTTTCCAATATTGCTTGTTATGCCAGTATGCACCTTTGTGTCAAATGTTCTCACATTATCGTAAACTCGTCCATGGATGTGGCCATGACCTTGGTCATTTGGCTTGAAAATTATGAATGATCATACTTGATAGTCCATTATCTGTTTGCAAAAATGTGAAAATACATATTTACCATTTTTCCGACAACATATAAAAAGACTCCATGCTAATGCGGTAGGGGAAGACCCTACAACGTTTTTTTTACTAAAATTTAATAAGAACCAAATTTTGCGTCCATGAGGATTTAAACCATACTTGTTGAATTGTACATCCACTTCCGTAACCAAGTGAGCTGGGCACACTTTTTTCTTTCTTTTCAAAACGAGATCGACATCATCCATGAAACTTTTCATAATGAGGGCCTGAATCTTTCAACACTCTATGCGAATACTCCATAGCATCACACTAGACTACCATAAAATGCATTTTGGCATTTTCGAGCCAACCATCACACACTTGTATATAGAAAATTTAATTTATAGCGGTAAATCGGCCGTATTCATTCAAATGGAAGAAAATGGCTAGAAATTGAGAAAATAATACATGAGAAATGTTTTGTGAAAATTGGAGAGGTTCCATTTTGCACATTATTCTTTCCACTTGTTTAAGAAAAAAACAATTTTTGACAATTAGACAATAAGAAAATATTTTTACTACCAAAAAGTTGGAAACTCATTTTGACACTATTGTTTGGCATGGAAAGATGCATCTTTGTGCCAAATATTGTCACATCATCATTACCTACATAATGGATATGGCGATGACCATCATTGGCCTGAAAGTTATGAATGTTTATACATGCAGGGTCACTCCATAGGTTGGGCAAACACGACAACCATCCCGGGTCCCGAGAGAAGAAGGGCCTGAAGTATTTTGTAACTCATTATCTATCAAACACGCATAAGAGACCATTTACCATTTGTAAATAGCAGAAAGTCAACCTTAGTTTACATTAACAATTGCACAGTAGAGACGAATACATTTAACTTGGATCTAGTCTCCCTTGTGATTTGTGAATAGCTTACACGTGCTATATTATATGTTTTTCTTGATATATTTTAAATGTTTAATTTCATGCATAACTTCTGAGTTGAAAAAATAACATAGTTAATCGTATGCATAGACACATTGTAGTAAGCATATATACTAATTGAATTTTGTGCGTGCAATAGTGGAACGCGTAATATTCTATTTTTGTTGGTGATTAATATAAGCGATATTATTTCCGTAAAGATAAATCGTCATCATATTTTGAACTTATTACTAAATATGCGGTAACTTGTAAGATACATTTGACCATGTAAAAAATGATCATGTCAACTATTCAATTTATATTCCAGAAGTTTCCATACATTTGCGTACATAACCATACACTACACACCTCTCTTAAGTTATTTGTTAGGTTTTATGCAGTGGAACATCTACCAAAATGATAAGAACATCCAAACAATAATATACATATACACCATATAATTTGTCTGCTTTGAGAACATTAAGAAGACATGCGTTTTCCCTTTTTCATATGTTTTTCTATCTTGTTAAGGACAATGTCCCACAAAGGATAAACTTTCTGCGTAACTAAAAATATTTTCAATGATACATATTAAAATATAATGAAAATATTTTACAAATATTGTGTTGTTCAACTAAGTATACAACATATATTTGATAAAACCATAAGATCGTAAAGGGAGATGCAAAAAAATATAAAATTTATGTGTAATTATATTTATTTAACTTGCCCCGAGTCCAAAAATTAATTGGAACAAGCCTCTATACATGATAGTACATTGCAGCGAATACTTCAACCTCCTCTGTGTATTGCAGTGAATCATATTTGGATACCTTAAAAGGAATTTTTTGCAATTTTCATGATAAAACTATCACAAAGTTTTAGTTTAAGTTTTGAATTACTTCCAGAAAATCGACAAAAAGTCATTAAAATGGGGAAATCGGCTAGATATTTAGAAAATTCTTCATAGTTGGAAGCTGGCCGTCCAATATTATCTAGTTTGTGTGAAATTGAAAAGGTGTGATTTTGTACCCTATTATTGCCATTGCTTGAAAATAAAACATTTGTGGCACATAGAAATGAAGAAAAACAAATTACGACAAAAAGCTGAAAGCTCTTTTTGACATGGCAAGATGCATGTTTGTACCGAATATTATCATATGATCAGTAATTGTGCCATGAATATGACAATTTTTGATCATTTGAGCTCAAACATAACAGTTTATTTTGCGATTTTTATTACAAAAGATGTCAAAATATCTGTTTATCATTTTCCCGTGACAACGAATTCACATTTTGTAATTAAACATAGATCCCAAAAGAAGATTCTATGTAAATAAATATGTCATCAAAATATGTTTTGTGATGAATTTATTGATACTATTTATTTGGTATAGTAAATGTTCATATATTGTTGTCTAAAACATTGGTCAATCTTTGATGTCTCAGAAACGGATACCTACTTGTCGGAGAGAAAAAAAATCAACGACTGGGATTAGGTCAAAGAAGAGGTTATTATAAATTACCCACCGCGGCACAGTAGGAGGTTCGGCCGGCGGCCGGGGTGCTGTGATGCTCTCGTCGGCCTGGTGGGGTGCGCACGCAGACGCAGGAGCGCTCTGGTGATGCCACCGCAGCACAGCACCAGCGCGCGCACCAAACGGCCAACCTTCTTCTCTCGCGCCTTTTCTCCCACGCTTCGATTCCTCGACCCAAAACGGCCAGCAGCAAACTCTTCTTCTCTTCCACGGCGACCCCAGCGGCGCCGGTCCAACCAAAAGGTAGGGGCCGGTGGCATGGGTGCCGCGCGCCAAAAGCACACACCACCGCCGGTGGGCCCGCCGCTCCACTTCGCCGCGCGCCTCGCGCCACGTGCCGCCTCCCTCGCGCCGGTGACGTGGTCATCACCACCATTCATGTCCATGTGCCATGGCCGCCTCCTCCTTTATATACCCATGCCGCCTCCCACTTCCCCTTCGATCTTCTTCTCATACTCGATCATCGATCACCACCACCACCTCCATCCGACCGCGCGCCAACCACCACCACCACCACTCGATTGCCGACTGTTCTAGCTGTTTGATTTTTGCTCTGCTCATCTGTCGTCGTCGTCTCTGCTTGATCCGAACGTGAACTTGTGATCTAAATTTGAGGAAATTGAGCTCGAGCTGCCACCGGGAATATGCCTCCGAACGGGCAAGGCGCACACGGCCTAGTCGCCTTGCCGCCGCAGGCCACGCCGGCGCCGGCGTCGTCCAAGATGGACTGCTTCTTGACGTCCGTCTGCACGCCGCTAAATCTCCAGGTAGCGATTCACACGCATCATCCGCGAATGATCTTTATCGTGCACGACGTGTGTTGTAGCTTGCTGCATGCGCGCGCGCAATCGCGGTTTGAATTATCGAGTTGTTTATAACAGAGCGCGCGCTTTTGATGCAGTTCATCGACGTCACGTACCGCGTCAAGGTGGAGCGAACGGCGATGGCGGCGGCGGCCAAGGAGCCGCCCGGAAGGATATCGCACTCGGGCGGAGGCATCGGCAGCGTCAGCGCGTCGACGGTGGGCGTGGAGGAGCGGACGATACTCAAGGGGATCACGGGCGAGGCGCGGCCCGGCGAGGTGTTAGCGGTGCTGGGCCCGTCGGGGAGCGGCAAGTCGACGCTGCTATCCATCCTGGGCGGCCGCCTCGCGGGGCGCCACTCGGGCACCGTGCTGACCGGCGGCCGCGCGCCTTGCCGTGCCGTGCAGCGCCGCACGGGGTTCGTGGCCCAGGACGACGTCCTCCACCCCCACCTCACCGTCCGCGAGACGCTGGCCTTCTGCGCCATGCTGCGGCTCCCCACGTCGGCGCCGAACTCCGCCAAGCTCGCCGCCGCGGAGGCCGTGATCGCGGAGCTCGGCCTGGGCGCGTGCGCCGACACCATCGTGGGAAACGCGTTCGTGCGCGGCGTGTCGGGGGGCGAGCGGAAGCGCGTGAGCATCGGGCACGAGCTGCTGGTGAACCCGAGCCTGCTGGTGCTCGACGAGCCCACCTCCGGGCTGGACTCCACGGCGGCGTCCCGGCTCGTGGCCACGCTGTCGGCGCTGGCGCGCAAGGGGCGCACGGTGGTGCTGTCGGTGCACCAGCCGTCCAGCCGCGTGTACCGGGCGTTCGACTCCGTGCTGCTGCTCGCCGAGGGGAGCTGCATGTACTACGGGCCCGGACGCGACGCCATGGACTACTTCGCGTCCGTCGGCTTCGCCCCCGGGTTCCACGTCAACCCTGCCGACTTCATGCTCGACCTCGCCAATGGTGAGTCCCTCGTACATACTACTACTGCCAATTTCTTCTTCCCATTAAACGGAACTAGCTAACGAAAGAGATCGAAGCTTGCAACATGCATGAGCTAGGAGAAATCTAGATTCACCAAACCATTAAACAAGGCAGCACCAGGAATAGTAGCACTATATTTTTACATGTTCTTGTCTGTTAGTACCTTTTTAGCATTGTATTGTTAGTGATTAGACTAGTGATGATGAGAATGAAGACAAGTAAAACACCTGATATGGCAGGCAGAGTGTGGAGTGCACCCAACAAAAAGATCAGCAGAGAAGGTGCAGAAATAAAAAGAGTGGCATGATGCGATTGCGAGTGCCCAAGCTAGCTATCAAGCGGAAAGCACTTTAGTTATGGTTGAATAATCACCACCCACCGGACACGCGTCAAGGAAGTTGGGATCGGTGGGACACTGATGGTGGGGCTAAGCTGCACTGCACTGCACTGCACATCATTAGATTGGAGGACCGGCCGATAGCTACATCCCCACAGTCCAATGCGTTCCTACTACTCTACTGCTACTCCAGTCAGTGTAATGCAAGCCGTGTCTAGTCAAGAGGTCTTTATCCGCACCCTGTTCATCCGCATTTTAGGGCGACCGGGTTTACAATTTCACGGTTGATTGATCGGCCTACGGTGCTGTCTATCATCTACAGGTTGTCAGAAAAGAAATTAAATACCTATAGATATGTGGATCAAGATTTAGTGACACTACGTAGTCCTATCTAAAATTTAGACCATTCTTAAAACTGCATATTTTCGGCGCTGCACTTTTAAGTGATTGGTATGGGTGCAAAAAGACACAACTGACCCTAACGAGAAACTTTACTCCAGTTCAAAATAATAACAATAATAATAAATCAAATCTGACCCTTTACGGGGTGATTTCAGCACAAAACTGACCCTGTCAGTAAACTTGAGCACAAACTGACCCTTTACCCGATTTCCTGTGAGTGGTTAAAACTTAAAAGTGATGTGCGATGGTGGGTGTCTGAGGTTTTAGGCAAGTTCAGAGTTGAGACAGTTGAAAATTTAGCAAGCAAAGCTCTGCTGATCCTTAGATCCAACACCTGTAGTGTGGCAGCTTTCAGTTGGACCCGGTTCCTTGCTGCGGCAGCGTTTGGCAATAGGCACGAGCCACCTGACGGACCTGACGGGGACTATCCCGGCGGATCCTTGCTGAGAAGCGGATCTATCCCGGCGGGGACTGCCACCGTCGATATTGTTCCCAAGTGCCCGTGTCACTTCAGTTGGACACTTTCGACAGGAAGAATCATCTATGGCTGCAATTTAAAGAAGAGTCCCTTTCCTTTTCTGCTGCTTGACGCAGCACCCTTTCGAACCGTTGGGTGCACCGGCAACCACGTCGACCGGAGTGAGCAGAGCATGCACTAGTCGTGATCTATTCACTCACGGCGACGTCCGACAGATCACGCGCACAAACAAACTGACCGTCATTCATCGTAGCCTGATTTAGATGATGATTTCCTTTCTTCTTTCTGCAACTGTTTTGTTTGGTTTCCTAACTGCTGAAAGATTGTTTCGTTTCCTGACTGCTGAATGTATTCTTGTGCAGGCTTTGCTCAAGCAGAGTACAGCGATTCCCCCTCGGGGGGCGGCAGTGTGAAGCAGTCGCTGATCGCGTCCTACACCAGGGTGCTCGCGCCCAAGGTGAAGGCTGCCATCAACGCCGACCACCACGCCCACGCCACCGCCGGCGACCACCACCACCAACAACCTTTGGAGAGCTGCAGCGGGTGCACGAGCTGGACGAACCAGTTCACGATCCTGCTCCGGCGCAGCCTCAAGGAGCGCCGCCACGAGACCTTCACGTCGCTGCGCCTCTTCCAGATCATCGCGCCTGCTCTCGTCGCGGGTTCCATGTGGTGGCGCTCAACGCCGCTGGAGGTGCAGGACCGGATGGGCCTCCTCTTCTTCGTCTCCATCTTCTGGGGCGTCTTCGCCTCCTTCAACGCCGTCTTCGCATTCCCGCAGGAGCGGCCCGTTCTGGCCCGGGAGCGCGCCTCGGGGATGTACTCCCTCTCTGCCTACTTCATGTCCAGGATGGCCGGCGACCTGCCCATGGAGCTCGCGCTGCCCACCGCGTTCACCGTCATCGTCTACCTCATGGCCGGCCTCAACCCGGCGCCCGCCGCGTTCGCGCTCACCCTCCTCGTGATACTCTCCTACGTGCTCGTCGCCGAGGGGCTCGGCCTCGCCATCGGGGCCGTCATGATGGACGCCAAGCGCGCTTCCACGCTCGCCACGGTCATCATGCTCGCATACCTCCTCACCGGCGGCTTCTACGTGCACAACGTGCCGGGCTTCATGGTCTGGGCCAAGTACACCTCCTTCACATACTACTGCTACCGCCTGCTCATCGCCGTGCAGTACGGCGGCCACCTCGCGCGGCTGCTCCCGCCGGACTCCATGCAGGGCGAGGCCAGCACGGGGACCTGCATTGTGGCGCTCGTCGCCATGTTCTTCGGGTACCGCCTGCTCGCCTACCTCGCTCTGCGCCGGGTCAGGACGTGACCGATCCTTCTTCGTCCAAGGCCACGCGCGCGCCGGCGCACCTCTAGCGTAGCAAGCAGGTGTCAATTAATTAACCATTCAGGCCACGGCGGTCCAGGCCAGCATATATAAGCAACAGACTCCCGGCGAGCGCGGCGCACGCACGGTAACTGAATTTAACAGATCCGCGACGTGACGCGCCTGGCCGGCGCCGGAGAAGATGGCTTGGGCGGGTGGTGGACTGCCGAAGGGGTAATTCTAGTGTTGTTGGCACGGTGGCCGTTCTTCCGTGACCAATCCATCGACCAGGGTTCCTTATCTTGCGCTTAATTGTTGCCCCCTCTCTTTCTCTTGCTTGGTTTCGTTCTTGCTGAATCAACAAATCTCCTCTGGCAAGCGAATTACGATTGATTACTAATCAGATCGATTCGTTAAGACTGTAATCGATTTATGTGTACGAGAAGGCAAATTGCTTCCATTGATTAAGCATTCAGCCCACGCCAGTCCAGGCCAGCATATGTAAGGAACAGACTCCCGGCGAGGGCGGCCGGCGCTGGACTGCCGAAGGGGTAATTCTAGTGTTGTTGGCACGGCGGTCGTTCTTCCGTGACCAATCCATCAACCAGGATTCCTTCTCTTGGTTGGTTTCGTTCTTGCTGGATAAACTAGTCTCCTCTGGCAAGCCAAGTACGATTGATTAATCCGGTGTAATGTTGTTTATTCTCTAATCAGATCGATTCGTTAAGACTGTAACCGATTGATGTGTACGAGAATACAAATTGCTTCCTTTGAAATATCGCAGAATAGTCCAACTTTGAGCGAACACGGACGATGTGCACCCGGGAGCACATGCTCTCGGTTTTTTCGAAAAAAATGTGAAAATTCAAAACATGTCGAAAAATTCCGAAAAAAATCATGCACGTACCTGAGCATGTCACGCACCATCGTGTCAAATTTGGCGACGAAACGACATCGCGGCCGCCCTGTGCAAAAATGACAAATCTCAGATCTGAAAATTCAAAAATTTGGATCTATTATCTGTCAGAATTTTGTCTTTTTTGCAAAGGGGGGCCGCGATGTCGTTTCGTCGCCAAATTTGACACGATGGTGCGTGACGTGCTCAGGTACGTGCATGATTGTTTTCAGAATTTTTCGACAAGTTTTGAATTTTCAAAAAAAATCGAAAAAAAAGGGAGCATGTGCACCCGGGTGCACATGTGAGTTTCCGAACTTTGAGCCCGTTTGTTTCACGGGAAGACCCGGCAAAGAAATTAATTCAGGTTGATGATACCGTGTGAACTGAATTTGGATCATGTATGTCAAATAAATGGTGCCAGTGAACTACATGCATCCTCTGTTCCTAAAGAAACAAGCCTATAGATTTTGGTCAAAAATAAATAATGAAAAGATTGAATACGTTTATATAAAACTATTACTCCCTCCGTTCCAAATTAGATGTCTTCCATTTGTCCACATGCGGATGTATCTAGACATGTATACGTATACATGTCTAGATACATCCGCATGTGGACAAATGGAAGACATCTAATTTGGAACGGAGGGAGTAACATCTAGTATGTGGTATCAATATCATCAAATACATTGTGAATATATATTTTCATATTATATTATATTACATATTATTATAGTTGTCAATAGTTTTTTCTATAAGTTTGGTCAAACTTATTATTGTTTGATTTTTCACAAAACATATAATCCTATTCTGAGCAGAGGTAGTAGTTTTGATTCCCCACACTGCTCTAATCTCAACAGAGACTCGGACAATTTTGATTTAGACATAAGTAATTCTTAAACAATTTGGATTAAGCAAAAACCGTTATACTACCTCCGCTCGGAAAAGGATATCACCAAAATGGATATATCTAGCACTAAATATGTCTAGATAAATCCATTTTAGCGACATGATGTTTCGGACAGAGGGAGTACAATTTTTTTAAGGAAGTGGGATCATTCGTTTGACGTTGGTGTTTCTCATTTAAGCCGGAATATTCTTCAGTGGGAGGCTACGTTCCCGTCGACAGCGAGGTGCCCGTGGTGACTTCGTCAATCTCAAGACCCAATCCGCCGGCTCAGTCTCTCGGAGGTGCTCATAGGGGTAGGGTGTGCGTGTGTGCGTTCATAGGGGTGAGTGTATGCGCGTGTATGTGAGCGTCTGCGTTGTACTGTGTTTAGCAAAAAAAAAAGACATGAATGCATTATCGATATATCAAATGTTGTTTACAACTCATCTACAGAAACTATGACCGACAAAAAAAAGTATGTTACATTTGTGGATAATCTGTACATGCTAAGTAGATTTTGTCCCAATGTTGTTCAAGAATCAATGATAACTTTAGTTACACCTGCAATTTAGTTCAAAGGTTACAAAAAAAGCAGGGAAGAAACCATTTGAATTAGTCGTGTAACCTCAATCTGAAGGTGAATGCGAAATCTGAAGTATAGTCTTGCCCAAATATGTTGCATATAATTTTTTGTCAGATCAAACTTTGTGAAGTTGACCAAGTATATTGATAAAGTCTCACCATCTAAAATATCCAAATCAATATTATTAGAATTAATATAAGATATACTTTCATTTATATGCACATGATATTGTAGATCTTCATACATTTTTGTATATATTTGGTCAAACTTTACAAAGTTTGACTTCTACAAAAAATTATATGCACCATATTTTGAACAGGAGGGAGTATTTCATGTTTTATATCTCTAGTATTTATCCGTTAACTGCAATCCCTTGTCAATCGGCATCTCTCACAATTGATGTGCTTCTAGAGAGATTCATCACAATTGCGAGTAGCGTTAAGTATAGAAAAATGATTCCAAACATAATACTTATTGTCAGTCCATACACATGATTCTTCCCGCTAGGTACACTTAATTTGAAGGTTTACAGAAGTGTAAGAAGGCATATGCGATATGCCTCAAGGACATTAGCATCATGTTAAATCAGCCAAAGCTAGGACGCATTCCACACATCAGCAGCAGACAAATCCAAGGAGTAAAGCCCATGGTTTACCTAAAGTGCTGACGCCATATGGCTAGTTGCCATGACGCACGTCTGGACACTAAGCGTTCCAGAACGATACATGACACATTGACACGACTACTGTCTCGCTGGTACAAGTATTCGTGAGACTTTTCTCTCCCCCCGTATCGCTCCCACCCAGGTGATACGGGGGCGACCAACTAACCCTACCGCCGCCGCCTTCAATCTCCTCGATCAACCGCGCCGCGGTCGCCGGAGGACGCCACCGAGCTAAGCCCAAGTTGCTGACGGCGGTGATGGGGCAGTTCTCGCGGCGGCAATCGGCGATCTTGGGAGGCGGATCGCGGC
Organism: Poa pratensis; assembly: GCA_947311845.1. Classification (NCBI taxonomy): domain Eukaryota; kingdom Viridiplantae; phylum Streptophyta; class Magnoliopsida; order Poales; family Poaceae; genus Poa; species Poa pratensis. The sequence continues at coordinate 60,786,449 of CAMZMU010000020.1, read as the reverse complement.
GGCCGTCGGTGGCTGCAGGCGCACGTTGGCACCCCGGCGTGCGTTGGCAGAGCCAGGCGTGTGGTGGCGGCAGGCCTTGGCCGTCTTCCTGCGGGGCGGTCGACGGCGGTCCAGCCGACCGCAAGGTTGGCGAGACACGGTTGCCGGTGAAAACCGAGGCCCCGGCGGACGATGGCGGTGTCTATACACCGTTACCTTGTTGATGGCATCGTCTTTGCAGCCGTCGTCTACTCGCTTGGGCTGCTCCGGGGAAACCCTATATCTGGGTCTCCCGGATCAGACGATGGCGGCGCTTTGTGTCGCTCTCCCTGCTGAGGGCATCGCTTTGGAGAAAGTGCTGGATGGAGGAAGCAGAAGGTGGATCGGTGTTGCATCTAAAGTGTCGACGACGTCGGGCTCGGCGGCATGGCACAGCGGGGTACTGCGGTCAGACGTGACATGATGGACTAGCGCAGGCGCTGTCTGGCATCGTGGTGTCGTCGATAGAAAGCCTAGTGAGGGTTTTCTCCTCAGTCTACACGCTGGAGATGGATTGGTGCAAGATGGTGGAGGCGACTTCCGGTGCGTGCGCACAATGCGCTATGTCTGGAGTTGGCCAGGGAGCCGGCCGGGGTATAAGGCCATGTTGTTTACTCTATCGTTCGTGTTTAGTTGTGGTGCTCTTTCACTGTTTGGTGGTTTCGGCTTGTATGATCGTTGTTTGTAAGGCTTTTGCCCAAGGGCGGAGCTAGTGTGTAATGGCCGGTGTCAAATGACACCGACGCATAAGGCACATTCCTTTATAACTATAGTGCATAAGCAAAAATGACTCCAGTAAAAAATTGAAGCAAGAGTGTGGTACAAGCTGTTTTGACACCAGCGCCCAATTGTTCTAGCTTCGCCCCTGCTTTTGCCAGTCTATGTTGAATAAATGAAATACAAACCGTATGCATCTCTTCGATACAGAGGTTGGGCTCCCCATTTCGAGAAAAAAAACATGACACGTTGACAGGCAACTAAAATCTGATCCGGTAGGGTAATAACTGGTGACCATAAGTAACGAAACTAAAGTTTCACTGCAGAAACCCCAATGGTCCACATTTTTTTATCCAAAGGGAAACACATACTCCTATAAGATTCATTTACCAGAGCGACAACGAATTAGGCCAGGAGGATGCTGACCACAACACATGCACTGGGAATTGACCCTACTAATTGGGAGTTATCTGATCGATCTGATCATCAAATTAAACGTCTGTCTCTCGTCGCATAAAAAGGAAAGATAAACCCATATCTATGTCCGTATCCATGAGTAGGCATTGATAAACTATATATTGTATGATACGTCTAGCTGAGTCTGTATCGGTATGGTGTATGTATAAACCGACCATACATGTATTGTACCTGTTGTAACCTCTACCATATATAATACATCACGCCGGCCCTAGAAGGTGCTGTGCGGTTTACCCCCAAAATCCTAATCTTTACCCTAGTTTTTATGGTATCAGAGCTAGCGATCTAGACCTGACATGGCGACTTCTCCTTCCTCCGTGAGCGCTACCTCCGGAGTCTTCAGCTCGTCTTCCTCGAGCTTCCTCAACTCCAGTACGTCCGCAAGTGCAGCGCTGATGGTTCCTGGAGGTACATCCATGAGCGCAGGGGCGATAACGTCCGTGATCCCCGCCTCGCCGATCAATCTGTCCAATCAGATTCCGATCAAATTAAACGCCGAGAATTACTTGTACTGGCGAACTCAAGTCATGCCAATTCTTCGGAGTAACCGTTTGTACGGCTTCGTTGATGGATCCCTTCCATGTCCGCCCGATCAGATTCCCAACCCGGCGGTGGCGCAAGAAGGGGCTCCGCCTACCATACCCAATCCACTGTTCTCGGCATGGCATCAACAAGATCAGTCAATCCTCTCTGCCCTAGTCTGCTCTCTCTCCGAGGGTGTGATCGGGATGGTCATGCTGATGACCACGTCGCGAGAAGTCTGGGAAACACTGCAGGCGAGCTTCGCCAATCAGTCCACTGGGCGTGCGATGCAGATTCGAGGAGAACTGAGTAAAATCAAGAAACTGGGCCAATCTGCTACTGTCTTTTTCAATAAGGTGAAGGCGATGGCTGATACTATGTCTTCCATTGGGCAACCTCTCCGTCCTGACGAGTTCTCGGGCTACCTCCTCGCCGGTCTCGACAGTGAATATGATGCACTTGCTCAGCTTGTTTCTGCCCGTAATCTGACAGACCCGATGCCTGTTCGTGACATATACGCCCAACTGTTGCACACGGAACAGCGTGTGGAGTCGCGCAAGGCCGAACTCAACACTGATGTGCAGGCAGCCTATTATAGTTCACGTACGGGAGGCAGTCATCCATCACCCTACCAGCAGCAGCAGTATCGCCCAGATCCACGTACCCAGGGCAAGCCGGTTTACTCCAACAAACCGGCCAATTTCACCTCTTCACCACCACCGCAAGGATCAGGTCGTCGCAATGATCGTGATCGGGCTTCTTCTAACGGCGGAGGTGGTGGCAATCGACCCATCTGTCAGATTTGCGAGAAGATGGGGCATGTTGCCTCGTGCTGCTTCAAGCGTTTTCAGCGCAATTTTCTTGGAGCGGGCAATGATGGTCGATACATGGATCGACAAGTTGCAGCTTTTTCGGTGACACATGGCGTGACACATAGCTCCACGTCCTCCTACCCTGTTGATCCCACCTGGTACGCTGACACTGGGGCTACAGATCATCTCACCAACGAGCTCGACAAGCTTCACATGAAGAAACAATACCATGGCAAGGATCATGTCCACACAGCCAATGGAGCAGGTATGCGCATTACTCATATTGGTCAGTCCACTCTTTCTACACCGTCACATCCTTTACACTTAAAAAATGTCCTCTGTGTTCCATCCGTTACTCGTAACCTCATGTCCGTTAAGAAATTTTCCACCGATAACAACGTGTTCTTTGAGTTCCACCCGTGGCATTTTTTTGTTAAGGATCGGGATACGAGGGAGGTTCTTCTTAGAGGGGGATGCCGTGGCGGCCTCTATAATCTTGATGTGTCTTCCTCGTTCAAGCAAGTTTTCAGTAGTACCAAGGTGTCGCGTGAGAGGTGGCACTCACGCCTAGGTCATCCAGCTACCCCAATTGTCCAGCATATTTTACACCGTCATGAACTTCCATTAGAGTCGGTCAATAAAGATGTAGTTTGTGATGCTTGTCAACAAGGCAAAAGTCATCAATTGCCATTTTCTCTTTCTTCTCGTGTTACCACTTCGCCACTTGAGATAATTTTTTTTGATGTCTGGGGTCCTGCCCAAACCTCTGTTAGTGGACATGAGTATTATGTTAGTTTTATCGATGCTTATAGTCGGTTTACTTGGCTTTATCTTCTCAAACATAAATCTGATGTGTTCCAAATTTTTCTTCAGTTTCAACAACATGTTGAACGCCTTCTGAATAAAAAGATCTTACATGTGCAAACTGATTGGGGTGGCGAGTATCATAGGTTAAACAAATTTTTCTCCGATATTGGTATTTCCCACCGTGTCTCCTGTCCACATACCCATCAACAAAATGGTACTGCTGAGCGTAAACACCGTCATATCGTTGAGACTGGGTTAACTCTACTTGCGCATGCTTCCGTTCCCTATAGGTTTTGGAGTGACGCCTTTTCTACTGCATGTTTTCTTATTAACCGACTTCCTAGTCGAGTAATCTCCATGCAAACTCCACTTGAACGTTTGTTAGGCGAAGTTCCTGATTACACTTTCTTCAAAGTCTTTGGTTGTGCCTGTTGGCCTCACCTTCGCCCATACAACAAGCGCAAACTCGAGTTTCGGTCTAAAAAGTGTGTTTTCCTCGGGTATAGCTCTCTACACAAAGGTTACAAATGTCTTCATGTTCCTACCAATAGAGTTTATATTTCTCGAGATGTCATTTTTGATGAAAATGTGTTCCCATTTTCTCAACTCCCATCTGGTGCACCGCAATCTGATCCCTCCACATCTTTGTTGCGTTCTGACCAATTTGATGATGCTGCATATACTCGTTTGCTCTTGGCTAATCATGGTGCAGGTGTTGGACGCGGTGCCCGGCTCGAGCTACTTGATGATAATGCAGCCGCTGGAAATACTTCTGACATCGATCAAGCAGACCACGCCGATCGGCTGCATGCGACGCCTGACGCCCATGCATCACAGGCCTCTGATGATCTGGTTACTCCTGTGCGCCGATCTAGTGTTGGACCATCTACCGGCCCGTCAGACTTGGCTTCCCCAGGCTCGGCCTCTTCAACGACCGAACTGGCCACGCCCGCTTCAACTTGGCCTGTGCAGCCGAGTTCATCTCCACTGAATGGCCCTTCTGATGCTCCTTTGCCGTCACCTCCTCGTGGTGTTACCACTCGTCTTCAGCGTGGTATACGCCAGCCGAAGAAATGGACAGATGGAACAGTAGCGTGGCAGGCTGTTCGCATGGCACATACAGCTGATCTTACACAAACTGAACCACGTGATTACCGTGAAGCAATGGCATGTCCGCATTGGCGCACTGCCATGGAAACTGAATTTTCTGCTCTCCAAACCAACAATACTTGGCATTTAGTTCCTCCGGTGCCGGGCGTGAACATTATTGACTCCAAGTGGGTTTTCAAGATTAAGAAAAGATCTGATGGTTCTATTGAGAGGTACAAAGCACGTCTTGTGGCTAAGGGATTCAAGCAGCGATATGGTCTTGATTATGAAGATACCTTCAGTCCTGTTGTCAAGCCTACTACTATTCGTGTGTTATTGTCCATGGCTATTACTCACGGTTGGCATCTTCGACAACTTGATATACAGAATGCTTTCTTGCATGGAATTCTCGAAGAAGAAGTTTTCATGCGTCAGCCTCCGGGGTTTGAGGATTCTCATCAGCCTGATTATTTATGTTGTCTGGATAAGGCGCTATATGGATTAAAACAGGCACCGCGTGCATGGCATGCACGGCTTAGCACTGTTCTTATTGGGCTTGGTTTTATACCTTCTACAGCTGACACTTCTCTGTTCATTCTGAAGCGCCCGGACCTCACATTATACTTACTGGTTTATGTGGATGATATCATCGTGGTGAGTTCGACAGCTACCGCTCCGGATCGCCTTGTTCATCAGCTTGGTCAATCTTTTGCGGTCAAGGATCTTGGTACACTTCATTATTTCCTTGGCATTGAAGTACAAAAACTAGATGGTGGTAGTCTTCTTCTCAACCAGCGCAAGTACGCTTCTGAGCTACTTCGGCGAGCTGGTCTTCTTAAGTGCAGTCCGGCCCTTACGCCTATGGCTTCTTCTGATAAGTTTTCTGCTGTGGATGGCACGTTACTTGATGCTACTGAGTCTACGCGGTATCGCAGTGTTGTTGGTGGATTACAATATCTCACTATGACACGGCCTGATCTAGCTTTTGCGGTGAACAAGGTTTGTCAATATCTTCATGCTCCTCGGTGTACCCATTGGATTGCCGTCAAACGGATCTTACGTTATGTCAAAGCCACTATTTCACATGGACTGCTCCTTCGGCCTGCTCTTAGGTCTTCTGATCTTTTGTCTGCGTTTTCTGATGCGGATTGGGCTGGTAATCCCGATGACCGGCGATCCACGGGGGGTTATGCTATATTTTATGGTGGTAACTTAATTGCTTGGAGTGCTCGCAAACAGGCTACTGTGTCTCGATCCAGTACAGAGTCTGAGTACAAGGCACTTGCTAATGCAACTGCAGAAATCATTTGGGTACAAGCTCTTCTTGATGAACTCGGAGTTTCTCAGAATAGTCCACCTGTTTTGTGGTGTGATAATATTGGAGCAACGTTTCTTTCTTCCAATCCTGTTTTTCATGCACGTACCAAACATATAGAAGTGGATTTTCATTTTGTTCGGGAACGAGTTGCTCAGAAGTTGCTCCAGATACGGTTTACACTAGTACAGAAAAGCTATTCTGTGGCGCACCATTTTTCTATTCTGTGGCGCATGCGTGGTGCGCCACAGAATAGTCGCCACTAAATAAGCTATTCTGTGGCGCACCACCGGGTGCGCCACAGAATAGTGGCTATTCTGTGGCGCACCTATATCACCATGCGCCACAGAATAGGGTGCGCCACAGAATAGTTCTGGGTGCGCCACACAATTACTGTGCCGTATTGTACCCGTATATTACCAGAATACAAATACCAGTATAATACCAGAATACATGTATATTTCATATTTACACAGATATAACAGAAACAGGGATATATTTTCACAGATACATATATCAAAACAAACACATTACTAATATATGTCTCATCACAAGTTGATACAAAAGTGCCGAAGTTTTACACAAGTGTTGAGATATATACAAAAGTTAATCGATCGTTGCACACGTTACAAATGAAGTGTTCACCGCCTACACTAGGATCGAATAGATTACATCTCGGCGTTGACGGTGAGCAAAAGCGGGAGCACGACGATCTCATGTAGCGAGCGGTGCGAGCGGCGCCGGGAATGGTTTGCCGTCTTTCTTCGTCATCCACGCCCTGTTGTCCTTCTGCAACTTTAGGCGTTCTTCGATTTCTCTCTGATGCAACCCTGTAGATGGAGATAGATATATATATTGGTTAATAATATCAATAGAGTATGCATGCATGATTTATTCATCTAAGTGGATAAATAGAGTATGTATGTGTGCATGTGTAAGGTTTTCTTTTATAATACATCCTATCTACCTCGTCGGGAGCAATGGAAGGTCCCCCCTGCTGTGATAACATTTCCGACGATGACTTCCGATAACTTGGTCTTGATGCATTGGAAGTCTTTTCTAAGATCCATATCGGACTTGCGTCTGTCATATTCGACCCATGTTTGTAAAGCAGATGGCAAACCACATTGCGCTCCATCTCGGATAATCATGTTAATATGACGGAGGGCGTAGAAGGCATCCATCTCGCTGCCCGACTGCTCCTTGAGGCAAGAGAACTCGGTGATATGCTTGAACCGGCGCAACTTATTATCAATTAATTGTGGTTGCACGGTGCTTTCGAAGACGCCTCCCTTTTGGTGGTAGCCGTGAAGAGCTTGATTGAGGACAGCAATTATGTTGGCATACCTTTTCGTAGTACTACTACCTGAGTCAAAATAAGTGGCATGGTAATGGCTCGGGTGTAGGATGATGAGGACGCAGTACTTGTCCCTGCTCAACACAATTTAAATGAGATGATGATCAGAAACATGCATGCATTGAACTCGGAAAGGCACAAGATACGGCGGCGAGCGGATGTGTACTTACTCGGGAAAGAAAGGCACAAGAAGGCAATTCTTTTGCTGGTTTTGCAACATGAACCTCTCGAGGTACTCAACTGCGCTGGTCCGTGTCACAGATCCTTGCACCAGCTGGCTGTCACGCATGTAGTAGGGATCCGCTACCGCGACGTGCGAGAGATTATCTCTGTGGATAGTCATGGCCTCATTGAGCGCGTATAGGCGGACCAAGTTATAGTTGAGCCGCTGCTGGTTAAATAGATTGAACACGTCCTCGTATGCTACTAAGAACAGATCCGCGGGGTGTTCACCGACGACCACCAACCCGCCTTCTTCCTTTGGCACTTGGACAGTGAACGCCGGGTAATTTGGATCCCTGTCTTTTAGAAGAAAGCCCTCTAGCATAGAGATAGAATCGCTCAAAGAGATCATTGATGGAGTTGCGAGGTGGATCATCTCCGGAGGCACTATCGGTTTTCCAGCTTCATGAACCATGTGCGCCGATTTGTCCGGAGGGGGTGGTATGGTGTCTTCACGACCCTGGATAATCATAGGAGTTGGCTGGCTCGCAGAGGCGCCCTTTGATCCCTTTGGCATCTTAGGTGGCTGGCTCGCAGAGGCGCCCTTTGGCATCTTCTTGGGGGGCCTCCTGGGCTTATTGTTCCATGGCTGCCCACGAAGCCCCTCTGCAACCGATTTCGCAATCGTGCCAGGGGAGAAAACGCCGGTAGCCGGTTTGTCTTGAGCTGCAACGCCGGCTGCTGGAGGTGTCTCTTGAGATAAACCCTGGAAGTCCAGGCGCTGCGTGACTGCATTGAGACGAGCAGGTTGATCGGCGTGGGCACGGAAGGGTGGTTCGAGATCCACAGGACGCATGAATCCGTCGGCGTCTTCGGCGCCAGTGTTGAGGAAGCCACCGACGTCGAGATCATCATCGTCGTCGTCGTCGTTGCCACCAATACGTTGAGGTGCAGAGGCGTTGCCTGCTAATTGCACCGGTTGTGGTTCGGAGCCCAATTGCACCGGTTGTGGTTGAGAGCCTACCAACAGTTGCTTCTGGCGGTTGGTGGTGGTGGCGACGGCTGCAGGCTTCTTCGGGGGACGGATCGGACGTCCCGCCGGAACTTTGAGGTGGCGCCGGTGTTGCGTCTTGGGCCCTCATCAATAATACCCCCCCCAAGACGAATCTGGGTCTTCGGCCATAGCGAGACCCATTCGGGGCACTTTCCAAGGACCACGTGTTCATCGGCTCCTGAGGTTGAACGGGGGGGTCCATGTTGTGATACACTTTCGGCACCGTGACTACCTTGACCTTCATAAAACCCTTGTCCACTGGAGCGTGGTGCATTAGTTCGCTGCCTGTTTTTAGGATAAGGCCCGTAGCAACTTCCTTCAACTCGTCGCCTACCCTATGCAGGAGCATGCAAGGCGTTTCCTATAATGAAATTAAGCAACATATGCATTTGTGTGATTAATACAGTCATCGATCGAAGCAGACATAGTTATACAGAAGGACATAGTTATACAGAAGACGACGCAGACTAATTAATTAGTAACCTTGGTGACGGCGTCCAGCTCGGCTTCCGTCGAGACACGGGCGCCGGTGCCAGCGGCGGTGGCCGGAGTTTTCTTCTCGCGTCCCGGTGCGGTAGGCAGCGCCGGTGTGACCAAAGGGGCCATGGGCGGCGGGGTCACGATGATGTCGCTCGGCGACCGGTTCATGGTGGAGTTGCTGCCGGAGAAGCTGGGCACGTGTATCGGCCCCTGTTGACCTCCCGCCATCCAGGCAGCGAACCCCTCCACTATCTGCGGGGGCATGATCTGGTGGATGCCTTCTCGGACTAGCTTTTGCACCTCCTGCTTGTCCACGGTGTTCTTCTTCAGCTCCTCCAGCTCCGCCTTCAGCCGCTCAACCTCGGCTCTATCCTCGTTCTTGGACGTCCTCTTCCTCTTTTTCTTCTCGCCGGCGCCGTCCGAGCTGTAGTACTCCGTGAACTTCACGCTCGTACCATAGCCTGACACACGGCCAGCTGATGTCGGCGGCGCCAACTTGTCCCTTCCCTTTGCAACGTTCATCGCCCGGTTGAAAGTAGTGTCCCACACTTCCCTCTCACCCTGGGACGACGACTGGCCGGCCTCAGCCTCAGCCTTCAACTCGTCCTCCTGCACACAAAGGTGAACACACTTAGAAATTTGAGATCAACGCAATGGACTTTGAGATATCTGTGGTATTTAAATTCACTTACCAGATTTTGCTGGAATTGCTTCACATCGTCGTGATCGGTAACGAACTCCCCAGTTTCCCAGTTGAGATAGTAGCGGGACCGGACAAAGTTCCTGGTCTGCTCGTCTGTGAATTTATCCCATGGGTTGTCCAGCCCACGTTTTCTTATTTCTGCGTCCTCCTTGTCCCAAGTGGGTTGTTTGGATTTGTAACCGCCGCTTCCCAAACGGTGGTTACCTAAGTTCCTCTTCCGCATTTCCTTCCCCCACTCGGTCCATATTGTACACTCCTCAGAATTTAAAAAGTCCTTAAATACCTCGAACTCTTCTAAGGTGATGTGAGGCTCGCCTGTACTAATCTCCTCCCAGCTCTTCTTCTTATGAATCTTCGCCTTCACCCGGCATTTCCAGCTGCTCAAGGCGGTGCTCATCTTCGTGGTGGCGTAATTATCCACATTTTTGGGTTTAGGGTTCGGGAAGGTGTATCGTTGGTGAACCCTCCTGAGCAGGTGTTCGAGCAAAGCCGCATTCTCTTCGCTTCTAATGTCAGACGTGTTGATCGACACGCCTTCTCGGAGGATGCACCCTAGTTGCATGCTGTACCCTCGTGCAACGTGCTTAGGCTCCAACGGCATGCCACTTGGACTGACCTCCGTGATCACGTCCGTGACATTGTCCACCGACTGCACTTTACGCGGTTTAGTCCTTGCCCTCCGCTTCTTCTTCTTCTTAGCGGCCGGGTTGCTGTCGCCGGGTTCCGTGTGGTCGCCGCCATCGGTGCGGTCATCGCCAGTGGTCGTGTGGTCGCCACCATCTCCTGAGGTGTCATCCTCACCACCTTCTTCGTGGTACTCGGGGTCGGGATCCCGGACCTCCCGTTGATGCTCCTCAGCCTCGTCGCCACTAGTGACCGCGGCTTCGTCCCTCATATCGTCGGGCCAAAAGTCCATGTTCTGTACTCTTGCTTGCTCTTCGATGCTCATGCGCTTAGAAGCGTCGCCCGACATGTTTGAACTGCATTAAAAAGAGGCAAAAAGTTAGTATGACAAATATAAGAGAAAAAAAATCACCTAACTAAGTACTAAGATACCCCGGCCCATGCATTAGTCGCAATACCCCATATGTCCTATTTTTAGCAAAGTCATGCCAAATTTCACGAAAAAATTCGGCATGACCTTTGCTAAAAAAGGGACATATGGAGTACCCGAAATTGCCGGAACGGAAGTTAATCGACGTTCCGGCAATCTCAAGGGCCTCTCGGGGGTACCTGCAACCATTTCCAAATTTTAAAAAAACACAACTCGACGATGGTCGGAGCTCAAGCACAATACCCCATATGTCCTATTTTTAGCAAAGTCATGCCAAATTTCACGAAAAAATTCGGCATGACCTTTGCTAAAAATAGGACATATGGAGTACCCGAATTTGCCGGAACGGAAGTTAATCGACGTTCCGGCAATCTCAAGGGCCTCACGGGGTACCTGCACAAGCATTTCACAAAAAATATCCGAATCTCGGCCGTCCGGCATCTCCGGCCGGCATCTCCACGACACGATGGTCGGAGCACAACAACCACGACACGATGGTCGTGGACACATATCCTCGTGCACATACATCACCACATCCACATCGAGGGAGAGAGGAACTACCTCGGGTAGGGAAGGGAGGCTCGGGTCCGAGATCGGCGTGGTGGAGGTGCTCCTCGTGGTGCTGCAATAAATTAACAAAACCATGATTTAGCACTTAGCAATTTTTTTCATCAAGCACCAAACAGAAAATGCAATATCTACTTTTCAAAATTTCATCTTTCCATATCATTTAAAAACTTCAAAACATACAAGGATGTTATTTTTTCCGAGGTGCACAAGGATATCATACTATCAGCAACAAAATGCAAAATTTTGAACATTCCATTGCCTCCAGCTACAAGTGATATCCCAAAGCAAACTTAATAAAGAGGGTATCACTGTTCTAGGGCGCTGTATTCATCACCAAGGAACTGCTTAGCAAACCAAGGAGGTAAACTTCATACCCATTAACCAACCAAAAATCACATGACTAAAACAAACTCATCTATACAGTACCTAATTGTAAAGCATACAACACCAAATTCATCTACTAAAGCAGCAAATTCATAGCGAAATCACCAGTTCGTCACATTACAGCAGCAAAACAATTGCAAAAAGACATCAAAAAAATTACAGCAACTAATTATGCAGTACAACATCAAATTCATGTTAATACAACCAATCCAGCTGCAAATCCATTGGAGAAGCATTTTAATACAACTAATTATACACTACACAACATCAAATTCATCAAAATACATCCAATCCAGCAGCAAATCCACTGCAAAATCATCTTAATACAACTAATTTAAACTAAACTTATACATATACAGCAACAAATGCATTGCCAAATGACTGGAATACACTTACACAGCAGCAAATCAAATCGATATATACTAGTTCTACAGAGTAAATCGATCTACAGTTCTACACTAGGAGGAAATCGATCTACAATAGGAGCTTCGGGTAAAAACAATACACGATGGTCGTGTATAAATACTCGTTTGCAAAAACAAGTAATACCAGCAGAAAGTTCAGTGCAAGTTCTGGTGTGTGTTCTTGAGAGAAAACACTAGTGTGAGAGAGTTGAGAGGAAGAACAAGAGGAGCTTCGGGTTGCAGCCGTTCGTGCTTTTCGACAAACACCTTGCGTGCAGGTTTTGGGAGGGGAAGGAGGAGGAAGAGAGGAAGCTCACATTGGCAGGGAAGGGGAGGGAGGGGAGGTTGCCGGCGTCTGCGTGACGAGGAGGCGACGCCGTTGGACTCCGACGAGGACGCGACGGCCGGCGGCGGACGAGGCCACGCGCGAGGCTGAGCACCACCAGCGGAGAGGGCGGGGGCGGGGGCGGGGGCGGGGGCGGGGCGCAGGGGACGTCGCCGGCGACGAGGGGGAACACGGAGGGGTTAGCGGCCAGTTGGGGCGGCGGCCAGAGGTGGTGCGGCGAGGGGTGCCGGCGGCGAGGACGGCAAGGCGCGCGCGCGGGATACACTTACGGTTTTCGTCGACGATGGATGCGAGTGAGCGCGCCCCGTAGGAGGGCCCACATGTAAGTGTGGGCAAACACTTTCTGTGGCGCACCCTTGACGCGGTGCGCCACAGAATTCTAATATTCTGTGGCGCACCCTTTAGACGGTGCGCCACAGAATTACTTAGCTGCGTCCAGTTCAAAAACACTGATGCGCTCTTTAACACAACAACACCAATATACCCCAGTGGTTAGTGAGCAAATAGATCAACCTGGGCAAGCCAGGTTCGAATCCTGGCTGCCTCAGTTTTTTTTTAAAATCCTGGCAAATATTTCTGTGGCGCATGAATATAAGGTGCGCCACAGAATAATCTTATTCTGTGGCGCATTCACCACCGTGCGCCACAGAATAAAGCCCAGAGGGACTGACCCTTGCGTGTTTGTGGGGCCCGCGATTATTCTGTGGCGCATGGGCATAGCTGCGCCACAGAATAAGCTTATTCTGTGGCGCACCAATAAGTAATGCGCCACAGAATAACCTTATTCTGTGGCGCATCTTTACAGGTGCGCCACAGAATAAGCTTCTGTGGCGCACGGCTATAAGGTGCGCCACAGAATAAGCTTTCATAGAATTGGCTTTTCCTACTAGTGTTATCTCCTCCAAGGATCAGATAGCTGATATATTCACTAAGCCACTACCATTACCATTGTTTCAGACTTGTATATGCAATCTCAACCTTGGATCAGTTGAGATTGAGGGAGGGTGATAAACTATATATTGTATGATACGTCTAGCTGAGTCTGTATCGGTATGGTGTATGTATAAACCGACCATACATGTATTGTACCTGTTGTAACCTCTACCATATATAATACATCACGCCGGCCCTAGAAGGTGCTGTGCGGTTTACCCCAAAATCCTAATCTTTACCCTAGTTTTTAGGCATAACTAAAATATGACAGATACGCATGATCTAGTGGCAGAGATAAAGCTATGTATAATACTTTAATTTTCACGTCAAAATCATATAATTAGCTGAATAAAGATGCAGCCATGAAGAGTAAATTAAACAACGGAGCACGCAATCCGAGGCGGTCAGAGTGTGATGCTGACTCGGCAAAGCACCCGTTAAGTTGATATCAGTTGTGTCCACGCAGACGTACGTCGTACGGCTAGCTGGATGTCCTGAAATATCTCAATTTCTTTTAATTATCGGGTCGTGTCAACGCGATCGAGTTAATTACTTAGCATTTTAATGAGCAGCATTTCTCCTGGAAATTCAGTAGTTTCTAGAATAGCCATAGAGAATTACTATCGTGTTCGTGGATCAGTGGATTCAATCCTAACGTCATCATCCATCACCTTAGAAGAACATTGCCAATATCGATTATATATAAGCAAGCTAGCCGGCCTTTGGATCGTGTGTGGACGACAGACAAACTATATCGATATTCGCTGTTCAACAAGCTACTCCCTCCGTTTTTTTGAGTATAAGATGTTTTATCATTTATCCACATGCACATGCATAAAAATGTATCTAAACACATTTTAGTGTGCATTTCACTCATTTTAGTATGAATCTAGACAACATGTAGATCACCTAACCCATCTTATATTAAAAAACGGAGGGAGTAGCTACAAATTATGCAGTTAACCCTTCGTACCTTGATATCTGCACGCACTCAACTATCCCATGCGTGTCGTGAGGAAACAACTTCTTACGTACAACTCATACGTATAGCTGGGGGCTTTTTTTTTACCAGACGGAGTAAAAAAATGTGATCTCTCACTGAAATATTAGAATGGATAATTTTAGTGCATTTAGCGAATTATTGCTTACGGGCAAGTCAGACCTAGCTTGGTGTGGCCTCCGGTAAACAACTTATCCACTTTTAGGACATAAATACACTTTCATATTTATATAAGATTAAGTTGACACGTCGAATACATTTAGCAACGTTCAACGCATTTTACTCCCTACATACTATCAGTGTGCGAGTGACGTGTAAAATTAGTAACACTGATTAATGTTTCAAATCTTAGAAAGAAATTTACTCTTTCGCTCTAATTCACTTCCTGATACGCCGGCCTATGCATATATATAGTGCACGCACGTACGTACCCTGACAACACTGTTAACTCAAAGTTTGCACTAACTGGTCGAGGATTCAGTGTAGGCATATAGAAGAATGAAAAGAAAACAGGATTTGCTTAGGTCTACACGATGTGCCAGAGAGCGGGAGGAACATGAACAGGTGGATGGACGGGGATGGAGCCGCGGCGCGTGGCTTTGAACTTTGGATTCGGATGGTGATATGCATGATACAACGAGGATACCCGATTGGTCGATCGGGAAAGATTTACGTACGTGCAGCAACAGGCTACTACAACCTGTAGTGCATGCGCACACGTTGAATAGTGCTCTACTTCTTTGTGGGTTTTGCTTTTGAAGTTTCTCGTCATGGGTTAGACTAATTCAGTGGGGAATGATGAATTTCAGCCGTGCCGGCCAGATTTGACCCCAAAGTTCCTACCTGTCGGCCGAGCCAGACATCGATTTTCATACGTGCTCATCGCGTGTGACATTGTCGGTTCGGAAGTCGGGTATGCACCAAGAGGCGTGTGCAACCCAGCAATACTCGATATCTTAATCCGTTTCGCTACAATTACTTCTCTAATTCATTTGGAGGCGTCTTCGGGCCGTTGTTGTGGAGCCCCGATACATTGCAGTTTTGTTCCGTTGTCATCTTTCAAGCTATTTCTTGCGCTATCGTACTAGGGTATCGACAACCTCCTACCCCTTATACATGTGACCTTGTTATCCCACTCTTCGTCCTCGTTGTCCAATGATAGGATCGGCGCTCCCCGGACCAGAGCGAGAGGCTTGGTGACTCTCTCTCTCTCTCTCCACAGCAACAAGATATGTGGCGCGACGATGTCCTGCGATTTCACAAGGAGACATGGGGCTCCACTTGTTAGTAGCTTTGGGAGTTCCTCAGGGGCGTGGCTACTTCTATTTTTTTTATCTTTCATTTGCTTTGTCAGAGTATTTGCTCATCGCTATGTATCGATTTAGCTATGTGCCTTTATTTATAAAGAGGGGCCATACTTATTTCAAGGACTTCTCTAGTTCTCAAAAGATATATCTGATCTCTGTATGAATTATCAGGGGAAGGCATATTGCTAATATCTAGCCCAACATAGAAAAACTCGATCGAGAGACCTGGCATTGGCACTTTGGCAGCCTAAATCCGCAAGATGCAAACCTAAGAGGAGGAGACGACGTCGGATCTACACTCTTGGGAGAGATATCAGGTTAATCCTACTCTCCTCCCGATGCTATAACAAAAGATGCAAGAGCGACAATCGGCAGATGCGGTTGTTCCTCGATGGTACTAACAAACATGCAGCTTGGTTCTCCAGAAGTGTGATGCGCTACTATTCTGAGGACTGAAATTGCTTATCTCCACGCGCGCGAGCTCTCATCCAGTCTCGGCACACGCGACACGTGGTGAGTCCCACCCGTGGTTCTTTCCCCACGTCGCTTTCTCTCTCCTCTCGATCCTCACACTTTTCTGAGACGGATTCGGCCGTTGGCGACGATGCTGCGGAGCCACGACTGAGAACGCGGCTGCCAATACTAGACTTATCGTGTGGGGGGGGGGGGGGGGGGGGGGATTTAGAGGGATCACCAGGGGTGGCGGCGGACTGGCGGAGGTGTTGATTTTAGTACGGCGGTTCAGTGGAGGCAGGCGGTTAGGCCGGCGGTGATGTCGGGGCCGCGCTCGTCTTCCTCCTCCGGGCATCTTGTCATTTTGCGGTCAAAATCGCGGTCGCGTGCGTAAGGCTGCTCACAATGGGAAGTAACATAGAGTAGTAACATGATGATGTTACTAGTCTATGTTATTATCTCCACAGTGGGGAGTAACATATGTTTGGTGTCTTATTTATTAGGCTATAGACTCATTTTTGTCTTGATAAGTGTGATATTACAGTAACTAGCTAAGTTACTACAAACACTTCTCTTTTCATTAACTACATGCCACATAAGCAAACTTATCTTGAAATTTGTGATGTTACCACCTAAATTACTCCATTGTGATCATCCTATGCTACCAAGTGGAGCCACTATATCTCAGCTCTTCATGGCCACGCAATAGGCACCATTAGTGCATTATCCGGATGGGCTCCTGTTCGTGTATGTACTTGTGCTTGTTCAAATGGGCCTTAGTTCATTTCTTTTAAGTTATTTTCTTGACCCAACTATGACACAAAGTATACAGACTTTGAAGGGAAACGGGCTTCGCAGCAGTCGTTAGAACTGGACCTCCTATGTAGCGCTTACGCTTAGCTGGTGAGCCGTATCGCTCACATGTTATCATATATGGGCCGGCTTTGGCAGACGGACTAATTGGTGCATGCAAAACTACAATACTATTAAATCTCAAAAAAAAAAAAACTACAATACTATTTTTTTTGCATGTAACCAGTTTAATAAAATACGATATACTCATTGTGAATACATGGAAAATATTGACATATGATCAAGAATTTCTCCGTGTGTTGTAAAATAAGTGCTCATAATTTTCAAAGAAGAAGTTTTCATGCATATTAAAGATGTTCATGTTTTGAAAAAAAGAATGTTCTTGGGTCCCAAAAAGTGTCCACCTTCCCCGCAAAAAAAAAAGTGTCCACCTATATGAAAATAAAACTTCATGTATTTTTTCAAAAAATATTTTTTATATCAAAAATGTTCGTTGTCGAAAATATATATATTTATATTTTATGCAAAAAACGAAAACTTAGAAAAAGTGGTCACTAGTCCAAAATTATTTACACGTTCTAAAAAGGTTTACCGATTAATAAAAAATAAACGATAAAATAAAACAAAAAGGAAGGAATTGTAAAATATAAAAGGGGAGAAATATTTATGTATTCTCGAAAACAGAAAACTAGAAATAAAAAATAACAACAAAAAATAGCGCAAATAGGCCTACGTCCATCCGGGGTAAAGCGTGGCAAGTGGTTGCTATACCTCGCCATAAGCGATATATATTTATGTGGTTTGAACTACACTTTTTTCTTCTAAAATACTCCATTTAGGTCATTAGATAATAATTGTAATATGTAAAGGTCTGAAAGGAACATATTTTCATATTTTGTTTCAAGAATGCCTTTGCAATATGCGAGAAAAAACATCTCGCTACAGCTTAGAAGATCATGTCAATACTAATGGCTAGATTGGCTATTAGTTTTTTTTTTTTTTTGAAACGAGCCAAAAGACTTGCATTCATTAATAAAGAAGAAGGGTTTTAGATGGTTTAGTAGCAATGCCTAGGACACACCCTAGGATTTTCACAAAAGCCTACTCTCCCGGCGTTACATAACTCAAAAGTTTGCCCCGAACATCCCCCATATTTTGATCTCATGTTTAACCTTGGCGATGATTATAATGGCAGAAGAGGCATGTTGACGGATGACTCTAGCGTTTTCTCTCCTTCTAAATCTCCCATGAATAAGCATGACCAACGAAGCAAGGCCGCTACTTGTGAGGCCGTCTCATATCCGTAGACTGTAGCTAAGCTTGACTACCAAGATTTGACACTAGTGTCATTGGTCCAAGTAGTGGGGGAGATGTCGAGGATGCCACACCAAGAGAGGATAGACGACCATATGTGCTTGGCGAAGCGGCAATGGATGAGGAGGTGAGTCGCCGATTTTTGAACTGATTTGCTATTAGATTGGGATCAGCCTGGCATGAACAAGGTTGTCTAATAAATATCTGTCGCCTTAGTTCCACTGTTGTGGTCTGGATGAGGAGATAGACCTTGCATGAACTAGATAGCTAGGCTCGATCATGTTTTGGATGAGCAGATGATTAATGTTCCGCTTGTTGGAGCTGACCATCATCCCCTCAGCTGTGGTTTGTATTGTTCTCCTTGTTGGATTGTTAGACTGCACGTCCCACAAGTATTTATTATGTCCACTTGGCATTTCAGGTCCCGCCACTTGATTATCATTTTCGAAATTTAATCATAGTTCTTGCTCAATGATTCAACACAACCGGCGTGAATTTGGTCCCCATTTGGAACAGAAGATTGTAAAGATACGCATGAGTCGTTAGTTCTTCCCTCATTTGCACACAAAAAAAGAAGTTGGTCCACATTTTGAAAGACAAAAATCAGTTTGGATGCTTAACAGAAGTAGAGTGCACTGTAAGACTTTTTCCTCCTTATTTCACATGTTTGATGCCAACATAAAGCGAAGGAGACCAATTTAGAAAAAGTTGTTCCCAACTCAGAATGAATTCAATCATTCCCCCACGCATGATTTCTCGTGTAGGATATGTTTGGACAGTGGATACAATATCGAAATTTATTTATTTTTCTCAATATATACGACGAAGAAGAACAAACATATGTTGTTTTTCATCTCGCACATGCTAGTAATCCTGGCTACTAATCTGAGCAGAGAGGACGATATAGACCCGATACCTCTCGCGATCTGGCCGCCCCCCTCCCCGCGCGGGCGACTGGACCGCGCCGCCGAGGTCCTTCCCCAACTCTTTCCCTCTTCGCCACCCCTCCACCGTAGCCGTCGCTGGCGTTCGTCGCCGGGATAGGCCAGGACGGCGCCGGCGCTGGCGGCCCTCTGCTTCCCCCTCTCGATGGCGTCCTCGCGCGGGCGGCACGGTGTTCCCAGGCGGCGGAGATCCAGCTCCGCGGCAGCGTGGTGATGTGGTGTCGCGCGGGTGGTGATGGCAGCGGTGGCACCACCGTTGGTGACGACAGCGGCAGATTCGAGCTTGGCCGGAGCTCTACAGGCCTAGATCTAGGCCCTTTGGGCCCGCTCTGAGTCAAGGCGGGTCGGGCTTGACTTCTCTGCCTCCGGTTGGACTACGAGCAGTTCGTGACATGGTGGCGGCCACGACACCACCCTTGCTACAGCACGGCGACGGGAGCTTCACGGCCCCGTTTGGGTCCGGCCGGATCTATGGTGCCGAACAAGAAGGTAGCGGCGGCGTGGCCTACGTGCAGCAGCGCGGCGGCGGGGACTTTACGGGCCCTTCTGGGGCTCGGCCGGGCCTGCCCGGCCTGGTGTGTCCTTGCTATCACGTCCGGTCGGCACCCGCAGTGGCGGTGGAGCATGTCCTCCAGGTGGCCGTGCTGCAGCCGCCTTCCGGCTCTAATGGCTTGGTGTGCTCTTGTCGCCGTGTCTAGTCGGCTACCATGTATGGTGGTGGAGGTTGTTCCCTCCCGCGTGGTTGTGGTGCTGCCGCTCCTTGTCTACAGTTGTCTCTTCTCAGTCCGGCCTCGCAGCGGTTGCCATGGAGAGACGACGATAGTGACTTCAAGACCGAGGTGGCGTATGGTTGGGGGTGGTGATGGGCCCGAAGAGCAAGGCTTTGATACCTGCAAAAATAAACGGGATTAGGTTGAGACTCCAAGTGCAGAGTGTATAGTAAGTGGAAGACAGTTTTCCCCACGAGGGGTGACTCGAGGGTTTAATATCGAACTCTCGGGGAATCTGAAGTGGTAGATTTATCTTCTTATCCTTCTTTTGGTTACCTACAAAACAAGGTTAGATGTTTTGGTCCTCAACCTCACCTGTGGTTGTCAAGCACAAGGTGTAAGAATGATATCAGGATAGTTATGTAATGCAAACAAAAATAAATATGCAATGATGGTGGATGCAATGGTAAATGATATTTTTGGGGTTTTGAATGATGTATGCAAGATGAAAAGTATTTTTGTATTTTCGGATTTAATGATGGCTGAAAATAGAAAAGTGGTATATGGTGTTGTAAAGGTGTTTCTTATGATAAAAAATGGACTAGGGTTCATGGTTTCACAAATGCACTCTCTCTTTATAAAGTGGTAGACAATGGAACACATACAGTTAACATATGAGATTGCAACACAGGGTTTGATAACAAGTTACTTAGATATATGGGCATCACGTCCTAACATAGAGATCTTTTGGTTATTAACCTCTCTTATACTCCACCAAGATGCGAACTAAATCATAACACCTCAGTAATTAAGATAACTCAGAGTATAGCATTAAGTATCATGACATGAAGTGAAAATAAGAACATGCTAGATCTAGTCATGGAGTAGTGGCAATGGTCACGCCCACATCCCCGGTAGCATGGTATTTTAGTTTATCCCTAGTGAGGCAACAAAGTAAGGTAAAGATACCAAAGTGGATCGAAGAACTTTCTCTCACGTTCACTGCACTAGCCACCCACCGTTACTCCAACTAATGCACACGTTGCCCCACACACGCTCTCATAAACATGCTTGATCAAAACAAGTAGACAAGAACGGGGTACATAATATACATCTATACTCATAACTGAAACAAACATTGCAATCTCAAACATATATTAACTCATAAAGATCCACCACAAAGGTATTACAACGGTGACCGTAATCATGTTCAGCAGCTCATACGGTGCTAATTAGTGAAACTCAAGAGAGGAGAGATACATAAGTTACTTCCACAAACCCATAGTCCAGAGGTGGACTACTCCCTCTTCATCATGGAGATGGTGGAGAAGTCGATGGAGAAGATGGAGACCACGCCGGCAGCGCCCCGCCGGAGTTTTCCCCCTCCAATCTGCAGCTCCTGATCTCCGTTTCGGTGTTTCTGTGTTTGTGCGGCGCTCCTTCCAGAGAACGTCGGGGGATCTTTTTTATAGGCGTTTTTAGGTCAAGACAATGTCGGTGGAGCGAAGATCGACGGCAACGGAGCCACGAGGGCCAAACGAGCGGGCCCCACGCGGCCACAGTCGCGTGGGTGATGGCTCCCAAGTGCAGGAGATCAATTGTAGTACCTTTCAAATAGAAAAGGTTGTCGAACCCACGAGGAGCTGAAGGTATTGGTTAGTAAGATTGATAAATAAAACAATAAAAGATGCAGATGTTTTTTGTATTTTCAGTTGTATAGTTGCAAGCAGATAACAGATAGTAGCAAGTGAAAGCTCTCATAGAGAGAAAGCCCAATCCTCTTATGTGGCAAAAGGACAAGCTCAAGTGATGTGTAACTTATATGTGGCAAACGTTCCCGAGGGCGGCATGGATGATGCTAGGCATAGAGATTTATTAAACAACACGTTGAATATCTTGTCAAGTTTTAATCCTCTTTGGACGGAGCCATAATTAGGTATAGTTAAATAAATAAACTACAACCCCTTATGATGGATCATGTGGCCAAGCAAATGACTGCACAAGAATTATTAAGACCTAAAGTCCCATCATAGCATTATACTCTAAGGTCCCCGATACTAATACCCTCATAATATAACTTCATGACTCGGTCTCAGGTTTACGTGTCCTCCCAAGTCTCCATCAATTCATTACACTATGGTGTACTCCTATGAGCCCATAAAGGTGAAGTGTTGTGCAGTCGACGTTCGCACAACACCATCATAGAATCACATAAAAAGATAAACTCTTGACAAAATACCAACACATGTCATATATAAAGCAATGCCAATTCATCCTATGCCCTCAGGAACATACGGGAACTACTCACAACGTGCGAACATGATCATAATCAGTGGCATAAGTGGTACAACACAATCTGAAATTATAACTTCACCACCAAATAATGACAAGTACTCAATCACAAACATGAATAGTAGCACAAGACAAGTATCTAGGGTATAGCAACTCTCAAACTGCGAGGGGAACGGAGTGGATCACGGTGATGATGATGGTGATGGTGCTGGTCTTGATGGGGGTGATGATGTAGAGGCCTCCTCCCACGCCAAGGAGGAGAGGTGATGACGATGACGATGATTTCCCCCTTCTCCGGCGTTCCGGAGCAGCAGGATCTGACCCCCCTCGGAAGGGATCAGGAGTTTCGCCGCCGCCGCGACCTCGGATGGACTTGGAAAAATTAGGGCGTTCCTTTTCGGGCGAGACGAAGGCGTCGATAAAAAGCCCCAGGCGAGGAGGTGCCCGAGGCCAGTTTGGGCTGGTCCCACGCGGCCAGGTACATGGGCCGCGTGGGCCACCCCCATTTGGCCCTCGTGGCTCTCCTCTCTTCGGTCTTCTTCCCTCTGCCTTTCTCTCGACGAAAAACTGACGCAGTATTTTTCCTTTTATTATTTGAGGTCCTGTAGCTCCTGAAACATTAAAGACAAGAAAAAGGAGGTTTCTGCCTCCTAGAAATTAAATACCAAAAATAGGGACTTTGTATGAAAGTCCCCAAAATCATATAAAACATGTAGAAACAATCATATAATCATGCAAATAACATTCTAGTATGATACTAAAAGTTATATAAATGATGATATAAAATGCACGTATCAACTCCCCAAGCTTAAACCTTTACTCGTCCTCGAGTAAGTAAGGACATAGATCATTACATGCATCAATGGACTTATGGTTGATAAATAAATACGGGCATTGTATCATCATCATATTCAATTGCAAGATAAGATTAATGATCTAAAACTCATACATATGAGGGCAACATAAGTAGGACTCTAGCAATCACCCCTTACTTTTGAAAGTAAATAACCATTGTATGTTGGACAATCGAATCATATTGTTTTTCACATGCTTTTGCTCTTCATGGCAAGCATTATAATCTTTTATACTTTGCTGAAATTCAAAGACAAGATAAACTCTCATTGGATAACAAGTTCAAAAGAAGACAAATGAAAAGACAGATAGATATAAAAATTGTTATCACTCTTGCTTGACTAGTAACTAGTGCAAACTTTAGTCATGGATATCTCAATCAAGTTCCCATGCTCTACACAACCCTTTTCTTACACTTTCTATGGCTAGCTGAAATTTCAGGTGCCTTCCTTTCATTCACATTCAAGAGCATAAGTATTGAAATATCCATGATCATTAATTTGCTCAAAAGATACTAGGTTGTAACAAGAGTGTTTTATATCCTTTTCATTAAGTCTTCTCAACTTCTTATCCTACAAGACTATATCTTAATCTCAAACTATTGATTCACAAGTCTTTTTACTTCTTCTATATTGAGATAATTCTATAATTGTCCAACATACTCAAGTTAATTAATTTCAAGGCAAGATGTGATTGAAATTCTAAATATGCCACGCTCATTTGCATGGGTGTTACCCATAAATCCCCAAACAAGAGAATCATGGATGACACCATACTTTAATATTCATTGATAAATCATAAGATAGGGATACATGATAATGCGCCATGAGCTCACACACGCCTAAGAGATATTGATAACTAATCGATAAAAGCAAAGCACACCATGACTAGATAGATATGATAGATTGATAAAGAGAAAGACTAGATGGAACTCCCCCAAGCTTGGCGTTCCTCCAGATTCTCCTTTGCTGCAGCCTCCTCCTTCTCATATTGTTCCTCCCATTCAGCCATCTTCCATGGGAAAGGCCTTCCATCACGGAAAGATGTAGGTGGATCATTGTACCTGAGGGTGGCGGCTGCTGCAATCTTCTTGAAGCGTTCTTCATATTCGCAGTTCTGGTTCTCTACATCCCACATGAAGCATTGGAACTTCTCCCACTTGTTGATGACGTCCTTGTACCTATCTTCCAGATCTTCAAGCCTTTTCTTGTACTCTTCAACCTTCTTCTCCAGCTCCAGGTTCATGAAGTGGTGAGCATCAAGGCTGCGGTAAACCACAGTGCCATACCTGAAGGTCTTGTCCTCCAACTCATCCAGCCTTGCCTCTACCGTGCCGGTGGCCTTGGGAGCCTTCACCTCCTCCACGAGCATCACGCCCTCCTTGAAGCACACAGTCTTCGGTGGTGTCATCACGGAGTTGAGGTAGCGGTTCACAACACCCTCCTTGGGAGAGCTCTCCCCCTCTTGGTTGGATCCGGAGCAAGACATGGCTAAAACCTGACAGGCAGAAACAGCAGAAACAAAGATCGCTCGAGAACGCTCGGTGCGAGATTAGATCGGCAGAGAGGAGTATATATTGAGGGTTTTTAGGTCAAGACGAAGCGTCGGGATCGAAAACGAGACGAAATGGGACTCCGAGGTGGAAAAGGAGTGGGCCCACGCGGCCAGGTACATGGGCCGCGTGGGACCCCCTCTTTCCTTCCTCGGGTCTCCGCTTCGTCTAGTTTTCTTGTCCCACACGTTAATTTCCATAAAAAATGACTTCCGTAAAATATTATGCAATTCCGAGAAACTTTCCAACAGTAAGTTACCTTCTATTGATTTGGGGTTTCTGAAACTGCACGGTTTCTCTCAATTACCTCTTCCGGTGTTTGTAAATTCAACTCCTTGATGCATGTAAAATGCATACATGAACTTTGCACTTTAATTGCTTATATTCCAATCATATTTGCATCATATAAGGGTTATATCAATGTTTTATAATGATTTTTGGGAATATTCATTTATTTCCTATTTTTATGGAATTAACCCTGCACAGGCAGAAAACCCCGTTTTCTTATTTTAATGTTTTAGGGACCCAAACGTCAACGAAATCACCTGGAAATTTACGGGCGTCAATATTTGGAAGGAAGAAGACCTGTGGGCGAAGGAAGCGAACAAACGGAGGTCCGAGGACCAAACGGGGGTGGCCCACGCGGCCAGGTACTGTGGCCGCGTGGGGCCCACTCGTTTGGCCCTCGTGGCTCCGTTGCCGTCGATCTTCGCTCCACCGACATTGTCTTGACCTAAAAACGCCTATAAAAAAGGTCCCCGACGTTCTCTGGAAGGAGCGCCGCACAAACACAGAAACATCGAAACGAAGATCAGGAGCTGCAGATTGGAGGGGGAAAACTCCGGCGGGGCGCTGCCGTCGTGGTCTCCATCTTCTCCATCGACTTCTCCACCGTCTCCATGATGAAGAGGGAGTAGTCCACCTCTGGACTATGGGTTTGTGGAAGTAACTTATGTATCTCTCCTCTCTTGAGCTTCACTAATTAGCACTGTATGAGCTGCTGAACATGATTACGGTCACCGTTGTAATACCTTTGTGGTGGATCTTTATGAGTTAATATATGTTTGAGATTGCAATGTTTGTTTCAGTTATGAGTGTAGATGCATATTATGTACCCCGTTCTTGTCTACTTGTTTTGATCAAGCATGTTTATGAGAGCGTGTGTGGGGGAACGTGTGCATTAGTTGGAGTAACGGAGGGTGGCTAGTGCAGTGAACGTGAGAGAAAGTTCTGCGATCCACTTTGGTATCTTTACCTTACTTTGTTGCCTCACTAGGGATAAACTAAAATACCATGCTACGGGGATGTGGGCGTGACCATTGCCACTACTCCATGACTAGATCTAGCATGTTCTTATTTTCACTTCATGTCATGATACTTAATGCTATACTCTGAGTTATCTTAATTACTGAGGTGTTATGATTTAGTTCGCATCTTGGTGGAGTATAAGAGAGGTTAATAACCAAAAGATCTCTATGTTAGGACGTGATGCCCATATATCTAAGTAACTTGTTATCAAACCCTGTGTTGCAATCTCATATGTTAACTTTGTGTGTTCCATTGTCTACCACTTTATAAAGAGAGAGTGCATTTGTGAAACCATGAACCCCAGTCCATTTTTTATCATAAGAAACACCTTTCCAACACCATATACCACTTTTCTATTTTCAGCCATCATTAAATCCGAAAATACAAAAATACTTTTCATCTTGCATACATCATTCAAAAACCCAAAAATATCATTTACCATTGCATCCACCATCATTGCATATTTATTTCTTGTTTGCATTGCATAACTATCCTGATATCATTCTTACACCTTGTGCTTGACAACCACAGGTGAGGTTGAGGACCAAAACATCTAACCTTGTTTTGTAGGTAACCAAAAGAAGGATAAGAAGATAAATCTACCACTTCAGATTCCCCGAGAGTTCGATATTAAACCCTCGAGTCACCCCTCGTGGGGAAAACTGTCTTCCACTTACTATACACTCTGCACTTGGAGTCTCAACCTAATCCCGTTTATTTTTGCAGGTATCAAAGCCTTGCTCTTCGGAACCATCACTTCTCCACCTTCGGTGAAGCTCTTTCCTGCAATATAAGGTTTAAGGCGTTGTCCATTGACTACATGAGGTTTACCTTTCATGTCACCGTGAAGACGGATAGCTCCTGAACGGTACACCTCCTGTATCACTAATGGTCCCTGCCACTTTGAAGCTAGCTTCCCTGCAGAAAACTTGAAACGAGAGTTGTACAATAAAACTTGATCACCTACTTTGAATTCCTTTTTCTTAATTTTCTTGTCATGCCAAATCTTAACTTTTTCTTTAAACATCCTGGCACTTTCATAGGCTTCATTTCTCCATTCGTCAAGTAGGTTTAGGTCAAGAATTCTCTTTTCTCCCGCAGTTTTAAAATCAAAGTTCAGTTGTTTAATAGCCCATCTAGCTTTATGTTCTAGTTCAACAGGTAAGTGACAACCTTTTCCATAAACCATTTTATAAGGAGACATTCCCATAGGATTTTTAAAAGCGGTTCTATAAGCCCACAAAGCATCATTAATATTAATTGGCCAATCAGATCTAGACTTATGCACTGTCTTTTCCAAAATGAGTTTAATTTCCCTATTGCTTAATTCAACTTGCCCACTTGTTTGAGGATGATAAGGAGATGCAATTCTATGGTTAACATCATATTTTGCCAAAGTTTTTCTAAGAACACCATGCAAGAAATGAGAACCACCATCAGTAATTAAGAATCTAGGAACACCAAACCTGGGGAAAATGATGTCCTTGAGCATCTTCATTGCTGTGGCATGATCTGCACTTTTGGTTGGAATTGCTTCCACCCACTTTGTAACATAGTCAACTGCAACCAAAATGTGAGTATGCTTTGTCTTTGATTCTGGGAAAGGACCCATAAAGTCAAAACCCCACACATCAAATGGTTCAAGTGGCAATGAATAATTCATAGGCATTTCATTCCTCCTACCAATGTTTCCTACTCTTTGACATTTATCACAAGATTTAACATATTCAGCACAGTCCTTAAATAAAGTAGGCCAATAGAAACCAGATTGTAATACCTTTGCTCCTGTGCGATCTCCTGCATGATGCCCTCCATAGGGACTGTCATGACAATCTCTTATAATAACCTGTTGTTCATGCTCAGGTACACAACATCTAATAATACCATCCACACTTTTCTTATAAAGGAAAGGATCATCCCCAAAATAATGTCTAAGATCATAAAAGAATTTCTTTCTTTGTTGAGAAGTGAAGTGTGGAGGCAAAACTTTACCAACAATAAAATTTGCATAGTTGGCAAACCAAGGAGATGCAACTTTAGCACTAGAAACATTAACAATTGCAAGTTGTTCATTAACAAAGCTATCATTAATAGGAATAGGATCATCAGGTATGCTTTCCATCCTAGAGAGATGATCAGCAACTTGATTATCCTCCCCTTTCCTATCAACAATGTGTAAATCAAATTCTTGCAATAGAAGTACCCATCTTATTAGTCTAGGCTTAGCATCTTTCTTATTCATCAAGTATTTAATAGCAGAATGATCAGTATGTATTGTGACTTTTGAATCAGTAATATAAGGTCAAAACTTGTCACAAGCAAACAGTACTGCTAAAAATTCTTTCTCAGTTGTAGCATAATTCTTTTGAGCAGCATCAAGTGTTCTACTAGCATAATAAATAACATTCAGCTTCTTATCAACACGTTGGCCCAAAACAGCCCCAACTGCATAATCACTAGCATCACACATAATTTCAAAGACAAGTTCCAATCAGGAGGTTGAATAATGGGAGCAGTGATTAAAGCATTCTTCAAAATATTGAAGGACTCAATGCAATCATCATTAAAAGAGAAAGGAACATCCTTTTGCAGAAAATTGGTTAGAGGTTTTGATATTTTGGAGAAATCCTTAATGAACCTACGGTAAAAACCTGCATGCCCAAGAAAACTTCTTATACCTTTGAGGTCCCTTGGATATGGTAGTTTTTCAATAGCTTCAATCTTTGCTGGATCAACTTCTATTCCTTCTCCAGAAATCTTATGCCCAAGAACTATACCCTCAGTAACCATGAAGTGACACTTCTCCCAATTAAGAACCAAGTGTTGGTCTTCACAACGCTGTAAAACTTTGTTAAGGTTGAACAAGCAATTATCGAAGGAAGTACCATACACAGAAAAATCATCCATAAAAACCTCCATTATCTTTTCAATATAACTAGCTGGGTGGCCCGCGCATTTGCGCGGCTAGAGATTCAATATTATTAGTACAGTTACATTTCATGTATTCTTTACTATGAGTTATTTATTGGTGTGCACAACCAAATGTTGCTCAATTTAGTTCTCACCACATATCCCACGTCATACCACGTATGCAAAAGTTCTTGTGAAAAAATATACATCCTGAGGTGCAGGGATCCTTGTTCATCCCAATACTGTTTGACTCTTTCCAATCTACATATTATCAGTCGTTTTATATCTCTAAATACTTTATTTATTTTCTAAAATATTTAAATTCTGAAATCTGCGAATAAGTGGCCGGCTCACAATTTCGTTTAAGTGTACCCTTTTTCCGATGACCTAATTTCTTTGCAAAATATTTACTTATTTTCTATAATATTTAAATTTTGAAATCTGCAAATAAGACCCGCTCACAATTTCGCTCAAGTCATTTTGACCCATGTACCTCCACATCTATTTAGTAATTCTGAAAACATAGAAGCTCAAATTTATTTGTGTCAAACTTCGTAAATAAAATTGACCATAGAAAATTTATAGATACACGCTCCATTGGTTGCCAACTAATTAGAACTTGAAGTCCATACGTTTGTGATCTACTGTCACCGGAAATTTCTCTTTCTGTAGTGATAAATTCATAAACAATAATGCATTATTACTGAGAAACCATCCACGCTCTCTGTGATACGTATATCAGTATATGCATGTATGATTAAAGAATGGTGTTAAGTCTTAGTGTCTTACCTGCTTGACAAAAATTCGGCCAGCCTCCTTTCTCTTGTCAAAAGGGCCGTCCTGCGCGCCTCTGCATGTCACATGCCGTACCTATCATCTCACCCTCCAGGCCCAAACTGCGTTTATATGTTAGTTCATACTGGTGCTTAGCTCGACCCTTGACGTTCGTTCTCAGTTGTGCGAGGTTGTCCTTGTCGATTGCTGAATTGTGCTTGAAGCATCTTAGTTTTTTCCGTTGATCAAAGCCAGCGCATGACTCCATCCACGTATCAATAGCTATCTGCCCTCTTGTAGGTAAAGCATGAAACTGCAGCCTCTTCTAGCAAGCACTGAACTCTGAGAATATCGTAATCATTTTCACGGTTGTGCACTCTCTCTCTCTCTGAACCTTGTACCATGATGTCCCCACTTAGCTCGAATCCATCGTTGCATCATGCATGAGAACAGTTGGACTACTATTACGAAAGTACTTCATACATATGTGGCTCTAGCCGATTTCATCTTGCACACTCAAATATATACTCTACAAATAAAATTGGGCATATCAGATAATTACATACCTCAGCATCGACATGTACGTTATCCTGATTTCCTGGCCGGCCAGTACGAAGTGGACTGAGGCAGATTGTAGCCTAAGGCTTCGTCTCGCTGCGGCCGGCCGCCGGCATGTTTTCTTGTCTGTTATCCTTCATGTAGCAACTTCGATCTGATGTATTCGTGTGTGGTTGATTGTCCACTGGTCGTATCGTCAATTAGCATCAATTCATAGTGATTATTCCCAGCTCAGGCGCGCGGGCGGTGGTGGTGCACAGGCGCTGGCGAACCATCGAAGACCAGGCGCGCCGCCCGTCATGCACACGCGCAGGCGGAACGACCGTGTCCTCTTCGTTGTTGAATAGAAGGCGGAGAGAGTCCCGATATGGGTATGGCACAGATTAGCCGACGTTGGTGATCTCCCGGCCGGCCTTGCTGTTGCGCTAGGCTTGGCCGGCGATCGCAGGCGTCCGTGGACGTCTGGACGACCACGAAGGATGACCTGGCCACGACCCAGGATGCTGCTGTTTGTCCCGTGAACAACGATCTGCAGATCACAAAAACAAAGCGTATCAAATTAGTCATGGATGTCTCGGTAAAAAAACTGTCTTTTGTAGATTAGAGTACATCGCCTAGCCGGCCGGCTGGCTGGCATGTCTCGAGGCACCATCAGCTCCTCTTCCGGTCTTTTCTGCAGCATCTCAGCGACAGACATGTATAGGCTCCACGATTATAGACGGCCGGCCCTGGACCAGCAGGGCGATGATGTCTTCTCTGATCGTAACTACGGCATTGGACTCCTGATTCCGGACGCCGTTTCCGTCGAGGTCGTTGATCGGTTCCGATTCGCTGCGCGTCCATGCGTGTAGAGTTCTCTCGATCGGACTCCTGATTCCGGCCGCCGTTTCCGTCGAGGTCGTTGATTGGTTCCTATTCGCTGCGCGTCCATGCGTGTAGGGTTCTCTCGATCTCATGTGCTATTTGTCCAACGATTGCTGCGTCCACGTTGAGCCGTGAAGTGGATCAGTTTGCAAGTTCTGTTGTCGCAAACATCGAGACGTGTGTTTGGAAATTGGAAGCATGCGTGTTGTCGCCGGACATCTGGACGTGTACTTTCCTCCGGTTACTTCTTTGCTTGGATGTAAAATCGCACGGATCGGTAGCCATTGCCTTGATAAATCTCTACCGTCTAATCATCTTAATTTTACAATGGTAAATCTCCACCATCAATTGTTTGTTGTTTTAATAATATAATAGATCAGCAAATATAGCATTCATGCATCTTTGAAAAGTAGCAGGAGCATTACATAAACGAATGGCATTCTCCTGTAAGCAAAAGTACCATATGGGCAAGTAAAAGTGGTCTTTTCTTGATCATCCTTATGGACAGGAATTTGTGAGAAACCTGAATAACCATCTAGATAGCAAAAGTGAGAGTGTTTAGACAACCTTTCTACATTTGATCAATAAATGGCAATGGATAATGATCTTTTCGAGTTGCTTTATTCAATTTTCTGAAATCAATAACCATCCTATAACCAACTACAGTACGTTGAGCCACAAGTTCATCCTTTTCATTTGGAACAACAGTCATTCCACCCTTTTTAGGAACACAATGAACAGGACTAACCCACTTACTGTCAGCTATAGGATAAATGATACCAGCTTCAATAAGTCTTATTACCTTTTCTTACCACTTCTTTCATTTTTGGATGGAGGCGGCGTTGAAAATCAACAACAGGTTTTGCATCTTCCTCCAGATTAATTTTATGCATACATAGAGCGGGGCTTATACCTTTAAGATCATCAAGAGAGTATCCAATGGCTGGTCGGTGAGCTTTTAGCACATCAAGTAATTTCTCTTCCTCTTCAGCTGAAAGGTTAGCACTAATAATGACAGGATATATGCTCTTCTCATCCAAATATGCATATTTCAGATTTGCAGGCAAAGGTTTCAATTCAAAACTAGGATCCCCTTTAGGTGGTGGTAGCACTCCTAAATTATCAGGTGGGATATGCAATTGTAATTGTGGTGGTTGTTGCCATAATATTTGTTCCAAAGCTTTTTTCCTCATCATTAAATGGTTCATCTTGATTAAGCATATAACGTTCTACAACATCAGTTGAAGCTACAGCTATATGAGCAAGAGTTTCAATTAAATTATTAGGAATTGGCTCTTTCTCAACATGTTTATCAGCAAATTTGGAAAAGTTAAATTCAAGTTTCTCACCAGCACATTTAATAAACACTTTCTCTTTAGGCAAATTAATTTCAGCACCAACAGTATGTAAGAAAGGTCTACCAAAAATGATAGGACAAAATGAATCTTGAGGACAACCAAGCACAATAAAATCAGCAGGGTATTTTATTTTGCCAATCAATACTTCAACATCTCTAACAATTCCAAATGGACTAATATAATCTTTATTAGCAAGTTGAATTGTCATACCTGTCTCTTCCATAACAATGGGATCAATATCAGGCTTGATCTCAAGATAAAGAGAATATGGAATGACACTAATACTTGCTCCAATATCACATAGACCATGATAACTTGAAGTCCCAATAGAGCATGATATAACAGGTTTCCCAACTTTGGCCGAATTACCTTTGATGACTTTGGTAGCATCTTCACATAGATAAACATCCACTGGGTCTTCTTCATTTAGTTGCTTGATAACAGAAATTTGAGTGTTGACTTCCACCTGTTCATAAGGCTGAGAACATCTTTTGTTACTCTTGTTAGTAACAGCTTTAAGTAAATTCTCCTTAACTTGGTTTGGAAATGGAGGTGGTTCAACATACTCCTCAATTGTCACAGATGACATTGGTTCAACCTGTTTAATAACTTTAGGAACAACAATAGATTGTTTAACAGGTTCAACATAAACTTCAAATCCACTTTTTGGAACACAGATATGATCAGCAAAACCTTTAGCTATTTCAATTATAACATAAGGATCAAGACCAAAAGTATCACTCAGATTTTTAAACAGAATAGAAGTAGAGAAATTCTCTACACATGAATATTCATAATCAAAATATGGCTCATTACCTTTATCAAGATCCCAGTGGCTAGTATTTTCAGAAATAGTCTCCAATAAATTCCATGCTTCTTCTTCAGTGTTATTAGTAAAACTTCCACCAGATGAATTATCCAGAATCTCCTTGTGCTTCATAGGTAGTCTCACATAAAAGTTTATCAATATAAGTTTCCTTGTAAGATCATGACATGGATTCTTGCGAAGGAGTTCCTTTAACCTCCCCCAAGCTTGAGTAATACTCTCTCCCAGATGTGGCCAGAAATTGAATATATAGCAGCGGTTATCATAAGCTTCTTTAGGAGTAAAATATTTAAGAAAGAAAACCTTCCTCAAGATACTCCATTCATTCTGGACCTCTTCATCCAAAGACCTGTACCAATCACGAGCATTACCAGATAAAGACAAATACAATAGCTTCCTTTTTACCTGATCCTCTGAAATACCAGGTAGTCAAATAAGCCACATATGTCCTCAATTATTTCCATGTGCTCGCGTGCCGACTTAGTTCCATCTCCTGTAAATGGATTTTTCATAACTCTTTTAACATGACCATGGGAATTTTATATCCCACTTTAGGTATCTCAGGCACAGCAGTTTCAACCACCTTTGCAGTAGTGGCATAAGCACTTTCATATAGAGCAAGATGCAGCGAGGCACGATTCATAAATGCCATAGTAACAATGAGATAAACAGCTTTCAAGTTTCCTTACCAAACTTCTTACCAATAGCGCTACGCTCCCCGGCAACGGCGCCAGAAAAGTATCTTGATGGCTCCCAAGTGCAGGAGATCAATTGTAGTACCTTTCAATTAGAAAAGGTTGTCGAACCCACGAGGAGCTGAAGGTATTGGTTAGTAAGATTGATAAATAAAACAATAAAAGATGCAGTGTTTTTGGTATTTTCAGTTGTATAGTTGCAAGCAGATAACAGATAGTAGCAAGTGAAAGCTCTCAAAGAGAGAAAGCCCAATCCTCTTATGTGGCAAAAGGACAAGCTCAAGTGATGTGTAACTTATATGTGGCAAACGTTCCCGAGGGCGGCATGGATGATGCTAGGCATAGAGATTTATTAAACAACACGTTGAATATCTTGTCAAGTTTTAATCCTCTTTGGACGGAGCCATAATTAGGTATAGCTAAATAAATAAACTACAACCCCTTATGATGGATCATGTGGCCAAGCAAATGACTGCACAAGAATTATTAAGACCTAAAGTCCCACCATAGCATTACACTCTAAGGTCCCCGATACTAATACCCTCATAATATAACTTCATGACTCGGTCTCAGGTTTACGTGTCCTCCCAAGTCTCCATCAATTCATTACACTACGGTGTTCTCCTATGAGCCCATAAAGGTGAAGTGTTGTGCAGTCGACGTTCGCACAACACCATCATAGAATCACATAAAAGATAAACTCTTGACAAAATACCAACACATGTCATATATAAATCATTGCCAATTCATCCTATGCCCTCAGGAACATACGGGAACTACTCACAACGTGCGAACATGATCATAATCAGTGGCATAAGTGGTACAACACAATCTGAAATTATAACTTCACCACCAAATAATGACAAGTACTCAATCACAAACATGAATAGTAGCACAAGACAAGTATCTAGGGTATAGCAACTCTCAAACTGCGAGGGGAACGGAGTGGATCACGGTGATGATGATGGTGATGGTGCTGGTCTTGATGGGGGTGATGATGTAGAGGCCTCCTCCCACGCCAAGGAGGAGAGGTGATGACGATGACGATGATTTCCCCCTTCTCCGGAGTTCCGGAGCAGCAGGATCTGACCCCCCTCGGAAGGGATCAGGAGTTTCGCCGCCGCCGCGACCTCGGATGGACTTGGAAAAATTAGGGCGTTACTTTTCGGGCGAGACGAAGGCGTCGATAAAAAGCCCCAGGCGAGGAGGTGCCCGAGGCAGTTTGGGCTGGTCCCACGCGGCCAGGTACATGGGCCGCGTGGGCCACCCCCATTTGGCCCTCGTGGCTCTCCTCTCTTCGGTCTTCTTCCCTCTGCCTTTCTCCCGATGAAAAACTGACGCAGTATTTTTCCTTTTATTATTTGAGTCCTGTAGCTCCTGAAACATTAAAGACAAGAAAAAGGAGGTTTTCTGCCTCCCAGAAATTAAATACCAAAAATAGGGACTTTGTATGAAAGTCCCCAAAATCATCTAAAACATGTAGAAACAATCATATAATCATGCAAATAACATTCTAGTATGATACTAAAAGTTATATAAATGATGATATAAAATGCACGTATCAGTGGGCCACCCCCGTTTGGTCCTCGGACCTCCGTTTGTTCGCTTCCTTCGCCCACAGGTCTTCTTCCTTCCAAATATTGACGCCCGTAAATTTACAGGTGATTTCGTTGACGTTTGGGTCCCTGAAACATTAAAATAAGAAAACGGGTTTTCTGCCTGTGCAGGGTTAATTCCATAAAAATAGGAAATAAATGAATATTCCCAAAATCATTATAAAACATTGATATAACCCTTATATGATGCAAATATGATTGGAATATAAGCAATTAAAGTGCAAAGTTCATGTATGCATTTTACATGCATCAACATCCCCAAGCTTAATCCATGCTCGTCCTCGAGTATGAAGATGATAAAACTAACATGGACTTTGCAATTTAATACTTAACAATGGATATCAAAGATGATTACTATTGCTACATATAGTCAAATGATTCATTCTTCAAAGGAGTAGCAATATGCAAATAGTTTATGAAGTGATATCAAGTATTCAAGACAAGGATGTTCATTGATAGTTCACAAAGTGTAACATGGTAGCAAGTAATATGGAACACATGTATGCATAATGATAAGTAGAACATCCTACAATGGTCATAGAGTGTAGATGAAAATCTGAATATGATAGGTGTACACTTTGGAAAGATGTATATGTGAGTAGAGGTAAAGCATGCATAAGTTTCATCCAACTTCCAAACTCTTCTACTTAAGTTAATGATTGCAATAAGGTATTCATTGGTGTCAAGCTCTCATTGCCCCTATCATAGCATCTTGAATGATTAAGGTTAAAGTGAAAGCAAATATGAGTAGTGTGCTTGATAAAGAATGGGTTGAATGTCTCATGCCCCTTGAATACAAGTACTTACACCATGTGTTACTCAACTTGGGAAACAAAGCAAGTTCAATTAAATATCATTGTAAGCATAATAGTATCATCAAGAGCGTCAACTGGGGTACCTCTTGTCCCAAGATATGGAACAAGCCCATATCAAAATGACAAGACAAACAAACAAAATGAACAATCTCAACACCCTTTTTATTTACCATTTGGAATAGTTTTTTATTGCAAGGTGTATCACAGAAGGTTCACCATAGTATGTAAGTAAATTTCCACCATGAATGATGCATGGCTTAGATTAGCGGCCCAGGCGTCTCTCTAACCATTTACACAAACTCATTTAAACTCACTCTATTTCCACATTTATTTCAACATGATAAGCATCCATAGACAAAAGCACATGATATCAACTAAATGAGATGAAGAGCGTGTTGAAAGCTTGCCATGTGACAGCACATATGGGCTAACTTCCAACCCAAAACATTCATCAAGCCACAAACATCATAATCTTAATCACAATGGGTCAAGTTTTATTATGCAAATAAAAGAACATTGTGCATCAAGTTCGTGAGAGCTATATAACCAATTTTTTTCCATTGCAATCAATAACATAAACATTTTCATTCAGAGGTAAGATAACACAAACAACATGTTAAACATACTCGGAATAGCATAAAGCCAATAGGTAGATATGGTGGACTCACTGGAATAACTTTGGTTGAAGGTGTTGGAAACAAGTTTTTGCTTGTTGGAGTTTTTGGGCTAGCAAAAGGGAGAAAGTTGACCATCTAGATGCATGCATGAGTGTCCATAGAACTAACTAATCCATGTTAAACCAAGTGAAATAACAATCAGCACCAAAACATGAATAAGTGATAGCTCTACAAAAAGAATTTGCAAACTATTACTCATAAACAAGCTCATGAATCATGCAACTATATGTATCATTAAAAATCAAGTCAAACATCCCTTTTCCCAATCTTATAAAAGCATCCAACATATTTCAACCCATATTTCCAGTAGCTCTCTCATATATAATTGATAGTGTGGTGGTCTCTCAAGACTCAAACAAAAAAAAAACGACGCTCCAAGTTTATGCGATAAAGTGTTTCGATCGAAAAACAGAAGTTGGACGTGTGCAAACCGAGAGTGTGTAGGTCCAGCGGGGTTGTCTTCACATCCCCAAGCTTATGGTCTTCACCATCCTTGGATAGCTCTTGGTGCATCTCCTCCAATCCCTGTGAAAAA
The DNA here is from genome assembly GCA_947311845.1 of Poa pratensis. NCBI lineage: Eukaryota > Viridiplantae > Streptophyta > Magnoliopsida > Poales > Poaceae > Poa > Poa pratensis. Next base: position 60,749,072 of record CAMZMU010000020.1, on the reverse strand, counting down.
ACTTCAAAACACCGTTTCTCCCATCTCTTTTCTGTGGGGTGCATTAATAGTGATAAACAAATAGGTTCCTTGCTGCATATAATCCTTGAACAAAAATTCATATGACATGTCCAGAAAGTGTATAATGTTGTATGCCTACTCATAAACTCAATTGGATCAAAAAGATTCAACTTAAAAGCTCAAAGCATGCATCAAACAAAATGGGACAGAATCTGTCCAGAAAAACAGCAGCAGCAAAACGTATTTTTCTACCCTACCAAACTTTCTCGAAAAATTCCGAAAAAATTCATGCATACAGAGGATGAAAAGTTGCAACTACAGTTCAAATATGAGCTCATTCGGAGTTACAGAATAAGAATTAAAAATCATACCGTGCACTGACTCGTGCAGGAATAAAATCTCCGAACGCTATAAGCAACTTTTTCAAACCAAAAAGGGTAAAACTTGGCACTTTATTAAAAACTCCAGAACCTAACTAGACACAAAATCTCTTGTTACAGCAAGAGGACACAAAGAAAATCACACACAAAAATAACCGGGTTGCCTCCCGCAAAGCGCTTTCTTTATAGCCATATAGCTAGGCTTCTTACTTGTTGTTTTATTGTGGACGAAGCTCATGAGGGAGCTTGAACTTTGGTGGTTCCCTCTTCCTTGGAAAGTGTTCCATGCACTTCTTGTGTGGAAACTGAAACTTTACATTCCCTTCCTTTGAATCAATGATAGCACCTGTGGTACGAAGAAAAGGTCTTCCAAGAATAATAGGACTAGAGGTTTTATTCCCCATATCCATGATTAGAAAATCCACAGGCACAAAAGTCATATGTAACTCTACCATAACATCACTTACTTTTCCCAAAGCATGTTTAATAGAGTCATCAGCAAGTGCTAGTTCAATAGAGCATTTTTCAAGATTTTTCAATTCAAGCACTTCATATAGTTCTTTAGATAAAACAGAGACACTAGATCCTAGATCAAGTATGGCATGGTGTGTCTCTTTTCCAATAGTTACTAGTACCTTAGGTATCCACATATCCCCAAGCTTAGGTGGTATCATAGCCTCTTGGTTGTACCTAGCAATCTTTTCTTTCAAGACATGATTAGCAATATAAGAACCAAAACCTGCTTGGTTAGTGTTGATGGAAGGATCACTTGCAAATTTTTGTAAGATAGATATTAATTCATGCAAGCTACAATTTTCTAAGTCAAGCAAAGGATCCTTGACTTCATTAAGCATTTTAACTTCCTCAACTTCAACCTCTTTCATTACCCCAATAGATTCTTTAGCAACTCTCTCTTGCTCATGAATGTGTTCCCAAGACTTATTGATAACCTCTTGGCAATATTTTATTGTTTCCTCATGTTTTTGGGCTGTAATGATGCTCTTTAATGATGAGACTTCCTTAGTAAGCTGATCTACCCTTTCAAACAAAGCATCTTGTTTTTCAAACTTAGAGATAAATTCCTTATTAAGCTCTTTTTGGGTAGATATAAAAGATCTAATGGTGTTTTCCAAGTCACTAGAAACATTACCACTAGAAGCATATTTATTTGGCACATATGGGGGTTTATTATAAGAGTTATAATTGTTGTTACCATACCCATTATTACCATAGTTCCTAATGAAGTTGACATCAATATTTTCAGAATTGTTTCCAACTAGTTCTTGCAAAGGAACATTTTCAACACTAGGTTTATTAAGCAAAGCAAGAATAGTATCCATTTTAGATGACAAATCATTAGTTTCTTCAATAGAGTTCACTTTCTTAGAAGGATTAGGTGCCCTATCAGTATGCCATTGACTATAGTTTTGTAAAATGCTTTCCAATATATTTTTAGCTTCTACTATAGTCTTACTCATAAAAGCACCTCCAGCAGCAGAATCAAGTATGTTTCTAGACATGTAGTTTAAACCATTGTAGAAAGAGTGTAATATGGTCCATTCATTAACTCCATGTGAGGGACAAGTTCTAAGCATAAGTTTTATCCTATCCCAAGCCATAGCAACATGTTCATTTTCATTTTGCCTAAAAGAAAGGATGTTGTTTCTATTTTGCAAAATTTTAACAGGGGGATAATATTTCTTAATGAAAGCTTCTTTTAGATCATCCCAAGAATTAATACTACCAGATGGCAAGGAATGCAACCACTCTTTAGCTTTTCCTCTAAGTGAAAAAGGAAATAACTTCAGTTTTAGGATATCACTTTCCACATTTTTAAACTTTTGCATGTCACATATTTCAACAAAGTCATGAAGATGCATAGAGGCATCCTCCATAGCACTACCACCAAATTGTTCCCTAGTTATCAAGTTCAACAAACTAGGACTTACTTCATAACTCTCAGCATTTATCTTAGGTGTGGCAATAGCTCTCGTGATAAATTGATCATTAGGAGTGTTTGTGTAGTCACACAACTTAGTTCTTTCTCCCATTTTAGCAAGTTTTTTTGGTATTTTTAATTTTTTATGCAAAACTGAAATAAATATGATATGATATGCAATGACACTAACAAAACAAATAAATTGCTTTGTAAGTAAAGATGGATAAGATGGTGCTCACGTAGGTGCAACCTCCCCAAGCTTAGGTGTTAGCACAAGTTGGTGACGTTGACTTTGTTGTGAGATGAATGCGATGATGCACACCCTTGGATAAATCTCTCAGCTACGATTCCCCGGCAACGGCGCCAGAAAACGTCTTGATGTCCCGAAGAGCAAGCTTTGATACCTGCAAAATAAACGGGATTAGGTTGAGACTCCAAGTGCAGAGTGTATAGTAAGTGGAAGACAGTTTTCCCCACGAGGGGTGACTCGAGGGTTTAATATCGAACTCTCGGGGAATCTGAAGTGGTAGATTTATCTTCTTATCCTTCTTTTGGTTACCTACAAAACAAGGTTAGATGTTTTGGTCCTCAACCTCACCTGTGGTTGTCAAGCACAAGGTGTAAGAATGATATCAGGATAGTTATGCAATGCAAACAAGAAATAAATATGCAATGATGGTGGATGCAATGTAAATGATATTTTTGGGTTTTTGAATGATGTATGCAAGATGAAAAGTATTTTTGTATTTTCGGATTTAATGATGGCTGAAAATAGAAAAGTGGTATATGGTGTTGGAAAGGTGTTTCTTATGATTAAAAATGGACTGGGGTTCATGGTTTCACAAATGCACTCTCTCTTTATAAAGTGGTAGACAATGGAACACAAAGTTAACATATGAGATTGCAACACAGGGTTTGATAACAAGTTACTTAGATATATGGGCATCACGTCCTAACATAGAGATCTTTTGGTTATTAACCTCTCTTATACTCCACCAAGATGCGAACTAAATCATAACACCTCAGTAATTAAGATAACTCAGAGTATAGCATTAAGTATCATGACATGAAGTGAAAATAAGAACATGCTAGATCTAGTCATGGAGTAGTGGCAATGGTCACGCCCACATCCCCGGTAGCATGGTATTTTAGTTTATCCCTAGTGAGGAACAAAGTAAGGTAAAGATACCAAAGTGGATCGCAGAACTTTCTCTCACGTTCACTGCACTAGCCCCCCCCGTTACTCCAACTAATGCACACGTTCCCCCACACACGCTCTCATAAACATGCTTGATCAAAACAAGTAGACAAGAACGGGGTACATAATATGCATCTATACTCATAACTGAAACAAACATTGCAATCTCAAACATATATTAACTCATAAAGATCCACCACAAAGGTATTACAACGGTGACCGTAATCATGTTCAGCAGCTCATACGGTGCTAATTAGTGAAGCTCAAGAGAGGAGAGATACATAAGTTACTTCCACAAACCCATAGTCCAGAGGTGGACTACTCCCTCTTCATCATGGAGACGGTGGAGAAGTCGATGGAGAAGATGGAGACCACGCCGGCAGCGCCCCGCCGGAGTTTTCCCCCTCCAATCTGCAGCTCCTGATCTCCGTTTCGGTGTTTCTGTGTTTGTGCGGCGCTCCTTCCAGAGAACGTCGGGGGACCTTTTTTATAGGCGTTTTTAGGTCAAGACATGTCGGTGGAGCGAAGATCGACGGCAACGGAGCCACGAGGGCCAAACGAGTGGGCCCCACGCTATACAAGTTATACCGTGTGGTTGCTATATTAATATAGCGTGGCGAAAGCCTATTTCGAGATATCTGAGCAGAATTCTGTTTCTGTCTCTGCAATTACCTGTCTCGCAGTATGTGTGCAATTTGAGTGTATCAATGGACTTAACAAGTACTATCAAGAATTCAAGATTCTTACCTACCGACAGAGACAATTGCTGCTACACATCAAGGTCCTGCGGTCTACCTGCATTTGCCCTCCGTAAATAGGAAAAACAGAGAGAGGAAATCGAACAAATCTTGGTGCTGTGAATTTTGAGATTGAACAGTAAGGTATCCTATCTGGCACACCTGATCGCTGTCTCCCTATTCCTCTCGCGCAGAATTACAGGGATACCGGTGGTGTCAGGTGTGTAGTGGAGTGACTAATGATAGTAGCCCTCTCAGCCTCTCACAGTTTGATAAAAATGAGTAAGGTGTTCTCAAGATATAGGGCCCGTTTCGGTGGGCCAGGATGGGCTGGGGTCCGGACAATATGATCTGATTACTCGGCTTTGATGTGTAATGATCATTTAGACATTAGTGAGCTCCCTGTAAAAAGTCAATTAGCGGCATTTAACAAAGTGTAAGAGTTCCTCTAAAAGGGGTGAGAAGGTCATCCAGAGAAGAAGTGAAGAACTGTACTGCAATAACAGACAGTAGGAGCTGAACATCGCACGGTAATTGCGGCCAGTAATTTAAATGATGCTATATGCTTGCTACTCTTACACTTTGCACAGTCATTAAAACATAAGGACAGAAAACAGCTCACCAACAAATGCTCGAGAGGCGAGAGTCGAGCAAAAATTCCTGTCTGTATCTACGTTTAGTTTCAACAACTATGTCTGAATTTAGAATAGCTCAAGCCTAATTATAAGACAGCAACGTGTCAACGCTGTTTACATAATGAGAGTATGAGCAATCATACACGGAGTACGTTTGAACACAATTGGGACTAGGGTAGGGACGAGATCCGGAGGATCGGCATCCATGAATCCATCCTCTACTTTGTTTGTTGTCAGTCACTATGTACTACCTACCGATCCATATTAGTGGGACAACTTTGTCTAGTTAACATGTATCTAGTCTAATACTTAACTAGATAATATGAATTTAGACAAATCTATGTCCACTAATATGGATCGGAGGGAATACTATATTCGGAGCTTGCGGCGCATCTCGTTGGAGAGGGTTTATGGCTAACTTATAGACTTGTCTGCCCACTTCTCACCAGGCATCACCTCAGAAATATAGGGAATATGGTTAATGCAGCAAAGCTACTGACAAATATGACTATGACGTGTGTCGGTGTACGTACTGTCGTACGTCCCCACGGCATTAACAAACGCCCGGATCCGCTAGGTGCAGCCACGCGGGAGATATATCCAAGCGATTCTTTTATCAGGTCGCAGGACGGCTAATCATGCCGCTTATTTTCTTGCTAATTAATTCTTCAACAAGATTCTTTTATTCGCGGAGCATTTATGTATTTAAAGAAATTTTTATTGCTTGCCTTTGAATTCTTTCGAAAACAGGTCGTACTGTTGTTTGTGTGACTTTTGGTGTTTGAAGTTTGTGAGTTTGGAATATAAATGTTCAAGAAGGGTCAGTGTCAGCTTACGTGGTTAACAGACTATGATTCATTATGCACGATGATGCATATTAGAGTCATTTTCAGTAGAAACCACCGCCAACTCGTGAAAACCACTAATGACCAAAAAAACAATTCTGAGATCAACTGTGATTCAAAAGCGAACCATTTAAAAAAATATATCAGGATCATTTTTGACCGAAAAGTATAGACTTCTAGCTAGGGCAATTTTATAATCTCGATCGAATATAGAGTGAAGAACCCATCGCACGGCCCAATTTTATAAACTTTGATATATGTACCCACACTATCAAGATATTACGGAGGAAAACATGGCACACTGGAAGCAATAGATATGATATTTTATTCGCCCAAAAAAACATTGTATTAAATAGTATAAAAGAAGTCCATAGCAAACAATGTGCAAATGAGACCTAACGTTCCCAAAGCTACTGCTTAAAAAATACGTTAAAGCGCATTTATTGACATATTATACACAAAGTTCACTTATGACGCCTCGGTTGGTGCATCACATTTTCAAATGTAGGTATGAATCACATCCACTAAAATAGCCGAAATGAGATTTCCAACAAAGTAAACGCAAAGGAAAAGAAAAGAAAGAAAAGGTGAGACTTCTTTTCGGTATATATTTTTCGAGCACTCACTGCCGCACGTCCAATATTTATGTAACCTTGTTGATCCCACACATTAATTGATACATCGGAAGGCCAATCTTCTCCGGGCCGGCCCGTACGACCCTGGCCCGCTCGTCCCACTCCCACCGCGACCACGGGCCGGCGCACGACGAAGGCGCCCTCGGCGACTGACATCGCGGTCTTGCACTTGCACCCATGCAAAGTCCAGGAACCCGACCACTCCACTGGCGGCAATGGACACCGCGGGGGGCTACGCGGACGGCCGACGTTGGCGTAGGAGGAAACAGCTCGTCGATGTCGATGGTGTTGGCGGGCTCCCTGGTGCACTAGCCACGCGCAGCGGCGAAGGGCGTCGGCGGCAACGGGAGCACGGGGCACCGGCGGTTGGCGAGGCGTCTGAGAGCGGCGCGCGGAGGGGCGGCGGGGTGGGAGCGGCCGTGAGCGGAGAGGCGGCAGGGTCTTCCGGCGATCTGAGGAAGCTGTGGTTCTTGGGGATGCCCGGGTGGTGCTCCCAGGAGAAGGGGACGGATGTGGTCGCGGGGAGGGCAACGGCGAGGATGCAGCTGAGGAGGCCGTGGAGAAGGACGAGGACGAGGACGACGATGACGAGTAGGAGGCCCGCGCGGTTGGCGCCGGTGAGTCTGGGCTGGGCCGTCGGCAGTGGTGGTGCGTCCGAGTCGTCATGGGCAGGCGAGAGGGAGCTGGTAGCTAGACTGGTATCTTGAGTGTGGGCAAGGCGGGGGCACAACACAAAGGGGTAGATAAATATGGAAGAGCTGTTAGCCTTTGAGACCTTCTAGTTTTTCAAAATTACATATGCAAGAGGATTGCTTTTAATTTTTGTTTGGTCCTCTCCATTTTTTTCTTTTGATACTTAGTATACAGCATGATTCAACGAGTACAGCAAGGAATTACAAGCACACGCAGTACACGGCAAGTGGGTCCAAGCCCCAGCACAACAGCAGAAAAGACCACAGAAATAAGGAAATTACAACTTGGTCCCTTCGAGCCTTTCGCTGGACACGCCGCCGGTCCGCCACCAATCTGCTCCACCGCCGAAGACGCCGGAGAAGAAGGCCGACCCCGCGAACCTGGAGCGAGGCGCGCTCCACTCATGTAGGCGACCGCAGAACCACCGAAGCACCAGCGACGAGATCTAACTCGATGAACGAGCACGGCCAAACACCACTCTCCAAACCACCACGCAAACTCGGCAACCCTGCGCCGGAGGCCAGCAGGACACCACCGCAGTCTCCAGAAACTACCTCACAACCCCACGTCGCCGCAGGGACAAGACGACGACGCCACGACGCAGGGACGAGTGACGGGAACCCCAAAAGAAGCACTCGCCGGCGCCGCCGCGACGAGCACGGAAGGGGGACACAACTACCTCGAGGATCCGGAGATCTGCGAGACGAAACGCGTCGCAGCTCCTCGCCAGAAGCGGGAAGGGACAGGAGCCGCAACACCAAAACTCCACCACCAGCACCGCCACGCCCTCCTCAACGCCGACGGCCGGAGTACCTAAACGCCCC